>JANZXP010000002.1:31382025-31392307 GCA_027576715.1 Erythroxylum flavicans
TGTTTTAAGAGAAAATTGTTATGATTTTCGAGTATGTTAGATGATGCCATGTGTAAGTTAGAATTGTTATTGCTCCATTATACCATTATTGTAGGTTATGTTCCTAAAAGCTTAGGTATGTATCCTATGGTAGTGGGATGTTGCAATGTCTAACAGCCCTAAAAACATAGGAAAAGATGGAAATCTAACCTCAATTGGCCCATTTTGTCGATGAATGGAAATGGGTCACCTTTGAGATTTAAACCTTCGATTATCACAAACCGGGAGGAGTTTTGACACGAAATTAGTGTCATTGGATTCCTAGAGGTAAGCTCATCATTTCTATCTAGGTGGTGAAGATCACCGCCCCTTCGGCACTCTGGTGACGGTGGTGATTTTTTGACCAACCCAAAAATGGTCAAAAATAATTAAAAATTTTTCAAATATTATGTAGATCAATTTTCATAAAAGAAATGTATTTAAATTCTTCATAGATTGTGAGATAAAAATTAAAAAAAGGGCTATGTTCTTATAGAAATGCATGAACTTGATTAAATTGAATTGTTCTTGATTAGAATTGAGAATATCTTGATGTATTGAGTATAAATGAGGATGTATGGGTTAGAAATTGGTATACTTGAATTATGATTGGATTTATTATGAATTTTTGCAATGTAAACATAGACTCAATTGAGCATGGATATGTAGTTTGGAGGCCCAAATTGAGTTGTGATTACTGGTGGTCATATAAGTGTCTTTTCATTGTAGGAAAAAGGGGATGTTTATTTTACAGGGAAACTCGGTCAAAATTTTCGGTAGGCTCCTATAAAACGTGACATCGTCATTTTTAAATAGAAAATATAACTCTTTAATATTGAGTCATGGTTTTATTCTTGGAGTGTCTAAAATTAGTTTAAGTTTTAAATCCTAATGGTCATTCTGACTTTTCTTTCTGTAGCCCAATCAGAAGCTGAACTCTCCACTTCAAGACACTAGATTTGACGCAAAGGAGCGCATTCTACCTATGAGTTAATATTTATGGTTATGAGCATGCATTAGAATTTCATATTCATCATGGAAATCACCATCATATGCATGCATGACATTCATACATATGGATTGACACATGTATACATACTTTTGTTGTGTAATGTTGTGCTTGTCTTGTTATGTGATAATATGGAGGATTGTTATAGTATGAGTTACCTGGTGGGTGTCCCTAGGTTGTGAGCACAGTGAGTCATTAGTTGGGTATAGATTTGGATTAGTATTGGGTCTATTGATTTAGATATGACGTGGTTGGGATGGTTCATTCCAGCTTACTCTCAGACGTCAACCTATATATTGTACATGAGAGGTAGCATGATTGCTACGATTCGGTCGAGCTTGCTCTCAGATGGCAATCATGTTATAGTAAGGTTATGGCAGTTCGGTCGAGTGTGGCTCTCGGACGACAGTCCACTACATTGGACCAAGTGACTCGTGTGGAACAAGAGAGCCCCTATGACTATAGTCTATGGGTAAGGGGTCTGTCATAGGGTCGTTCATTAGTGCTCCACTATTATTTATGATTGTGATGATTATTATGACATGATATTATTATAGGAAAAGCATGCATGTTTATAAAAAGAATCATTATGTTATGAAATTGCATTACAGATGTAATACATTATAAATATATACATATTTATGTATCATTTGAAATCCTTAGGAGAGCACAACATAACCATAATATTAATTCACTCAGCGAGGTCTGACTCCCCTTAGCTATTTTTTTCAGGATCTTCTTTTCAGATCTTTTTTAACAGGGTACTTTGTCAGTCTTCTTCCTCTCCGGTGATTCAACGTATGTTTGTTGGTGACCTTTGACTCTAGAGCTGCAATAGTCTTGTATATATTGGATTTCCTTTATATTAACTATCTTAATATTGTATCACATTGAGTATTGTATATTGTTAGAACTATTTGATTATTATTAGCATGAGTTTGATCATATTGAAATCTCATCTTTACTATGGATATAGGGATTTGATGGCATTTTAAGCTTGCTAAGGGTCTAGTAAACCCTTAGTTTACTGTTCCTTTAGCACTGGTCACGATCCACGATTGGGACGTGACAAAGATGGTATCAGAGCTTTAGGTTTAAATTTGAGTTGTTAGGTTAATAAGAATTGAGTCAAATTTCTCTTTGAACTACTAAGGCATTAGGATTTTGTTTGTATAAAATCGTTGTCTTTACTTCCATCCTTTCGTAGTACTGCTACGACTTTTATCGTATCTAAAGACTTTCCTTATTCTTTGATCATAAGGAGAAAAGAAGGATGCTAGGGCTTATGATTCTCATTTCCAATCTTTTCTTCTTCTTCTTTCTTTTCTTTTTAATAAACTACTTAGAAGCCTCGCCAACTCCAGGAGACTAAATTTGAAGCTGTTAATTGTCCTTCTTCGTCAATTCAACGAGGCAACACCTAGTATGTGTTTTATGCTAACGATGATAACTTTTGCAATGGATAGTCTGTAAAATATGTGTAATCTATGCAACACAATATAGATTACAAAAAATGGGTTTGTTACTTGAGTCATTTTATAGTAATTGTTTCTTTTAGTTTCTAGAAGGGGATGATGAATTCTTCCAGTGCTACTGGGCATTCATCTAGCAATTTTGGGAGATCAAAACTCGGTGCTAAAACTATTGCTCAGCCTACCGTGGATGCAAAGTTCCGTGACGATTTTAAAGACTCTGACAATTCATTTGATTACTTAAGCTCGGTACGAATCACCAATTCAGTTGGTAAAGATCAATAGTCCAAGTTTGACAAAGTGACCATAGCTTATCTTCATCATATTCAGAAAGGAAAGCTCATATAACCTTTTGGATGTTTGCTGGCCTTAGATGAGGAAACTTTAAAGATAATTGCATACAGTGAAAATGCATTTAAAATTTTGACCATGTGAGTGACTTTGTCTTGTAAAAAGCCCTAAATTTTAGGGAGGTTGCATTTGTGAATCCTATTTTAGTTAACTACAAGACATCTAGAAAGTTTTTTTTAAATGCAATCCTCAATCGAGTAACTGGTAGCTTGATTTTTGACTTTGAACCTGTGAAGCCTTATGACGTCACTATGATAACTGCTGGGGCATTTACAAGCTTGCAACTAAATCAATTACCATATTGCAGTCTTTACCTAATGGAAGCTTAGAATGGCTTTAGGACACTATGGTTTAGGATTTTTCTCATCTCGCTGGCTACGACAGGGTGATGGCTTATAATTTTCATGACTATGACTACAGGGAAGTTATTTCTGACATAACTAAGCCTAGTTTGGAGTTCTATTTGGGTCTGTGTTATTCAATTAGTGATATTCCTTAAGCTGCACGTCTTTTATTTATGAAGAATAAGGTTTGAATGATTGTTAATTGTCATGCAAAACATGTCAAGGTGCTTCAAGATGAGAAGCTTCGCTTTGATCTGACCTTATATGTTCAACACTATGAGCTCTACATAATTACCACTTGCAATATATGCAGAACATGAATACAATTGCTTCAATAGTTATGGCAATTGTAATCAATGATAGGGATGAAGATTTCGATGGCCCCATCTATACACATACATCAAAAATAAAGAGACTTTGGGGTTTAATCATATGCTATAACACTAGTCCAAGGTTCATTTCTTTTTTTATTAGGTATGTTTATGAATTTCTAGCTCAAGTATTTGTTATTCATGTCAACATCTAAAAATAGAAAATTAAATTGTTAAGATAAACATCTTGTAAACTCAGAAACTATTATGTGATATGATAATACGTGATGCCCCATTGGATATTGTTACTCAGCGCCTAAAAATAATGGATCTTGTGAAATGTGATGGTGTTGCATTATTGTACAAGAATAAGATATGGAGGTTAAGGATAACTCTAAGTGATTTCCAGTTACGAGATACAACTGCATGGCTCTTTGAGTGCCATATTGATTCCATAGGTTTAAGTGTAAATAGTCTGGCTAGATATCCAGGTGCTGGGGCTATAGGTGATATGGTGTGTTGCATGATAACTGCAAGAATAAGTTCTTAGGATACGGTATTTTAGTTTCGATCTCAAACTACTTTAAAATTTTTTTTCGATGGGGGTGTTGCAAAACATGAACCAGGTGAGAAAGATAACATTAGGAAGATGAATTAAGATCATCCTTCAAGGCCTTTCTCGAAGTTGTCAAGATGAGGAGTCTGCCTTGGCTATTCACTCTAGTTATAGAATTCCTTAAATTAGTACTAATCAAGAGTAATAGAGCACTCTTCCTAATTACTTTAAAGTGACGAATATTTTGTTGACTTACTTAATTATCTCTATATTGTTCATACTATATTTAAGTATTAGTGATTGAGCTACCATAAAAAAATATTATAAGTAGTATCAAAATATATTAATTTTCATTTATGATAATTTAATAATCTCGAGTCTAAGGATCAATTATGCAACCATCATATCCATAATGAGGAACATTCTTTTTAACTACTTTAAAGTCACGAATCGTTTATTAACTTACTCAAATATCTCTATATGGTTCATATTCAATTGTTATCGATTGAGCTATCTTAAGTAGAATATATTATAAGTAGCAAAAGAAATATAGTAATTCTAATATTAGATACTTTGATAATCTAAAGTCTAAGGATCTATTATCCACCATCATAATGAGGAAATCTATAAATATATAAGTAATATTTTATTTGTGATCCTTGGATTAGTAAGCTTATTCTCTAACAAGTAATTGTATGTTTATTTAAATATCTTCATACTTATAATACCAATTACTTTTTTTATAAAAAATAAATATAATGTGTGCTAATTTTACTATTCTATGAATATTTTGTTTTGATGAAGTTATAACTAGATACACTACTCATTCCTCCATAGGAGAGGCTTGTCTAAGTAACCTATTATTCTTACTGGTGCCCTCAATTGCTCCTTTGCAAGTTATTGCCACTATTCTCCATCTTCCTCCTTCTCCTCACTAATTTGCTTCTCTAACCTCTAACCTCCAACCAAGTGTTTAAGGGCTTCTTAGTTTTTACACTAATTACAATTTTTTGCCTTCCTATTTATTTCCTTTTTGTAATTGCTCTTCTTACAAAAGGCTTTTGCCTTACTACACTTCCCATATCCACACCCTATTAGCTGACTTGGCTATCAATCATGGATGAATTTCTATCTTTTCCCCTTATATTGAACCAAATGTGACCTATGAATTCTGCATCCACTAGTTTCTCTGTCTCCACTTCACCCCAAACTTCTCCCTGTTGAAACTAGTTACCTCTAAGCCTTAAGGTATTAACACTCTACTAAACTGATGCCTAGTAGTGGGTGATAATGAAGGCTACCTTTTGGAATTTCACCCGCCCTTGAATATCAATGGCACAGTTATGGTGGCAACTGACTTGTAAACCATCAAAAGGGGCTAGATGTTGGGAATTAACCCCTGTTAAATTCTTCCTAAGTAAGAGACTTCCAATTTTAACCATTGAAGCCTGGCCTCTAAAATATTAGAAAAGCAGTGGATTAAAGGAAGTCCTACTCACTGAGTAAAAACTAATTTTATTTAATTTTGAAAATGTTTCCTTTACTAAAGTAATTCTTAGATAGGTCCTTAGTAAGTCCAGGACAACTAACTTTTGTTACAATTCTAGTTTTTAGGTATTTGTTTAGAAAGTATTAAATTATACAATGTTCTAATATAGATCAACTTACATGAAGTTCCCCTAAAATATTGGTTAATTAAGGGAATTAGTATATTGGCTAGCTTTATAAGGAAACCATTAAGCATAGATGCTAACACCACTTAAAGGACTAGGGTAGGATATGCTAGATTGTATGTTAGCATAGACATGGGGAAAAAGCTACAAGATTATATCCCCATACTAAGGCTTGGAGAAAGAGATACTATAATAAGGGATATGGCCAAAGTGGATTACTAATGGAAGCCTTCTCTTAAGGAGCAAGGAAAACAATGGAGAGCTATAGGAAAAAGATATACAAGAAGAGACCACTCAGAACTTATAGGTACTAGAAACATGCCAGAAGGCTCAACTAAGGTAATCAATAAGAAACATAAAGAAGGATAGGTCCTAGGGAACTTGATTCTAAACCACTAGTCAACTAAGTAGCTAAGATACCAATTCCTATAACCATTATAGGAATTCAAGTTGAGGAACTCAATTATGAATTATTGTTGCAACTACTTTTATATATTGGGTAAACTTTGGTTTTGAAAGAGGATCACTTGGGAGCAAGTTAAAAGAATTTCAGCCCTAAACCTAATCACCCCTGCTTATTTTAGGAGATTTCAATAGCACACTCCAATTTTCAAAGGTTGAGGGAAATACCAGCCTAAGGAACTTCTCAGCTGACTTCTAGGAATGTGTAAAGGATATAGAAGTTACTGATTTAAAGATGAAAGGGCCTTTATACTCTTGGAGAAATAAACAAAGTAGGCAGTGGCACATCAACAAGAGGCTAGACAGAACTATAGTCAATAAGGATTGCTTAACACTCTTTCTACAGAGTAAGATGAAGGTTCTGGACCTTATTTTTTCTAATCATGCTCCTTTATTGGTGCAAAATATGTTCCAGGCTTGTAAAAGAAATTTCCCATTTTGCTTTAATAACTACCTACTAGATGTAAAAGGCTATGGTGAGATTATTAACAAAAGCCTATCTCAAAGATTTGGGAGCAATAAGCCATATCTCAGTATAAAGAAATTCAAAGAATGAAAAAGGAATTAAAACTACTAAAGCATAGAACAGAGGGTGTCAACACCTCAGAGGCTCTTGAAAGCACTAAGAAATCCTTGTTTAAGGTGTAAAGGGAGTTGGTTATCTATCCTGAGCCTCCTTACTAAAGAAATACTAGCTCTGAATGAATATACAAAGGTACTTTTTAACCACAATGCACTAATTTATATAATCCAATGGATGCAAGAAGGAGAAAAAAACTAAAAGTTTTTTGAATTATTATAGATAGGAAAAATACCAATAAGATTCATTATCTTGTCAACCAAGAGGGATAAGAAATGTCTACTCAAAAAGGCCTTAAGAAGGAATATGTTCTCTTTTTTCAAGTAACTCCTCAAAACCTATATCTTTAACTCTTCTATAATTACATAATTGAGAACTTTGATCTCCAATCAATTTTTTGAGGTACATATAGAAGTCCTAACAAAGCCAGTTAGTCCTTAGGAAGTGAAAAAGTGATGTCTGAGCTTAATCTAACTAAAGCCCCTAGACCTGATGGTTTATTCTTTAAAAAGACTTAGCTCCTAATTAAAATTATAGCCACCAATGCAATCTTAGAGTTTTTTTTTGAAAGAGGTATCATTTGAAAGGAAATCAACTTATCCCATATTTACTTAATTCTTAAAGGCCTAAACCCTAACTCTTTAAATGAACATATGCCTATTTCTTATTTTAACCTCCTTTACAAAATGATTTCAAAGATCATTGTTAATATAATGAACCAAGTGCTTAAGTTTATTATTAGTGAATCATAAGGAGCATTTATAGATGGTAGGTCTATTGGTAGAAACTTTTTAATGGCTCAGGAGTTACTTAAGGGCTATTCAAAGAAAAATGGCTCTAATAATTGTGTCATTAAGGTTGTATTCTGCAAAGCTTTTGACACTATAAGTTGGGACTTTATACTTAATCTCCTGGAAGCCTTATAATTTCTAGCAAAATTCAGGAACTAGGTTAGGTTAAACTCTACCTCACATCCACCTCCTTCAGTATACTCGTTAATTGAGAGCCAAGCTCTATATTCTTAGAAGTTAGAGTTCTCCATATCTCTTCATCTTATGTACAGAGGCACTTATAAGATTAATAAAGACTAACGTCCACTCCAATCCCAACTTTAAATTCTATAGTAGAGGTAAGAAAGTTGGACTAGTATCGCTTGCTTTTACGGATGACCTATTCCTCTTTTCTAGAGTTCATGATACCTCAATCAACATTGGAGTTATCTGGTTTAGAGGTTAATAATATTAAAATCCATATCCATTTTTAGGAAGTATCCAATTTAACAGAGAATGGCTAGCTAATGTTTAAGGGCTCCAAATCATGAACCTTGTTTAAATATATTGGGATCCCTATAATTACTAAGAAATTACAATTTAGGAACTATATCCCTCTAGTAGACAAAATCTAAAGAAGCTAGTAAAACAAATCCCTTTCAGCAGTTGGGAGAGTGTTACTTATCAAATCAATTTTAAGCTTCCTATAAGTGTACTAGGCCTCCCATTTCTTTCTCTCCAAAGTTCTAACTAAAGAAAATTTAAAAACTATGAAGAGGTATCTTTAGGCTGGTGACAAGGAAGGTAAATTCTTAGCTGAGGTTTCATGGCAAGACATGTGTAGGCCCCTAAAAGAAGGAAGTTTGGGGATCATTGGCATAGGCCCCAGTAACAAATTTTTTCTGGGAAAGAGGGTATGGAATCTATAAAATAACAAATCCTCTCTTTGGGTTAAATAAGTTGATAATTATGTCCTAAAAGGAAGAAGTATATAGGAATTGGAAAGTAGCTTTATAGGATCCTGGTTTGTAAGAAATCTACTAAAGATTAGAGAAGAATTAGGTTACAAAATTCAATACAGAATAGGGAACGGGCATATTGCTTCCCTATTTTTTTGATAATTGGTCCAAATTAGGACCAATTTGTATCAATCCAACCTTATCACTCTTTACTGCTGAAATTTTAAAGTGGATGTGTGGATCTACTAAGATTAAAGGCATGGAGTACCTGCCTTTATGTAGGCTTATTAACCTGATCACAACCCTAATCCTAAAAGAAAAGATCACAACATTTGGACAAGACATCATGTATGAGCTTACACCAACCTTTTAACTAAGGAAATTTCCAAAGTTAAAGATCCTAATTTGGTTAGATGGAAAGTCATTTAGAGCAAGAACTTGCTCCCCACTGCTTTCAACTTATGGCTTTGAAGCAAAAATATGTTATCTTCTTTAGACAGATTAAAGTTCTTTAACACTAATGATATGTCTGCATTGTGCAAAAGTGCCCCAGAGATAGACAATCATATATTCTTTAGCTGTGGAATCTTAAAAGAGATCTGGAGTGTAGTTAGGACAAAAACCCTAATTGATGATCACAATTTAAATTTTAGAAACATCATAGCCAAAATAGAGAGAGAAAAGAGACTCGCCAAAGCGGATCATGCTGTTATGGAGATAGCCTTTAGATTCACCATCAACTACCTTGGGAAAGATCATAATAGTTGACGCCTTCTCAATCTGGAGAAGAGAATGTTCCAAACGAAAAGAGCGTATTTTAAGTATATAAGAATTCATATACTTTGAACAAGAATACGCTGCTATGAGTATACAAAACAAGAATGAGGAATTTAATTACAGATTATGCAAAAGCCTCTCAAGAAGAGACAAAGAAAAGAGAAGAAAACATTTGAAAGTGCACGTGTTCTTTAAGAAATGTTTGGAATCATAATAAGTTGACTCCATTGGATTAATCAAGTTAGTATATCTAGTATCAAATAATTAATCTAGATGATTTCAAACACTTTGTATTGGGCCATTTTGGCCTCACTTTTATAATTCCTTTTGGAGACATTTTCTTCCCGTATAAAATCATTTACCTTCTTAAAACATATAATTATAAATTAAATCTCATAACTATAATCTCAACATAATTTTAATTACATAATAGTTATTTATAAATTTTACCTTTGATATTAAAATTTTGATTATTTTCTATTCTTGACTAGGAATTATTTAAAAGAATTTATTTTATACTTTATTTATATTTAGAAATCACCTAGATGAGATCTAACGGACGATATCTTTTAACACAGAATTGACAGAAAATAGAAGATCTCACCCGGTTTTCATGTTCCAAGAATGGCAAAGTATGAACCCAAAGAAGGGAATAATAAAATATAATTAACAAAAAAAAATACTTTTAATTGTGTTACAAAATATTTTCCATTCCTAATAGCAGCAGAAGCAGCAGTCGCCAGATTTACTTGTTGGGAGCTTCCACTAGGCTACCTTTACTGTCTGAAGACTGCTTCTTCCTCTCTCTTCAAGTTCAGGTTTTCGGGTTTAAAGTCTATGTACGGTGTTAAAACTTCGTAGTTTCTGTTTCTTTGTTTTTTTCTCTTTGTCATTCCATTAGTGGCTATATACCTGATTAGAATGCTTCTGCTATTCTCGGTTAATCATGATTTTCTCTTGAATAAGTTGTTCTTTCTCAAAGACCTTCTTCTCTTTTTTT
>JANZXP010000002.1:31407426-31422785 GCA_027576715.1 Erythroxylum flavicans
ATGAGATGTGGTAATTTACCACACCTGGACCCGTTTCTCTGGTCCGACCCGTTCTCTGGAAACGGGATGTTACAAAAAATCTTTGTTAATTCCAATTTTCTCTTATGTCATGTTTAATTAAAACAAACTCTTTAATTAAATCTAGCTATTAGACAACTTAAAATGAGCTCTCTAGATTTAGTCAGACAACCACATCATGAATAAGGAAAATAGACCAGGCTAGGCAACAACCAAACAAGCGCAGATCATTTAACCTAAGTTACATTATCCCTAATGATTTAATTTCATTAGTTTCCATAAATGAATCGAAAACCAAATATTACGTATTGTATTAACGATTATAGCAATGAGTTCATACATAAACAATCTAACGATAATGAGAGAACGATCATCCATCTATGAATAAGGATAACCTAAACAATCCCTAGAGAGAGAAGGAACAATAAACACAACGTAGATAAACCCTAATGTGTTCTTCAACATCGATTTAACCTCCAAATAGGGTTAGGAAAGCTTTGCCCTCTATGGGTCTCCAAAATATATATGCTCTGCCCCTTATTTTTTTCCTAAAACGATTCATCCCTCTTTAACCACTCAAATGTCATTTTATATTAAAAGTTAGGGTTTTGGGGATATACACAGTTTGATACACAACTGTGTATCAAACTATATAAGTTGAAAATGTGAAACTTGTGAAGATACGTATCCAAATGTGTAAGTCCAAAAGTGTCTTCTGAATGTTTACACGATCATGTATATTTTAGGTCTTGCTGAATTGTTTTACTCCTTGTAATTTCTTGTCCAATCCTCACCCTAATCCATCTCCTTCTTCTTCCATAAGGATAATTGAATTTGGATATCAAAATGTTGGCTCAAGTAGTATATTGTTAACTCGTTTTAGCTCTTATGCTTTCAAATTGTACCTAAAACCAAATATGAACTAAAATAAGTATCTTAAGCATTTTACAACAATAATCACTAAGTGTTAAGAAGTGAACCAAATTCCCCCACATTTAGCTTTTGACCATCCTCGGGCAAAAAAACAAAATCAAAGTCACAAACTAAAACACTTCCATATTTTCTATATTTCCTAATAATAGACAATCATAAGAAAAGAGAAATAACCTTCAAAATCATAGCAAGAACTAAACATTAAATTCCTCTACTCACGATCAATCAATAACCATCAATTGTAGAAACTGAGCAATCTAATGGTAGACTTGAAAAAAATGTGTTTAAATAAGATAGATCCATAGGTAAACTAAAGCACCATTCATGATCAAGACATTCCACAACTTTGCATATCATTTCATTTCTCCACTACTATGATTCATATACATAATTATAAATCACTAGGACTTTTTAAGGTTGTAACGTGGGTAAAGGTTAAGGTGAGATATATTTAGTTAATATGGAAAAAAAGACATCAATGCTAATGAAGCAAGAAAAACACTCAATATAACATCAAGTGCAAAAACTAATAGTCACTTAAAACTTTGTACATTAGCTATGATGAATGCAAAAACTATGTTTCATAGCTCAACTTCAAGCTCTTACACCACAAACCACATGAAGCATAACCAATTCGAAAGGATCACTTATAAAAATTGATGATAATAATACATTGAAACTATAAGGAGTGATCTTTCAAAACAAAATCTACCTCATATGCATCATACTCAAATCACCCATTCAATACAACTTTAGGAGTAAAAACTAATAATGAATAACTTTGCAAAACAAATGCATTTCCTTATTGATACTTTTATTTAAACATATTTTTCTTTCTTTTGTTTTCTTTTGTTTTCTTTTTTTCTTTTTATTTTTTATAAAAATTGAAAGAAGCTACCCTAACATTGGAATTCATTGCTAAAACATAAAATGACATCTTAACAATTACAACTAACCCACATATATATGCACCCCCACACTTATACTTTTATGCATTCACAATCATCAACAATCAACAAATGCTCCACAAACTTTAAGACTTAGGTAGGACATTTGGTTAGGTTTAAGGCATGTAATATGGTTAGCATAAAAACAAAGGCAAATAAAGCTCAAGGGGGCTTAATAAATGAAAAATTCATATCAACAGGTAGGTTATTTGGATAGTGTAGCTTACAAAACAAAAAATGCCTATATCATTTTCATTTTAATGTGTGTGATAAAAATGTGATCTTAAATAGAAAATCAAAGCAAAGTTAGGATGTATATGCCATGAAGTTCACACATAAACAAAAGATAATGAGATTGATGTGGATGTGTCAGTCTATAAAGGCTCAAAATCTCACTGACTTGTGTCTACTACTAATCACTACTCTTCTAAAGATGATGTCTGTTGACCAATCACAAGAGTAAAAGTACATGTTCAAGTTGCCATGAATTTTTCTAGTCAATTCAATCTTTAATTATGATTATATAGTTATAGATGCAATAAAAAAAGAGAAAATGTTTGTTTGTTTGTATTAATTATCTCTTTTTGTTTGAAAACTTACAAACACATAAGAAATAATCAAACTTAAAAACACATATGAATATAAGAAATAAACAACTTAAAAGCACACATTATAATCCTAACAAATGTAAAAATGTAAAGGAAAAGAAATAAACCTCCCTTGGGTTGCCTCCCAAGAAGCATCTTTGTTTATTATCACTGGCTCGACTCTTTGTTTTTCTCATCAAGTGATAAAGTTATCATCTTTAGGTGTCACAACTTGTGCTTTCTCCACTTGAGGTTCTTCGGGATAGGGCTTATGTTGATGATCATTCATATTTAGTTTCTTCCCTATCCTCATACTCTTAATCTCTACTGAGCCCCTGCACTCTAGAAATATCTCGAATACCTCTTCACTCTTTTCCTCCTCACTTAACTTCTCTAACATGCTAGGTAAAGGTGAAGGATTAGTGTTAACAACAATAAGGGACTCAGCAATCACCTTTGAGCTAAATGATATAGTCTTTTCTCTTTTGAGCTCCTTCTCCGTGTCTTCTTCATAAGCAATCCCTTCCCTAAGATTCTCAAGCTCCTTTCCACTCTATAAGGTTTTTACGCCAACATTCCTTGGGTACACCTCGGGTTAAAATGATTGCTTCTTTTCACTTTGTGATTCCAGGCAGTTGATAGTTCCCATCATCTGACCCATCTAACTTACTGAGGTAGAGAATTGAGATACTGCATCTTGTTGGAACCGTTTTATATCCTGATGAAATTGCAGAGTATTAACAGCAATAACATTAACTAAGTCTTCCAGAGATGTACCTAAGTTTTGTTGGTTCTTTAAATTTTGGACAATGGACCTTGTATCTTGTGAGAATTGCCTTACATCCTGTTGGAAATGTAAAGTATTAGTGGCAATAGTAATAACTAAATCTTCCATAGATAAACTTGAGTTGGAATAAGAGGCTTATGGTCTATATGAGAATTGTTTTGCATCCTACAACCTATCTAGGAAATAGTCTTACTGGCTATCCTCTCCATAACTAGAGTTCGTACAATCACTCCAAGCTTGGTTATAGGATTGGGAATATAGGTTATGGGAAAATTTTCCACCAAGAGCATTTATAATATCCAGCAGTGATATAATCCCTTCCATGTGTCCTTTTTATACAAACACTAAACAAAAATTGAAAAGATCAAGAAACATATGGAAAAAATAATTATCAACAAATATGTACAAAACACCAATTAAAATCAAGAACAAAAACTAAACACCACACTCCTTGAAAACAGTGCCAAAATTAGTAGCGCTTCGTAATACTACATAAAATAACTAAACTTCAAACTATAATTAGTGATAAGTCTAGTATGTGTAAAGCTTTCCAATGAAAATAATTAGTGTTTAGGATATTCAGGGGGTTTGTTGGTTTTTGAATAACAAAATAAAATGAAATTAAACAAAAAAACTAAAGCAAACAATCAAAAAATGATAAAAATGATAAATGCGTTAGGAATCTAATTTTCGGTTCAATCTCAGTCTACACACAAATAAACATATTTCATTGTTTTGTTATTCTTACACCTCTCCTAGCAACTATTAATCGTAGATTTACAAACTCTGTTAATTTTGAAATTTTCCTTGGGTCGTGTTTAATTAAAATAATCTTTTTAATTAAACATAGCTATCGAACAACCTGGAATAAACTCTTTAGATTTAATCAAACAATCACATTACAAATAAGGAAAACAGACCAATCTAGGCAATAGCTACATAAGCTTGGATCATTTAACCCATATTACATTATCCCTAATGACTCAACTTCATTAGTTGCCACAAATGAATTCAAACACAATGATCACATATTGTATTAATGATTATAGTAGTGGGTTCATAATATAAAGATAACGAGAATAACGATCGTCCATACATGAATACCTAAATTAAGCAAAGGATAGCCTAAACAATCCTTAGAGAGAGAAAGACACGTCGATTTCACCTTTGAACAGGGTTAGGGAAGCTTAGCCCTCCACGAGTCTCCAAAATATGCATGCTCTACCTCTCATTTCTGTCCCAAAACGATTCATCTCTCTTTAGCCTCTCAAATTTAGTTTTATATTAAAAGTTAGGTTTATGGAAATATAAAAGTTAGGTTTATGGAAATATACACAGTTTGATACACAACCGTGTATCAAACTGTATAAGTCAAAAAATATGAAACTCGTGAAGATACATAGTTGGATACACGATTGTGTATCCAACTGTGTAAGTCCAAAAATGTCTTCTGAATGTTTACACAACCGTATAAGTATATACACGACCGTGTATCTTCTAGTTCTCGCTGAATTGTTGTGCTTATTGTAATTTCTTGTCCAATCCTCACCCCAATCCATCTCTTTCTTGTTCCATAAGGGTAATTGAGTTTGAACAACAAAATGTTAGCTCAAGTAGTATGATCTTAACTAATTTTAGCTCTTATACTTCCAAATTATACCTAAAATCAAATATGGATAGAAATGAGTATCTGAAGCATTTCACAACAATAATCAACTAAAATGAGTATCTTAAGCATTTCACAACAATAATCACTAAGTGTTAAGAAGTGAATGTATAAATAATTGAGCATACATCATGTATCTTGTTATTTTTTCTCTTATTCATTTAATTATCTTTTGAACTTCTCCACATTAACAGGGGGTTTCTGGTTTATTTTAAGGATTGAGATTTAACAACATCACCATAACTCATAATGGAAGGATGGAGCAAACAGTACTCTTATAGGAGCTACAATGTGCCTTCACCATATGTAACATCACCATATAGGAAAGAGAGGTTTCCTCACATGTTTCTAAAGGCTCAACTGAAATCTATGCCGTGTTACAACATTTGTGGGAGTAACAATTCCAATCACAAATGTAGAGCACCAACCTATAAATGGGAGCAACCAAGCATGTATAATTAACCTTAAGGTGCACCATACTAGAATAGTTACAATTCAAAATGGAACAACTTTTACACTTATGGATGGAAAGATTATGCTCTAGCTGAATGTTTACGATACCAAGCACCTCAAATTAAGGAGCTAACTCTAGAAGATATGATCACCAGTTTTATTTAATAATCAATCATAAGGCATAAGGAAACAGAGACTTGTATAAAAAATATGATCAATCGTATCAACCTACTGGAAGAGATAATATCTGATAAGATGCAGGGAATTTTACCTTGTCCTACTGAAACAGATGTTAGAGAATTTGGAATGGCAATCACCCTTATGGGTGGAAATGAGCTCCTAAAAGAAGAAGAAGAAGAAGAAGAAGAAGAAGAAGAAGAGGAAAAAATTGCAAATAAAATAATGGAATGCCTTACCGTACTTAAAGCTAGCTAAAAAGAGTTTCTTCACTTGAATATCTTGAGTATAACACATAATACTATTTGAGCCTATTAACACATCAGGGTGAAGAAAAGATGAAGGT
Organism: Erythroxylum flavicans; assembly: GCA_027576715.1. Taxonomy (NCBI): domain Eukaryota; kingdom Viridiplantae; phylum Streptophyta; class Magnoliopsida; order Malpighiales; family Erythroxylaceae; genus Erythroxylum; species Erythroxylum flavicans. The sequence goes on from JANZXP010000002.1 coordinate 31,413,341, forward strand.
TGCCTTCATGGATGAAGCGGCATTCCAAGAATATGAGGAGGTAATTGTTGCTATTGTAGAGGAGGATGAAGATATGATAGAGGCAACAAACTTAAGTGATAGTCTCCATTTAGGAAGGGGAAGTAGAGAAGTGGCAAATGATAACTGAAGAAGAAGCCCAAAATTCTTTATCCAGGAAGAGAAAGAAGCAAAGTGGACAAAAGGTAGTTGAGGAAGAAATGGTGGAGGAACCATATAAGGAAACTACTAATGAGCCATTGGTAGTCACCTTGAATACAAAGGGTTCCCACTTTGTCAAAAACAAATTGTTCGAATCAGTCGATAATTTAAGGAGTTTCATCATCCCTCATTTTATAAACAGTTTGTCATTGAAAATAGCATTAATGTAATCACTATGATTTATTAATTTGATAAACTATGCTCTTATGATTATCTTACAATAGTTGACTTATTTAATTACTAGGATTTATTAATTTGATAAATTATGCTCTTATGATTATCTTACAATAATTAACTTATTTACATGCTACTAAACTTCCTTATGGAGAAACGGCTGGAAGCAAGCTATTGATCATAAACTCAGGACGACGATAACATGTAGCATAGATCGAGCTAATGACATTAAGCAAGCGTTATATAGGAGGCAACCCATGAATTATGATAGATTTTATTTTACATTTTATGTTATTTCTATTTTCATATTTCATATTTATTTTCTTTATTTTTATTTTTATTTCTTGTTATCTTTTTATCCCTTTCTTTTCATGTTTTGTAAGGATGTAGTCTAATATTGGATGGATCAGAATTCAGAAAATTTGTCATACTCAGGAAAATACCACCAAACCTTCTCACTTATAATACATGTTGTGTACATTGAGGACAATTTACAACTTTAAGTGTGGGGAAAGGGTTAAGGAAATTTTTAACGATTTCTTTAAGCTTATTTTAACCTTGGTTATAAAATTTTATGAACTAATATCATGACTTAGTTGAAATCTGTCCATCAATACTTTACTTCATTATTGAATATTGATTTGAATTAGTATGCAAAAGGATGATAGTTAGAATAAAATTAATTTTATAAGTCATATTTTTAGTATTCATTGATATAATCAAATTGAATAGAATTGCATATTATTTACATATACATATACCCACCGTTTTCATAAGCTTTTGAGCCTATACATATACCCACCGTTTTCGTAAGCTTTTGAGCCTAAGAGTAAATTTTTAAAAAATTTAAAACTTTTTTATTTCTTTCATGTGTGTTATCATGCATAGTTGAACAATTTTAGAGCTTGCTTTTATTATATAGATTGAGATCATAAGTGTTAAATTAGGATCATTGAAGTGATAAAAGCATTTAGATTCGACAATTTTTTTTAGCCTATTTCTTTGATAATTACTTTAAAATTATCCTTTAGAAATAACCTAGTTGAGCTTTAGCCTTTTTCATTGTTTAAACCCAAATATTAATCTTTATCCTATTTTTCTTTGAAGCCTTTTTATTTTTTGTACCTTGAAGATTATTGAAATTATGTGCTTGTTTGAAACCTAAAAATCTTAAAAGATTCATTATTTCTTTAATTGTGGTATTAAATGCTCAAAAAAATTGATTGATAAAAAAAAGAGCATGGAAAAGGAAAAAAATATAGTACCATTGGTTTTATAATGAAAGTACCTATGTACATTGCAAACAAGTTTCTTATAAGGAATTTTTAGTAAATATCCTTCCATTTTATCACACTTTTTTTTCCCAACCATACCGTACCTAAGCTCCAGTACAAACCGTGTTAAGATCTTTTGATTTTGATTCTAGTTTATATAAGTGATGGAGAAGTGATAATATTGTAAGCATATGATAAGAGTTCTACTATGCATTGATTTGAGAGTTTGATACTTTTCACCCTAAACACTTGAATGCATATAAATCTTGGTGAGGGTGTAAAAGTTTATGCTTTTAATTTCAATGCGATTATTGATGTGATTACTATTAATATGGACTTAGGAAGTGAATTTTAGGACAACCTAACTCTAATTGTATATTAGTTTGATTAATATGACATGATGATTTATAGTATTAATGGGCAGGTTAAGATTGATGAAGAATAGATGTTGTAAGATATATAATTTTGATTGTAGTTTTCTTAAGGACAAGCAAAAGATTAAGTCTAAAAATGTTTGATAAATGCATATTTGATAATATTTATACACGTATATTTGATGTATTTTTCTAATATTTAATCCTTTTATTGTATATTTGGTACTTAATTCGTTCAAAGTGCATTTATAGATTATGATTACGACTAAACAAAGAAGATTTTGAATATAAATGTGGCATACAATGAAGGTTTGAAGCAAACAAGGGATACACGATCATGCTTATAGCCATGTAAGTCTCCCAGGCCATGTAGATTCACAAATTATAGGAATTTTTAAGTATACACAGTTAAGTATATGCTCGTGTATTAGATCGTGTGTCTCCCAAAATAAAATTTACTATAAAAAGACATGAGCGAAAGCAAAATTGGAGGGCAGACTTTCAAAAACATTCTAAGGCGATTCCTAATGTAGAGATTATTCATAAAGTGCAATTTTGATCAAGAGAAGTGGAAAACACGAAGAAATCATTGAAAAATCAAGTAAAATGCATCAATAAACCTCTATCTTACAAGAACATTCAATAAGATATAAAAGGAGAATTAGAATTATAAATTCTTTGTTTTCTATTCGTTTTTCTTTCAGTTTAAGTTTTATTTTGTTTTCTATATGTGTAACTAAACATCTTTAGTATTTAGGTGAGATAAACCCTAGTTTGTGCTATAACATGTTTTGATTCTTTTATTTAATGCAATTTGTTTGATTGATTTTTTGTGATTCAACTATGTGCTTAATATATATTCTAATAGATTCAGAACATTAGTGCATAATCTGATTTCATAACATAAAAATTGAGAAATCCTGTGTACAAATAGATCTACCGTAATTGAAAAGAATTGATTGTAAACTTAAAAATAGGTCGACATAAATCCTCTATATTATGATCAAGCTTAATAGTAAAATTCACAAATCGATTAAGAAATCTTAGTACCTTTAACCTGAATAATATTGATTGATAATTCTGAGATTAATTGTTAGTAATCTCAAGTAAGATATTAGCATATGATATGAATTTTGACGGTTCAATTGTCAATAAAATAATTGCATAATAAAAGTTCAATTATTTAAGGATTTAAGAGGGATTTATAACTTAGACACTAATTTTTGATATTGCTTATTTTTGCATCTTATGGCTGGAAATTGTCCAACACAGTGGAGTAGATCGTTGCCGTTAGCTCATTGGTGGTATAATACCACCTTCCACTCTACTATTCGTTGTTCTCTATTTGAATCTTTATACAGGTATATTCCACCAGCGCACATAGGTTACTTGGTGGGTGATTCAAGGGAATTAATGGTGGATCAAACGATGAAGGATAGAGAAGCTACTTTACAACTGATCAAACTCCATAGTGAACGTGCCCAGAATCATATGAAGCAGTTGGCAGATAAAAACATTTGGATTGTGTATTTGAGGTTAATGAGTGGGTGTATGAGAACTGCAACAAATGACTGTTCAACAACTTCATAATCGGAAGCTATATGTTTATTATTTTGGACCCTTTTATATTGTTCAGTGAATTGTTGCAGTTGCTTACAAATTGGAGTTACTAGCTGATTCTTAGATCCATGACGTTTTTCATGTTTCTCATCTTATAAACATGTTTCAGATTTTTTGGTTCAATCCAAATTCCAGTAAATCTGGCTGAAGGGATTTGCCAACCATTGGCTATCTTAGATCGTCTAATGGTACTTTGGCAGAATAAACCAGCTATTCAGGTTTTGATTCAATGGTCTGAAGATGGAAGTGACACTAGTGGGAATTTCTGTACGATTTACATCAACTTTATGTCGATATCAACCCTGTGGACATGGTTGATGGAGGAGGAGCCATTGTTACATCTCATACTGAGTTTAGCTAGAAAAGAAAGAAGGAAGGTGATAGAATAAACGGCGTCGAAGGAGTTAGTAGAACAAAGATAAAACGACGGTGAATTGTGCATAAGAAAGAATAAGTGAAACGGTGTCGTTTGATGGGCGCACGTGTTCACAACGTAGTTTTTGATGAAAAACGGTTATAATAATCGTTGCTTTACCAAACCAACTCAATAACGAAATTAACTGATTTTTCTTCTGCTCATTTCTCTCTATTCACCTTCTTGTTCGATTATTACAATTCTTGCAATTTGATAACAACTATTTCATCTCAAAGATCTCCATTATATACAGTTTAAATCCTATCAGTATTCACCTTCAACCGTCACTCGCCCCTCGTTATGGTTTTGTACCGTTGACACGATGGAGTTGAAGTTGGGTGTTGTTTCTAAAGCTTGAAATTGAACTGTCGGCTTCGCCTTTCTGTTGCTTTCTCGCTGTGGTCCAATAAGGCATTTAAGTCTCATTTCTCTACTACTCTTATTTAAAGTTTCAATGTGGCTGGTCTCACCGTTGGTAATCCCTTGTCTTGCTACTCTAAACCCTAATGCTTTTTTCATTTTTTGGGTACGATTTCAACTTCGTTTCTTAATGTGTATTTGATATTCTTAACGAGGGGATCGAGCTAGGCTTGTTAACCCTCAAGGTCAGTGGCTTACCTGTTATGTTCTTTTGCTTGGTATTTGGAAAAATTTAGTGGCGAAGTGGCATGTTTAGTGGCCAAAACGAGTGTTATTATTTTGAATCATTTTCGTATTGTGGGTTTTTTTTCTTTGCATTGCATTTATATTTCTAGCAAGTGGGTGGTAAGAAGGAAGCAATAAGCATCGGAATATTGTAGATCAAACTTGCTAAGGATTTTGATGGCAGGACAAAATTTGAAGAAGTGACATGCAGAGTCAAGAGAGAAATTTTCCTTAGTGAATCTTGCAGCTTGAAACGTTTGACACTAATGTCAAGCCAAGAAGTCTCACGTTAATTCCATATAGTGGCTTGGAACAGAATATGGAAGTTAAGTTTGGCGACGAAATAGTAGAGAAATTCTGCGGAGGGGCTAGATCAAAAGTTCCTTTCCTTGAATTGTATTTGGGTTAAGCTGAAATACATGTTGTAATTTTTGCATGTCTATCAGAAGCGGAACACTCTTTTCAGCCTTTTATGCTGCTAAAAAAGACATATTATTGCTAAAGCTGCATGGTCCATCCTTTGTGTTTCTGGTAGAATACGGAGACCAAATCAGTGACGTTAAATCTTTGAAGTTAATTTTATGATCATGGACTCAATAATAAAGGCATGGTTTTCAACAGAGTCTATATTTGAGCAGATGGCACCAATGGCTTTTTCATTACAGTTCAGGTTAAGAAGAGAATAGTCCTTGACACGTACATTGTAGCTCATTGCTAACCCTATAAAATATAGTCTTTCAAATCTACCTTTGGTGTAGCTTGTTGGATCAAAACCAGTTGCTCTTGTGCTCCATACACAACTATGTATATCTCCACGGTTGACAGCTCTTGTAATTTCAATTGGGTAATATTTTTTGTTCAATGTTATTTATTAGTTGGGGCATTTTTTGTTAGTCCAAAATTTGATCCTTTAAATTGGCTATACAAATCAAATTTGAGTGCATTTCAATGGAGCAATTTATTCTTTCGGTATAGCATCAGCGGTAACGCAAAGAAACGAGAGATACTATTAATATGATTCAGACATTGATATTGGCTTGCTTGTGGGTGCATTTTTACTTCAATCGGGTAATCTATCACCTGTTATATGTGCTCATCATATACTGTTTATTCTAATATTGTTCTCAGTCTAAGGTTGGTAATCTAAGCTTGACAAAGTTATAGGATATATATATATATATATATAATCTAAGCTTGACAAAGCTGTATATATAAATGTATTCTTTTTCATTGCTGAAGTCTGCTTATTAGCTGCTTCTGTTCGAAATGCAAAACATATCAAGTACTACTTGTCAGAACATCACCTTTATTGCAAGAGTTGGAGCTGCATTTACTGTGTTCACTCAGTAGGGTTGGAGGTTTTGTATGTCAACCATTCCAAGATTAAGAATGGTCCCTTCTATACCAGGGACACTGATGTAACAGTAGGAAACCTGTCGCTGATTTGAGCATGGGATTAGGATGCAACTGTTAGTTTATTACTTTTTGTTCATTCTATAGTTGACTTGAGCTTGATGCAGTTGACGCATTTCACTAGCATTTCTCTCCTAAGCTGCCCTTTCAGTGTGTGCCCAGTTAAAGACAAACATCTGAAACCTGTGGACTTGATAGCCTTAATTGTCCTGTTATATAAAAGTCTTTTTCGTTTTCATCTTAGTTTTGTTAGATTTTCCAAATGTCAAAAGTCATCCTTACAAATTGTACAACAATATGTTGGTCGTATTAGTTACAATATAACAAGATATGACAAAAGTGAAGGTATGTATAATAGATTAATATTTGTTTTCAATAAGGTTGTTGAATATTGAAAACAAATATATGAATTCTCTCAATTATATCAAATATGCATACTTCTTTATTTTTATTAATTATGATAATTAATTAATTTAAGAAAAATTGGTATGTAGTAATCATGAAATTAAACAACTTTTTTTAAAAAAAATCTCAATTAAATAAGTTATTTAATTCAATTTTAATTAAAAATGTTTTCATTTTTAGAAAACTTAGGAAATTAAAAATAAAATTACAAAAGAAGTAATATTAAATGAAGTCTTTAGGTTTGTTATGTTTTGTGGAGGCCGTGATTACAGTTATTGCTTCTAAGTAAAATAGTTTTATTTAGTATTAACTTCCAAAAACTTTAGAGTTAAGGTCCTACAAGTCATAATTGTTACATCGAAGTAGGACAAGCTTCACTTAACGAAAGTGTTAGCAAAAGTATTGAATATCTAACATTGCGGGTATCCGAAAATCCTGACTTTCAGATTCGCCATAGGACATTAACATCTAATGCTAGCAACATTCTTGTTACTTTAATGCTTGTGGACATGGTTCTATATGAAAATTAAAACCTTATGGTACGAGTTAAGAAAGAGTTAAAATAAATATTAAAACTCTTATTGATAAGCAAAACATCTTATATATGGTAAAAGTTAACAAAGAATTAGAAGAAATATTAAACTCTTAATGATGAACAAAATATTTCATTAATGCGAAAACACGACTTCAAAACTATGCCATTACTTTTTATAAATAAATCCATTAAATAATTAGGGGATCATATATCTATAAAAGTTGGAAAGCTCTTGAAGACTCTTAAAGATCTACAATGTTGAACCAAATGAAATCAAATATGAAAACATAAGACACATAAAAGTTTGATTGATAACTTCAAGTTATTCATACTCATCACTCACTTATAAATCAAAAAATAAGGATCAATTAATTTAAAGATGGGAATGCCAACACTGTTTACTTCTATGATACTATCCTAACTAAAAGAAACATCAACATGATCTAAGAACTACGAGTTGAGAATGGAACTTTAACCTAACATCAAGAAGTCTTAAAACATTTGGCTTTTAGGTTGAGAGTTAACATATATACTTTTATCTACATTCCTTCCAAAATTACATTTAAGTCCCTTAACCTTTAACAATTTGCAAATAAGCCTTTATGTACATTAACTTTTCCAATTAAGCTTTCTAAGTGTCCAATAAGTCTATAAATCATGTCTAATCACCTTTAAGGCATTATAACACATTTAATTCGACCACCATGGTCATATCCATCTAATGGACTCGGTTTTTCACACTTAAAAGCTTATATGTCAGAAATCTCAAAGATTTCACATACCAATGAACCCTAAGTTCAAGTAAAGGCATATAACATTTTGTATCAATGGCATACGTACCAAAAGGATTCAAATACATCTTTGAATTCATCACAACCATGTATATATTAATATATTGTAGTATCTCTAAATATAGCACAATACAAAAAGCTGAAAGAGTCCGACGTTACAGAATCTCTGAGAAATATGGATAAACATCAACTAGAGCAATATGAGGCTATCACACTTAGGAATGAGGAAGAGCTAGAAGAACTAGTGGAACACCATGCTGAACCCTACTTTATTGAAGAACAAGAGACGAAAAAAGAGATTGAAGAAAAGAATGCCAACATTTTCTCTTTTAACACTTTATATCACCAGTTCTTGATATACTAAAGGTGAACATCGAAAATGCTTGGGTAGATGTTCATGAAAAGAATTATATCTTTCGAATTGATCATGATCAAGAGACATTTAACATGAATGATGTATCTAAGAATCCAAAAGATAGTAGCTCATTCAAGACAATTAATGTGTTCAAATAAAGAAAAAACGGACAAAGAATAGATGACAACAGACATCAAGTTTGAAGAAGTTATGAAAGTCTCCGTTCGTGAAGAAGAAGAAGTAAGGACATTGATGAAATTAATTGGTTTGCTCAGCTTTATCAATACTGTCCTTCTGTTCATTTTGCAATTTGTAGCTTACTTACAAGCTACAAAATTGATGTTGAATGAAAAAGGTGGAAGTAAGCCGCTTATAATTGATCCTGGATGAGTTTCCAATGAAACAAGAGCGTCGAGCTACCGACGTTAAAAGAAGCGCTGCATGGGGGGCAACCTATGGAATTCTATTTCCTTTTGATTGTTTTGTTTACCTATTTGTTTGTTTGCTTTATTTAGTTATGATCTTTTTTTAATTGAGTTTGATTGTTGTTAATGTTGATTTTGTTTGAATTTCAACTTCTTTTCTTTTCAAATCCCATTGAGGGTTTGTAGGATTTGGGATCATGAAGAATTTATTTAAGCTTGGAAGAAGTTTTGAAATTGTGAGGATCACTAATTCCCACATTCGTGGGAATTGAAATGAATCCCACGAGCGTAGGAATCTCTCCAAAAATTTTCTGCAGAGGAATCCCACGCTCGTGGGAATTGTGGGAATTCTGATTTTCTCTCCTCTCACTCTCTAAAACTCTTCATTTTTCATCTAGGTTTTTGGTACTTTCCTCACCCCTTTCCATTAATCTTACGTTCCTTCATGTTTTCATGTATTAGTCATTTCAAAACACAAGGATTTAGTTAAAATTTTGCTCTTTCTCTCTCTAATACGACTTTTGCAGGTTTTCTTCTCACAATGGCTCCACTAAGGATGATTAGGCTTAGGCAACCAGTCAATGAGCTCCGCCAATAAGTTTCCGGCGAAGGAAAACCTAGCAGTAACTTATCGAGCCCTATTTTTGATTTACTCGGAAGAAGGCGAGTGTTTCTGTGACTTTAGGAATAGAGAAATAGTCACTCCTAGGTGTTTTGATTTCGAAGTGCTAGAGAACATAGGAGTGAGATGACAACTTGAGCAACTAGCTGCAAACGTAGGGTGGAATAGGTTTGTTTGA
>JANZXP010000002.1:31424985-31442761 GCA_027576715.1 Erythroxylum flavicans
TAAGGAATTATTAAATGGATAAAGAAAAGTGGAAATGAGTTGGTTGGGATATGCAAAATATTTGATTTGTTGAACTTTATGGATAATATTTTGGTAAGTTGTCTTAATATTATCTTCCTATTTTCTTACTCGTTTATCACTTCTTCTGTATTTAAAACAAGTATTCTTAAGGTTTCACTATATAAACTTCCTATCTATGTTGTAAGAAAAAACCAGGTTAAATTATTTTGTTGCTTCTATGGTGTTTTTTATAAGTGACCATATAAGTATCAATAGAGTGACTGTGTATAACTATTAGGATAATTACCTCTAAGTTTTTCTTAAATAAAATAAACCTAGATTAAAATGCATTGCTTGAATGGAATGCTCTATTAACATTGCCTTGCAAATGAAGATATGTTAAAAGCACCTATTCACTTAACTCTATATATCATAAATTAGAAAGGAATCTTGCAGAAAAATAACAACTTCTTGAGAAGCAAGGCATTGACTGGAACCATCTAATTTCTTCCAAAAGTCAATTGTAGAGACCTATGATCTAATTCAATACCAATAATTGGGGAATTGTGGTTAGTTAATTTTGGCAGGCCTAATGATTGTTTGCATACAATTTAACCCTTAATTAAAGACATATACCTAGTAATTTCCCCAATATGAAGATAGAAGACAAGCTCATTTAAAATGGTTAAAGCTCCACAATTTCACTACTATATAATGCTTAAGACTCTTTAGAAACCCTACTCAAAAAGTACTTGTTATACCCCTATATGATTTCCCAAACATTGTTCAAAAGCAACCTTTATTTTGTGGCTAACACTTAAGAAATGTTTAAGAACCATAGATAAGTTGAAAGGCATTCATATCCCCAATGTTTTACGTAGACTTTGCAATTCTACTGAAGAAATCACATAACACATTCACATCTTTACAAGTTGCAGCCATTCCAAATATGATGATGCCCTTCATCTCTATCCATTAAATTATATGGGTTCACTAACTTAGTTGTTCCAACTTCATAACATGGTTTCATGGGTTGAGAATATTAGATTCAATCATCAAAACGATCAAGTGATCAACAAAATTTTGAACTTGTTATTAGTCATGGAGTTTATGTGGTATTTCCTCAAATACTTTACGTGCATTAGCTAAATCACCAAACCTTGCATATATATCTACCAAAGTATTCCTTATGTACAAGTCAGATCCATAACCACAACTCTTTAGTCCTCTCCAAACAATCAAACATGTTCATGAATATGAATAATATGATAGAAGCAAATTTGAGCACAGAGAGAGTACCTTAAAGCCTTATTGAAATAATATGTTGGTTGGTGCATGGCGAAGGGGGGAGAGCCGGCTGTTGCAGCTAATGGCTGGTAGAGCGATGAGATGGATAGAGAGAGAGATTAGAGAATACAGTGAGTGATAGTGAGAGATAAAGGAGAGATGAAGGAAGAAATAAACATAAAGTAAAGTGATTGTGAGAGATAGAGAGAGATGAGAAGGAAGAAATAAATAAAACAAAGCGACATCATTCTGCTTCAGAAGCAAAAGCAAAAAGACATCATTTTTCTTAGTGAGAAAGAGTGTCGTTTTGCTTAGTGAGAAAAAGTAGTGCAGAATGATGTCGTTTTGTTTCAGAAGCAAAACAATGTCATTTTAATGACATCATTTTGCTTCTAAACCAAAACAACATCATTTTTCAGTTTATAAAGTTAGGCCTCAGGCTAAGCTCAAGCTTAGACATTTTGCTTCATAATAGGCCTGAGGTTCGGTTAACCTAGGCTTGGCCTGTTGACCATGGGCTGGATCGGACCATTTTTTCCTTCCTTTGTGTGACTTGGATGAGTAAACTCATGATCATAAGAATTTCATTGTAAAGATAAGAATAACATATAAGATATATTTTTATCAGGGTTGTCATATAACTGATCTGGGAGTCATATAAGATGCGATTTATAAAGTTGTTATCTACCTAATTTAAGTTTAGATAGTTTATTAAAAATACTCAAGATCAACTAAATTTGAATATGATCCTAGCTAGCTATAGAGATTAGAGTGATCTTTTTGAACAATAATGAAGGCTATTATTTTGAATAAAATAATGAGAATAACTAAATTAATGATTAAAGTCCTAATCTTATTCAATTGTCATGACATATAACTAATTACTTACTTTTACTACATTTACATTATGTTTTGATTAGAATTTATCTTTGTTTAGTATAGTTAATACTAAGTGTCAGTGAACTAAATCTCTTAAACGTAAGTCAAGTTTGAGAAGAGTCCTCAAATATAGAAAGAAAAATTGTATGTCTATTATATGTGATTTTGCTGTTGATTCCTATTGAGGATTTGGTGATAAAGTTTTAAAGGTAATTAAATATCATATAGATGAAAAAATGTAATGACATTTAAAGTTGACTAATATTTCATAAACTTTACTACTAACATCTAAGATGCATGTCAATACCATGATAATATGATGTAAGAAATTGCATAGAGTAGAGCTTAAAGGTATAGTACCTTGATAGAATTGTTCTACTCAATTTATTCTACTATAAGCATAAATATGGACTATAATTGAAGGCATGTGATATAGTATAAGAATAATTTTCATAAAAAGAAAAATGATTGCATGAATTTTCTTGTTAAAATAATATATGATAAAGATTACATAAATTTTTATTTCATGTTTTTGAGTATTTGATATTAAATTTAGATTCAATATTATAACAATTTTGAAGGCATTATAAGAAATAGATTGTTCTGTAAAAGTAACTGATCTAAGTTTATACAAATTGCTTGTATGTGTTAGATCAAGAGTGACTTATTCTTAACAATATGGAAAGAATACAAAGTTAAATAACTAAAACTATCCTTCTATGGCATGTTAGTTAAATCAATATAATAAGAATCATAAAGTTTCATATAATGATATATGTATCACTTTGATTATGAATCATATGAAACTTGTTAGGTTGAAAAATAACCAAATCAATTTTTAGAGCAAAAATGATGATGATTTTGAATTTATACGTATGTATATGATGTAATAATAATTCATGAAGGGATAATACTTGTATTTCTTTAAATTTGCTAATGGATTTATATGATATAGTCATGTTTATTAAATGAAATATTGATTTATTTTTTTGAAATATTTCAAATTATTTAAATCCAAGTAGAAAGTAAGTATTGAGTATGTTGAAGCACTTAGATGAGATCAATGTGGTGAAATTTAAATATACTCGATTATTTATAGGAAATTAGGTTCTCTAGCAAATAAATTCCAAACTAAATTCCATAGCATCATGGATTTATGTAAGGAGAAAAAACAATATGAGATATTGTATGATGTAATATTTATTTCTTATATAGTTAAACCTAGTACAACAACTTACCTTCTAAAGTTCTAATTAAGTGAATTAACAAGATTTCATATTAGATATGGAACTTTAAAGAGGCCATCAAGAAAGCCGCATAAGTGAAGATATAACCTATAGAAAAGTGAGCTAATCAAACTAATCTTGCTTGCATAATGGAAAGCGCTACTAGTTTATCTCTTCATCGAATCAAATTAGCCAAAGTGGTACGTTCATAAGCCCATGCAAAAGTTTCAATTAATTCCTGCCAATATCCATACTAGGAAATTAAGAACATAAATCTAGTAGCCCAAACAAGATGTCCAAATAAGAACATCCACACCCAGACCGATAAACTATTCATACTAAAGGGATTATATCTATTAATAAGTTGTGAAGAGTTTAACCATAGATAATCTCTTAACCATCCCATCAAATAAGTAGAAGATTTATTAAACTGTGAAACGTTACCTTTCCATAATGTAATGTGTTTCCAATGCTAATAAAAAGTAACCCATCTAATAGTATTTAACATCCAGAAAACTGCCAAATAAAATGTGTTTCAAGCTGAAATATCACAAGTACCACTTAGTCCCGGACCATCGCAAGGAAAACTATAACCAAAATCTTAGCAACAATTTTAGGATATAATACTTAGTTGAAGCATGTACTGTTCAATATGTTTAGAACTAAATTGAATAATAAATGGTTATAAGATATCTAAAAGATTGTATATAATTTTGCAGACCCCATTGAATTAAGTGTTTGTTTCAATTTGTACTTATAGGATAATTAGTTCTTAAGATAAGTAGTGCGATTAATAAGAAATTTGAAAAGTTTAAATCTCATAACAATACATCTAATTCAAATCGGTGCCTTTGTTGATATATTTAATGTATAGATGGAAGGTAATGAAATCTCAAAAGATTTACTTTTACGATGAATTCAAATATTTTATTTTGGATATAATTATGAATTTATCATGTCTATAAGAAGTTTAATAGGATTACAGTTGTCCTCTTTAGTTTAAATATGTGGGGACATCTCTCTCATAAAGAACAAAATTTCATATTTTCAATTGTTAAATTTATGATAATTTAAGAAAAAGCTCTTATTGGATATCAAAAAGGTGATAAGTATATGAATTGGATCTATATAGATAGCTACGAAAGTTGTTTACCTAGTCTAGTCTAAATATATAGATAATATACTAAAGCTGTTTAGCATTTGAGATATGTAATACTTCTAAAGTATTAAAGATATCCATTATTCTATGTATGAGTTGATATTTAAGTTCAAGGTTATACTAATATTAACTTTATAAGTAAATCCTAGTTAAGGTATATTTTACTTAAAATAATATTAGTTTGGGATTGGAATTTTCCAATATTGCATCGAATGCTAATCAAGTCATAATATATTTTTTATTTAGTGGAAATGATTATTTAGATTATTAAGTTCTTTAATGAACTTGGTATAATTCCTTACATTGTTCAGATGGTAATGTATTGTAGAACATTAGATTCATTAGGCATGCAAACAGACTAAGGTTTTATCAAATATCTAAGTATGTTTTCAGACATTTTCTCTTAATTATGATGATGATTGAGATGAAGTTTAAGATTTAAGCAAGTGCTTACTTTATAGAATCTTGTTAAATTCTCTCACTAAACTACTATCTCAGCAATAACATAATCTTATATAGTGATACGGTATAAGATATATCTTATCATATTCATATGTATATGATAAAGTCCATACGATAAATATACAATACAAATTAAATTATAATGAGATCATAATTATGAGATTCATATTGCATTTATATATCATCTTTAAATTTTTTTTAGTCATTATTCTATTGAGATGAGTATATGTTATGTAAAATGACTAGTACATGTTATATTTCTTCCTTAGGAAAGAAGTAATCAATCTCATCTCAGAGACTAAAGTATGGAAATATTTCAATAGACGTGTGCGTGCTTGTTAGTGAACAAGTTTAATGAACTAATCCTATATGAAAATTCTATTTAAAGCATTACTTGTATGCTTATGGAAATTTTCATTGTAATGATTGTAAAAGTAATGCTTTGATTTGACATCTCCAAAGCATCTTCTATAAGATTTTGATACTATTTATGACATAATTTAGTCAAAGATAGCTTAATCGGTAGTCATTAAAGATATCATGAACTATATAGAAGTACTTAAGCGATCAATATGTAATTCATCACTTTAAAGCGATTAAGAGAATTTTTAGTTGTTCTCGATTAATATTAATTTGAAAAGGCCTTGGTTAAGGTAAAATCAAACTTTGTCAAATAGTTTACAAATATAATTAGTAAAAATCAAATATTAACGGTGGAGAACTAATATGATTAGACTTAAATAGACTAAATATTAATTCTATGCTTTATGTGTAATTGAAATATTATATAATAAAATGACTGAATTATACAAAAAATAATGCATGAAAAGATTAGTCAAAATTATTTTGACAATTTTAAACACTTAGGTGGTTATACTACATTACCATATGCTCATCTTGATCTATGAATATAAATATATAATAAAAGAATTAAAATGAATTAAATGACTAACCTTAAATATAATTTTCAATTATATTCACTGGAAACATATTTGGTTATATGCTCAAGTCAAGCGATTTAGTTAAAAAGAAAAAAGAGACCTGCATTTTACAATCCTGTCAGAAATTTTAATCGCGACTTGATATTGAAAACACCAATCCATTTTCAGTACTATCCAACGAGAAATATCTTTAGTCAGTGATAATTATTGATAGTGAGTGGAACACGGGTAAAAGATTAAGAAAACAGGCTTACGGGGTCTTGTTTGTACGTAAGACAACATAATTAATTTCTTTCCCTCCCCACCCTCTCATCCACCATTTATCCTAACAATTCCCTGAAGAAAAATTTCGAATTGACATACAGGTACAAAGATACACATACCGCAAAGCAAGAAAAGCACGTCGCAAGTCAAGTAAGGCCAAAATCAGACGAGCTTCTAAAGGCCCCGTAAAGTTTTACCACACGCGCTTGGACAAGCGTGTGTCTCTTTACATATATGCGCAAGAATAAGCAGACACATTTATTGTTTCTTGATCAATGCCTATGTCTCTGCTTCTTTCTGTAAGCCCTATGATTGCAGAGATCCGGTTGTTATTTTCATCTGAGCTTTGAGCTTTGAGCTTTAGAGTTCTCAAGAGAGATTCTTTTTTCCTTTTTTGGTTTTCGAGTTAAAAGTTTGTTTTCTATGTCTACTATTTCTGCAACTGCTCCGCAGCAGGAGGTGGCGGTTTCTTCATCGTCTTCTTCTTCTGCGGTTTCAAAAAAATGTTTCAATTCCGACTGTACAGACTTCAAATCAAGAAAGGGATGGCGGCTGCGCTCGGGCGACTTGGCTGAACTCTGCGATTCATGCGCGTAAGTCTATTTTTCTACTTTACTTGTTTTACCCCTTTAACAGTGGAGTAGTGCACAAATGGAGAAGCTTTTCGTACTTCAGGTCTCTGTTCTTGTTTTTCTTGGGTTTCGGATTGAACGTCTTCGAAAGTTTGATATTGTACGTTAGGGAATTTGGCTGTGTAAGTGTTAGGGATATAATGGTGATTTCCTTGTGATTTTGTGTTTTAGTTTGGGATTAGTTATCGGCTCGAAGCTGGAAATCTGGGTATTGCGGGCGAAAATGGCTTTTAAGTAATTACGAACTTACTAGAGTGCATGTTCCATTTTTGGTTACTTATTCCCATGCTAGGTAGCATAATCTTAAGTGGGCCTGGTTGAAAATCTATTAATATGCCGTTGCAGTTAACAAGTCCTCTGGAATCTAGCTGGTGACGGTGGCTGGTTTTTCTGACTACTTGGTTATAAGTGTAAGTGAGCAGTTGGTTAAGGTCGAGCAACTTACGCCTGTAATGAAAGAAATCATCCTTAAATTAGCAGACAGACATGAGTGGATTTCTGTACTTTTATTTTAGTTAGATAAGATAGTCAGCGAGTTGAAATGCTGGTGCTTACAAGAATATGACCCTGAAGCTGTCAATCCTCCGGAAGGAACAACGAGAAGTTTGGTTGAACTTTGACATTGGTTTAGATGTATATCCTAAGGAGCTGAATACAGCCTACTTAGGATCTCAAGTCTTTCTGAAATAGTTCACAAGAAAAATTTCCTTTGTTTTTTTCTTTTTAATTTGGTCTCTTTCAATTTTAGTTTTCTCTTACACTACTTGATGACTGACTTTACTCTATGTAATTTAGCTCTGCTTATGAGGAGGGCAGATTTTGTGAGACTTTCCATTTGAATGCTTCGGGTTGGAGGTGTTGCGAGTCATGTGGGAAGGTCAGTGTAAATTATCTGGTTGGTTTGTGCATTTTAGTGCCTATAAAATTAATTTTATAATCAACTTGAGTTTCATATTCATTGCAGCGGGTACATTGTGGATGTATTGTTTCATATAATGCTTTTGCCTTGTTGGATGCTGGAGGAATTGAGTGCGTAGCATGTACTAGGAAAAATGCTCTTTTGGTAAGCAAAATGTTAATCTTCATAATATAAAAGATGATGATTGTTTATCGTGGTTGTTTATGGCTTCTTTATTTCATAGTTTTGTTGACTGAGATGTATATACATTTAATTTGTTGTTGCTAACACCATATTGTTGCTTTGAAAATGAGTAGTTTTCATGATCAAGTCTTTTATTGAGTATTCGGGTTATAGCAAGCTGTTCTGATGTTTTCTGTTGCTCCAACATCTGCTGATGTTTTTGAGGATTTAAAGTTGTTCTAAAGTGCGGAAGGATTATAATAGTCTTTTTGTGAATGGACATATGTGCCTACAGTATGCTGATACATTGACATTAGATTATAAAACTTGTAATTCTAACTTCAGTTAATGTAACGACTATGACATATACTGAAGTGCCAATTCTGTTCTCCTTTGGAAGACTGTGACACTAGTTCCTTACTATTTTTAACCCACAAAAAAAAATTGATTTAGAGGTTACTTGGTCACTCTAAATAATGAAAGGAAGGATTAGAAAAATAAAGTAACTTATGCTAATAGAGATGAGAATTCACTAGTAAGACTTTACATATGACTCTTTTTAGCTTTGATATTATTAACTTTATGCTGCGCAACCTTAATTTCAGACAGCAAACTCTGCATGGCCATCTTCATTTTTTTATCATGGATCTCTGCCTGACAGACTTAAAGACCTTTCTGTCAAGAGTTGGTGTCAGTTAGCTGGATCAGGTCCTGTACCATGGAGACAAGCACCCAGTTTATTCAGTTCTTCTATATCTCAGTCTGAATTGCATCCGAGGATGCTGTATGAAATGGACAGGCTTACTGCTAGTGAAAGACTAATTACTCCTTCCATGGAAAAAGTGAAATTTGAAGATGTCTCTGATAGATTAGTGAATGGAAACCCAAAGCTTGGTGCACGAGATATTGTTGAGAATGGAAATGAAGGTAGCAATCCTGCTTCATTTTTATCTTCTTTCTCTAATGTTTCACATGATGGATTGAAAATTTTTGGTAGATGCGAAAGATGTGATGGCCCTTAAGCTTATTTGAACATTTTGCTGCAGGAGCTACTGTTGATGAGCAACCTGGACCAAGTTCAAGTGTCTCACATCGGCCTTCTTCCTTAAGGAAAGATCCAATGACTCCACAGTTTGGCATGGCTGTGTCTTATGCATCTCTAAATGAAACCAATGGTCATATTGGCTCTAGTGCTACCTTACGGCCAAATCCTCCTACCACACTGCCAAAACAGTTTCATGGTAGTAACATAGCAAATGGAGCCGACTTATCAGGAGATGCTCAAATTCGCAATGGAAGACCTCGAGCAGATGCCCGTGGAAGAAACCAGTTACTTCCTCGGTACTGGCCTAGGTTTACTGATGAAGAGCTACAGCAAATCTCTGGAAAGTATCCTTTGAAAAAACATGGAGTTGATGGTTGTCTGAGCTAATTTGGTCATTGCTTACGTTTGGTTGGAACTGTGAATTTTTTATATGCAAAGAAGAAATATATAGAAAAAAAATTTAAATGCTTACTTTTTCTGAGTTCAAAGCATGAGGTACATAGACAGATGAGCTGGTGTAGGGGATTGACTATCATCTATGTTGATTCTTATGTGAGATACAATTTCAAATACTAAAGCCTTAATTGTTTTCAAGCTCGAATTCTGTAATCACCCCATTGTTTGAGAAAATGTTGAGTGCTAGTGATGCTGGGCGAATTGGACGCTTAGTGCTACCTAAGAAATGCGCTGAGGTATGTTTATGAATCCAAATTTTACCTTTCACTTTGCTGTTGCTTTTTATTCTTCAAGTTCCATGTATTGGCAAATACAGATGAACAGTTGTCTTATTTTGACTGGAAGAATATCATATGCTTGTCAATTACTCACCTGAAAGTTGTTTTTACAATTAATTGAACCTCCTGAATTGTTTAAATTAAAGTTGTCTGAGACCACTTGATTATATTGCTTGCTTGACATGCTTAGAATAAACTATATTTTCAGTAAAATATATTCAGGATGTGTAGTGTGAAAGAACCACATCATGTCCCTGTAGGCTTTTTTGTTTGTCTAACTTTGATATGACGCACTCTGAATGGTCTAGTTATGCATGCACTAGCCATAAAGTGTGATATGAACTTCAGTTTAATTAGCTATTAATATATAATAGTCAACTCAATGGTACTTGATTTATGTTAACCAACAAATAGGGAATATCGTTGTGAAAATGCGTTATTTGTTCAATTCAAGCGCGCTTTGAGTGCTGTGGAACCTCCTATTTTGAAGAAAATATTGTTCTCACGTCAGTCAAATATCTTTTATATCAGTTAGACAATAGAATACGAAACTCTTCAAATCTCACATCATTCTTCTAACTCTCTTGTGTGACTTCATCATAGTTTCTTGTTGTCTTTATCATCTGATGTATTCTTCTCTATACTTATCTTGCTCATGTTGGGCCAGGCTTATTTCCCACCAATTTCACAGCCTGAAGGTTTACCTCTTAAGGTCCAGGATTCTAAAGGCAAGGATTGGGTTTTTCAGTTCCGATTCTGGCCAAATAATAATAGCAGAATGTATGTTTTGGAGGGAGTTACTCCTTGCATACAGAGTATGAAATTGCAAGCAGGTGATATAGGTAAGATAACAAGAATGGGAAGAATCGTCAAGAACTATTTTGCACAATTGGATATTTGCTTGCTTATATTGGTTTATCACTATTTAAATCATCCTCAATGATATGGCTTTTTTACCTGGTAGTGTTGTAATGTGTCTTTCGATTTACCCTTTGCCATTTTCTCCCTTTAATTTCAGTCTTTGTATTTATTTCTTGTTTGTGTTACTGAAATTTGTCTACGTTTCTCCAGTAACATTTAGTAGAATGGAACCAGAAGGAAAACTGGTTATGGGATTCAGAAAGGCTTCAACTGCTCCATCTTCTGATCAGGTTACCTTTGTTTATTCTTCTGATTTTTGTTTCAGATTACCTTACTGTATCCACTGGAGTTGAGGATAGTAACTAACAGACTGGTTGAGAAATAGTTTGTCTTCTGTTCTCTTCAACTAATTATGATTTGGAACACAAGGTGTCCCCAAGTTCAGACAATGAGTAACCTGTCTTTGGTGCGAAAATTGGTATTTATTTGCATCTTAAAGGCACGCCCTAGAAATTGTTTTGCTGTTAATGCTCAATAAACAGTTCATTTTTAAGAGGCTTCATATGGAGAATCTTCAGTTTTGTATTATCATAGTATTTGGAAAAATAAACAAGTACTGTAGAAGACATGATGTGTGTCTAAGTCATGTGTAACTTATTCTACA
Source organism: Erythroxylum flavicans (assembly GCA_027576715.1). Taxonomy (NCBI): domain Eukaryota; kingdom Viridiplantae; phylum Streptophyta; class Magnoliopsida; order Malpighiales; family Erythroxylaceae; genus Erythroxylum; species Erythroxylum flavicans. The sequence goes on from JANZXP010000002.1 coordinate 31,436,221, forward strand.
TCTGGATAGACCGAGTCTGGTTGCCCTAGTGTACTGATTAAACCAATGTACTGACTCTCATTTTTCCCTTTCCAGGATAATGAAACAAGTAAAGCTGCTAATGGAATTTCTGCCAATGGAGAAGTCAGCATTATAAAAATTTATACTGATGAAATTTCTTCAAGCATTAATCTATTTTTTATTCAAAAGATAACTCAGTTTTCATCAATTTTCCAGGCTGAACTGGCAGAGCATAGTCCTTGGTCCAAAGTTGACAAGTCAGGATACATCGCAAAAGAAGTTATTGATGCCAAATCTTCTATCAGAAAGAGGAAAAGTAGCACATTGGGTTCAAAGAGTAAACGTTTAAGAATTGAGAACGAAGACATGGTAGAGCTGAAGCTGACATGGGAAGAAGCACAGGGACTACTCCGCCCTCATCCTGATCGTGTTCCTAGTGTTGTGATGATTGAAGGTTTTGAGTTTGAGGAGTATGAGGTTGTCCATGTTTCTATTCTCTCTTTAGTCATATAGAAATCTTGTTGGTGTTTTCCCTTTGTCTCTGGCTGTGTTAATAGATGGAAATTGTAGATACTTGCTATTTTATGGCTTAACCAATGTTAAACATTGTTTTCTTTAAATTATGGATCTCCTTGTGGATCTGTAATAGGCATTTCTGCAATCTGATTCAACTGTTTTAACACTTATATTTACCTGACCGAATGGACCTAATAAACTGCTGACACTGGGTACCTTCTGTGTTCAGGTTTCTCCCACTTAAAACCATCTGAAGTAGAAGATCTAAAAATCAATCTACACCTGGCCAAGTGGTTGCTTCTCTTCTAACCACTTGGTCTTTGGTTGTAGTCTAGACGCTGGCTGGGGAGGGTATTGGGTATTAGGTAAATTTGACCCTAATGGTAAAGTAGATATGTGTTTTCACTTAGTTTCCTAGGTGCAATGAGATTGGCTAGGATCCTTACAGTGTCACTGGTGAATGTTTCCTGCTAAACTAATGTGAACTAGTGATCCTATCTACACTTGAGGACTATAAAACATTTGATTTCATAGGAATATGATTCATGCCAAATTTTAGCTTTGATGGAAGTTATGGTGGATAAAAATAATAGACTAGTTTGAGGTGCTTTATTTGTACGAGAAAAGTACTATGATGGATTAAAATAGCAGGTCTCATGTGAATATTGGTTATTTTCTTCTCATTCAGTTTTCTTCTCTAGTATTTTTCACTTCTTCTCTTTCCAACACCCCTTCTCCCAATTTTCCCCATTATGGGGCATTTTCAGAGTACTGACATGCAGTATAACAGGATGCACCAATACTTGGGAAACCAACAATTTTTTCCAGTGATGATACGGGGTAAATTGCTTATCTTAAGACCTCCTTGATCTAATGTGTGTAAGTTATAATTTACTAGTAATACATTTATCTTGCAAAAGTCGTGCATTTATCTTGCAAAAACTGATAGATATACTTTATTTTCATAAACTAGTTTGATTCTTGTCAAGGTATTTATTGAAAAGAAAAAATTAATAGTGAGGCTTTGATTCTTGTTTGCAGTTGTTATGTGTTATTTGATTCTTGTCAAGGTATTTATTGAAAAGAAAAACTTAATAGTGAGGCTTTGATTCTTGTTTGCAGTTGTTATGTGTTATACTTAATACTGATTCGTATTTGAGGAAGGTAGCCCCTTGTCTTCTGCCTATTATCCTCTGCAGTCTCCAAAATATACTGGCAGCAAGTAACCCAAGATCATTTTTATCTATCAACCAAATCCTTCATTTACTTTAACCATACTGCAAATTCTGCTCCAGTTTTTTAACCAATAATCCCATTCAATCAGTAGGACACCTTAATTTCCTTGCATTCTGAAATAAATATTTCCATTCTTTGGATCTTTTGCTTTTAGGTTTTTTGTGTTGATATATGCTTCAGTCCCATTCTATCTTTTAGGGGAGAAAATTCTAATGCTGTCTTTCTCTTGTCAGTCAAAAGGTTCAATGGGTTCACTGTGAAGATTGCTTAAAGTGGCGTAAATTGCCTGTCAATGCTCTGCTTCCCTTCAAGTGGACATGCTCTGATAACCCTTGGGATTCAGAAAGGTACGAGCATCCATTTAATTTCCTTCTCATGGTCATTTCCCTAACTACATATATCTTAGGCTTTAACATCTGGATTGTAGCCTTAGACCCTGCAATATAAAGTGCTAGATGGGACGAAAATTGCATCCTCTTAGTAAGATTGGAAGCTTAGACTTTTGGAGGTGAAATTATCGTTGTGGTAATCCACAACATTACAGTATTTCTTATGGTAGAGATCTGTAAGGAAGAGTTAGAATGTTGTTTCCAGATTGAATATTTCTTGTTTGCTTATATTTTGGTTATTCGTCCAATGTAACAAGCACTGAAGTGAGCTTACATCCATCCCTATCAGCTGACAAATACCTGCATCAGTTCCACATTTGTATTATTTACCTCGGTTGTGATCCTTGTGCATTACTAATATCTTTCGTTTCTCTGCTTCCAGGTCATGCTGTTCGGCACCTCAAGAATTGACGTCAGAACAACTTGAAGCTCTCCTACGATCGTGTAACCTAGGTATAAATTGCTTGGGACAAATAATGTTTGTCTTATTGCTATATTCAGAATATGCTAGTAACATACTCGAGAGAAGCAGATAAGCTTATTATTGAGCATGGTACTAGTATCGTATTCATGTACTGCTCTTTTACTATTGTTGCTGTATATACTGATGACTCTGAAATGACATCTCATGTTCAAATGGTGATGCTTGAACCCTCACAACTGGCGAATTTCCGATTGTTCTATGATTGAACAACTAGATTCTTCCAAGAAAATGAAAGCTGCTAAGCAGGATACAGATAACATGGAAGCTCTGGAGGGCCTTGATACTCTTGCCAACCTAGCACTCTTAGGAGAGAATGAAGTACTCCCTCCATCTCAGGCCACCACAAAGCACCCTAGGCATAGGCCTGGCTGCTCCTGCATTGTCTGTATTCAGCCTCCCAGTGGGAAGGGCCCCAAGCATAAGCAGACATGCACTTGTAATGTCTGCTTGACAGTGAAGCGCCGTTTTAAAACCCTTATGATGAAGCGTGAAAAGAAGCAGTCAGAGAAAGAAGTGGAAACTTCAAGGAAAGAGCAGCAGCAGGTGCAGCCGCAACCACTACCTGATAAATTACTTGTTGATGACCCCTCACCGTCTTCTAGTACTCGATGTAGTAGTCCAAACCCGAAAAGGTTGATCAGTGATGTGTCTGATGATGATCCATACATAGTGAAATCCTCAACGTCTCCTTTCAAAGGTCAAATTGACCTAAACATTCAGCCAGAGAGAGAGGAAGAGTTATCACCCGGTTCAGACAATGGAAGCACGATGATGCGGATGGTTCAAGATGCTACTGAGAGGTACCTGAGGCAGCAGAGACAGTCGTGTGCTGATGATGACAGTAACAAAGAAGGGAATGAGACACTGGTGGGTGGAAAAATAGGCGAAAACATCAGTGATAAGTTGACGGTTGGAAGTAATCATCAAGGTGCTGACAAGGATCACCCTGTAGCTTTTTCCATGAAAGCATCTACATCTGGTCCAATCATTTGAAGATAGATGTGCTCAATCATCCAATGTTAATTGGCCAACCTTCCAAATTGAAGTAGTACAAGGATAACTTTCATTGTTCTTCCGTCCATACTGCATTGTGCATCGATGGTATCTGTACATAGAAAGTAGAGGTTACGGAAGTGGACAACATGGTCAATAGACCAATAATTTTGCTGACTTGCATACTGTATCTGATTCTCTCTCTGGGTAAAGATAATGGAGGCTGATGTGATTTAGGGGGAAATACTATATTAAAGCATGTGGAGTTAGTTGGCTGAAGCTATGTAATTCGTGGTAAGGAGCTCGCTGCTGTCCGCTGGAGGAAATGGGAACTATGTATTTAAGTTGTGCCTACTCTTTAGCAGTAGGGAATTCGTTTACCATGTTTGTTCTGTTATACCTATCATTAATCGATGTTTACCCTTGTACATCTCAACTTTATTCGGTTCAGTTTCATGTTTGAAAGGAAAACTAAAAATAGGGTAAAAACAGTGATTCTCAAGTTTCGTAGCATGATGAACTCGGAACTTACAAAAGTTAAAAAACAATAACTTTAGGGCATAAAGCTCTTTACTTTGTGAAGGTCTGGGGAGAGATATCAGTTATACCTGATTTTTCTTTTGCATTTTATAAAGAACTTATTTTTGTAATTTAAACTTTAATTTTTTGGCATAAAGGAGTAATTTTATTAGTTGTTCTAAGTAAGCGCTTGCAAAAAGATAGATATTCTTTGCTCATTATTAGGCAATCACTTATTCACAAGGTTTGTGCGGGATGGATAGTTTTTATTTCGCATCTTATAGAAATTTTTTTTTGCTCTATTTAGTCCTATCCCCCTCTAGGGAAATTTTAGTAATAGGTTTTATAGGAACGAGACGATCCTATTTGGTCAAATACCTAACGACAAACTCCCATGTTTATCTCATTACAATATTTTTAAAAAAGGTTCGCGTCTTTTGTTTGTTTTATTGATCAGGCGATGTTCGGATTTGAACTGAAAAAAAAAGATTTATAGTCTTCTGTCTTATTACTCAGCCATGCCGCCGGGGCGTAACAAAATCGATTACAATATCCCCTTTTTTTAAGGGTTACCAAACTATTTGTTTTACGTAGAGCTTGAATCCTATTTTTCTTAATAGCTTTCCTAAAAAACCTTTCCACGTTTGGATTGGATTATTAAACTGCAATTAAAAGTAGTGCAAAATGAATATAATATGACCGTGGTCACCAATCAATAGCTTAAACAGCAAAATTTTGCTTCGTTCTAGCCTCCTCTTTTTTTTTTTCTTTTGGGGTGATCTTTTATATAATTGTTTGATTTGACATTTTATTTTTTTATTTCTTCTTAATTATATATTTACATAATTGATTATCAAAGATGCATGGATTGAAGGAAATGAATTTTAAAAATAAAAATATTTTTAAATTGAAAAATATTTAATAATAAATAAAATTTAAAATATTTTTTAAAAATAATTAGAAATAAAATTCATAATATATAAAATAAATTTGTTTTAATAAAACAAAACATTTATTTTAAAATAACTAAATTTTATTAAATTAAAATTTGTCAATTTTAGACTAAAGGAGATTTCAATATTTGATATACTTTGTTTTACTATTATTAATAATTTATCGTTTAAAATTAAAATATAACAATATGACATTTATTCAAGCAAAAGTGAATTGTAGCGATTCATGAAGCGAATTAAGCAATAGTCAATATGAAAATCTATGAGCAATGCAAAGGGATTATTACGGCCAAAATGAAGAAACACGATGATACAAATTAAGAACAAGCCAATTAAATTAAGAATAAGGTAGAATTAAGATAATTAAAGTATTATAATATTTCTCATATCTTTACATTAGTCATTTTGATGTTTGAGAGGTTCGACATGTATGATCATAAATTTTTTGTTTTACACATATTTTTCAGTTACCATGAGGAATGATAGTTTTGGTTTAAAATATTTTTAATCTTTTGGGAAAACAATATTTTTTTCATCTTAATATAATTAATTTCCTTATTAAATACCTCTACTTTTTTGGTTAATTACTAACATTATAATTTTCCATAATTAAGTTCATTTAGTTAATGCCCTTAACAAAAGGGCATATTTAGTACATCATGTCATCAAGAAGATAACATGGCATACACCTCCCTACACATTCTCAAGTGTCATTGCTAATATGACTTTTTTGGCCCATATTGTTGATAGGTGTATATTATATTATGTTTCTCTAGATGTTTAAGTGTGTTTTTTTAAAAAATGTTTGCTTAGATGGTAATCATGTGCTTAGGACTTAGAATTGTGTTCTTGTTAGTGTTTTGATGTGTTTTAATTGTTTGATTATTTAGAGAAAATATTTGATCTTAATATTATGTTTCAAGGCTTGTTTGATGTCTTATTAATGAGTAAAAGTAGGAAAAATCAATGAAAAGATGAAGAAGAACTTGGAGAATAAGAATATGCACAAAGTGCATGTTAGCTACATAGGGATGAATGATCGCAAGGTTATGTATGCTAAGTTTTAATATTTATAATTTTGATATTTCTGTAAACACACGGGTCGTTCACGTAGTACCTAAGATATCGATCCCACGAGGAGGGTTAATCTAATACCAAAATTTAAGGCTTGACTAAATTTTGCAATAAATCAAAATGAACAACTAATGCAGAAATTATCCAATCAAACAATCAATATCAAAAATTGAACTTATAAAATATAAACAAAATAGCAATTTTGCACAACCCAATCCAAAATCAACCTAGAAACTACCAATTGAGAGAAAGGGGGTTTTAATTCGAAATTAATAAAAATCTAATCAATTATGGAATTATCGGGTCTAGATGATCCTAGGGTGGATTACTCTCTCTCGAGTTATAATCTTTAACCCTAATTTATAATCCCTAATTTA
>JANZXP010000002.1:31442861-31463067 GCA_027576715.1 Erythroxylum flavicans
GCCTCAATCAAGTCCAAATACACCAATGTAAAGTGACTTATCCTTATGTGGTTCAACAATTACACAAAACAGAAGTTATCATTACAAAGCATTGCCCATGATCGTGGAGGACCTTCCCACGATCGTGGGATGAGTGAACTAAAAGTTCACCATCCATTTCCTTCAATTTTTTTCCAGATTCTAACACCTTTATACCAAATTCAAAACACCTTCATCATAGTCCATTAATTATAGCTCAATTATACTTTAATTCCTCATCAATTTCATCTCCAATCCTAACTCAAAATCATTCATTTGGTAGCTTATAAACTATTGTCTTTCATACATCAAAAACCAAAAACAGAAACTATGATTTAAGCATCATTTTCCATAACTCATTTCATCATCAACACTCATGCAATCAATCCTAATTTAATAATCATAAACTTTCTATTATAATATGCCACAAAGACCAATACTTTAATTACTTGTTTAGTTCAAGTTCCACCTCAATTCATCAAGTTAACTTAACTCTCCATGCATACAAGATCATTATAGGAACAAGATGAAAGTAGGACAGATTTCAACAATAAGAAGATAGCAAGATAAAAGATAGTAGGTTATAGCTTTCTTGATGTAGGATTTTATATGGATCTTAAAGTGATTATGAATAGAAGTAAAGCAGAATTTTCAAAACTGTGAGGGTTTCGACAATGAGAAGAAGAAGAAGAGAGTCTATAGCAGTAATCAAAACAAGAAGTTGACACGTAATGCTTTAAGTCAAGGATGAGTGTTCTTGTTTTAGGGATACTTGTCATATGTTTAGCAAGACACATGTCCTCTCCCTAGCTGGCATACATGTCCTTCTATGAGGCTACCAATTGTCACTTAAATGTACTACCATTTGTCACTCATTTATCTAAGTCATTTGTCACTTATTTCATAGGTCTAGTCATCCTAATTTCCCATATGTCAACTTGTCTTGCCACTTGACATTTTCCTAGACTAGGTGTACATATAAATTCATCATTCTCTTAATTGTAACAATTGATTCCAAGTTACTAATTATAATCCATCAATTCTTGTCATTGGTAAACCAAAATACAAGACATTGGAAATGCATATTCATATCACATTCATTTTAGTTTCATACCCCAGAATATGTCAATTGAGTACAATTTGTCTAACTCACAATTCATGTGTGTTTGCTAATGTTATGCATTTGAATACAATCATAAAATCATGTCATAAATGTATCAAATTCATTCTATATGATGCCACTCATATGACTTAGTAGTCTAACACTTTAAATCCTTCAACAATTTGAGAGATAGGATACTACATAAAGTGAGTTGAAAGCGTTATATTTGGGCCGTATATTTATAAGGAATGGAATAAAGCAAGATTAATTTACAGAAAAACAAAATGGCTTTAATGATTTCATTTCTTTTGCTTAGTATGTTGTATTAACTGGCTATACCTAGCCAAGTAAGTCTACATAGAAGATGGAAACAATGACGAGGATTGCATAACTCAGGTAGAAAGTTATGATCTCCTTGCTTGATTTCATTTTCAATTGAATCTTATACTATTATTAGTTGCTATGTCTTCTATTGCTATTAAAATATGATAAATAATAAGAAGTTATGCTTTCAAAAGAAATAAGCTGATTGGAGAAAAAAACTAACATTTATTCATTTAAATTTATTTTTGGATCAATTTATTTTTAGATTAATTTGACTTTTTGACTTTTGATGATATTGTACTAGGTAAGGATTTCGATGTTGTTGTTTTTATGTTTTTTATGATCATTATTGGCTTTTATTTTTGCTAGAATTTTTTTCACAAAGAACATTTAATGGAATTTTTTGCATAATAGGATTTATAAAGTTGCATTTTTCAAAATTAAATGAATAATTAAAATATACTAATCTATTACTTTGTATATTTATATTATGACATAGTTTCCACTAGCATTCTTTAATGGTAATTTTGCAAGTCTGATGTATATATTGGTTTAAGAGTAGCAAATAGACGAAGGGACCTTTGTACTCTATTACAAATTTGCATGTTTATGTGTAGCTATTTCCATTACACTACCTTACCAGACCACCATTAGTACTAGAATTAATGTTCTCTTGATTTCTTTTTTACTCGTTGACTTCATGAATTTATTTCTTATAATTTGTTTTAATTGCCAATGCTACTTGTTCCTAATAAGTACTTATTTTTAAAAGTGCAAGATGGTTAAAATTGGTAATTATATGCAAAATTGCAGGATGGTTACCAATGGTAGATCTGGCTAACAATGGTAGATCTTTATCAAATATAGATGATGAATAAAATGAACCTAGTACAATAGAGGAGGCAAAAACTATAGAGGCTCCTAATCAACAATTTGATGCTACAATTAGAACTTCAAATAATGCACCTAGGCTAGAAAGACAACTTGTTATTAGCATTGGTAACATGGTCTTCAAAATTATATGATTATACATTTAAATTTTTAATATAATATTGTACAATTGTTACTTTTTAAATAAGAAATGTAAATTATAAAAAACGTGGACAAGGATCAACAATCAATGCTAAACCTGCCAAGAAGAAAATTGAAGGAAAACAAATTGATGTTTAATATCCTCCTCTGTACTATAAGGTATGCAGTAAGCATGCTAGCTTTTTCAAGTCAGAAGTTACCATGTACATTCGACAACTTGCACCACTTCATGTCTTTGGTTGGAAAGAGATTTTTAAGGATGATAAGAAGGCAATGTTATTATTTTTAAAGGTATGTCACTTTTGTTATTCATAAGGTAAATTTTTGTAATTCTCTTTTCTTCCACTCTTTTACCTATATTTCTTTTTAATATGTTTCAGTCATAGAAAAAATGAGTAAAAAATAAAAAAAGAAACGTGCAAAAGCAAAAGAGTTGTCCCATTAAACTTTTGTAAAGCTTAGAGCTTAGAGGAAAGTGAGACAAATTGCTTTCAATCTAACTTATAGGTTCATTTCAGACTTAAAAAACTTTTATGTACAAAAGCAAAAGAGTTGTCCCATCAAAATAGTATTTGTTTAATTGAAATAGAGTTTAATTTTGTCGTTGCATTGAATTTGATTCGTAATTTTCCTATCTATTTTTATATGAACTTTAGGATAAATTCAAATTTTCAAATCAAGTGTAATCTTATATTATACAACAAGTGCATGCACAATATAAAAATCAACATTATCATTTACACCAAATCTATCTCAAAAGCAAAGATTACTTAAAGGATGTGGAGGAAGGTGATTGGCAATGGTTGATTGAGAACATATGGAAGACTCTAAATTTTAAGGTAAGTTAAAACTTTAAGTACTTTTAACTTATTTTGTTAGTTGTTTTCTTTTATTAAAAATAAATTGTTTATCGATGTATAGGAGCAAAGTGGAAGAAATGTTAGAGTAGTGCTCTAAAGGCAATCACCTTTAACACTTTTGTACAAACTTTATTTTGATTCATAAAGCGAAAGAAATTTTTCATTAATTTGATATTTGTTTATACATGAATTGATATTGATCTTAAATCGAATTAATGAAATCCATGATACAAAACATAGCATGAAGGAAATCATGATAAAATCATGATAATGAGATTCCTATCATGTGTAATTATGTTAGTATCTAAATAATCCCTAGTCATAGGATTAATAAGACAGGACATTAATAATCCAGACAGACTAGCACATATTATATTCCTTGATTTGATTAAGTAGTGGATCTTATAAACTGTAAGCATGAAATGTTTAGAGTTAATGTGTTGATGCTTACTAAGGGTAATAAGTACATCGGATGACCCGCTATGAGATTATCATATAGATGACCTATCGAATGTTAATGATTAATCTCATTATAGCAATGGTACAAATATCCCTAGACTTGAGGTACTCAAGGATATTTTGAATATAAATCCTATGCGTTGACACCGTTCCTTGCTATCTCAAGATGAGGTCACTCTTAGGGTGGTGATTAGGTACAACTATTTGTATTCAAAGGTAATTGGGTAATTAATAAAGGATTCACCACTCTTGATAGAAAGAGATGATACACACGACCTCTTGTCAGGGTCATTACTCGGGAGTCTCTGGCCAGATCAATTATATGTCATGAAGAGAGTCTTCAATGACACATAGAGTAATGAGATCCTAGGACAAGAACTAATATCACTTGGACTAGATGTGACATAATCAGTCTAGTGGGAGTTGACACATAGCCCATACTCTGAACCAAGTGGGTTATAGTATGGTGAAAGGACAAATTGTATGGTAATTGTTTATGGAAAGGTTCTTAAGTTGGAGAATTAACTATAGAAGAGCTCGTGTGTTAATCCACTTATATTCTGGTAAACTGGCATCATGAAACCTTTCATGATTTGCTTGAATTAAGAGTTAATTCAAGTGGCATGAAACCATCAATGATTTGCTCAGATTAAGAGTTAATTTAGGTGTCCAAAATAATCGGGAACCTAAGGGTCATATACATAAAAGATGAGATGAAAAACAAAGTTTGTATGGTTGGTTTTAAGTAATGATCGAGGCTAATAAGCCATGATGGTGACCAAAGGCTCAACAGATGTACATAAGTGAGAATTAAGTAGGCAACGATCGAGGCTCATAGGCTATGATGGTGACCAAAGGCTCGACATATGTACATAAGTGAGTTCTTCACTTATGTACAATAGGTCTAACAAGTTCTTACACACTCAAGTGAGAGAATAAGGGGTCTAGAAGAGTTTTAGAGAGAGAGAGAAGTGGTATTGAGTTTTCTTCATGCAATTTATACAATTGTTGGACAAATCTAATTACAAGCAAGATATTTTTTATCTATCGCTCCATTTGAACATCTATCTGAACTCATCAAGTTTGGTGTTCTAACCACCCTTACACAACCTTCTTCTTCCTCTTTGCATGTTCTTGGATGATCAAGGAAGAGTTTGGTGTTTGCTAAAACCCAAACAAGGAGAAGAATCAAGGAGGAGAACAAACGGTACAAGTGTTTGATTTTCATGTTCTTATGATCTATCTAAGCATGTATGTGTGTGTTTCTAGATTTTCGAGGTTTTTATGTGCTCGGAATTTAGATTTCGACACTTCTGCTGTATTGTAATGCATATGATGCATGAATACATGGCACCCCAACAAATACCTCCTTCAGTTTCAGAGTGATACAATAAGATATTAAAATCTCCAAGTTAACTCTCTAAAAGCTAGCATTAAAAAAATATATAAAGCTAACACATACCTTTTGGTTATTGTATTTTAAGGTAACCTATAAATGAATGACTTGTGTACTGGTTTCACATGATTGGACCATAATTAGGGCATGATGAAATGATACTATTATTCCACCATTGAAGTGTTCCTTATGATTGGTAAACACTTTGTAGTCATTTTGGATGAATCATAAATTCCCAATTTTACTCTCTTTGATTTTAGTCACCAAAAGGCCATATAAGCATGACTTTATTAAGTTTATATAATCCTTGACAACTAACTAGTTTTTGTCGTTTACTGCCTTAACATTCCAAGCTCTAATGGTCATGATGGTGGATTAGGAGGCAAACTCTTTTTTGCTTTCTTCTTGCCAAACCTTCTAAGTACTTGACATATGCTTAATTGATTGTATAATTATTTCATAACACTTAGTGATTAATGACATAAAATTGCTTAAGATATTCATTTTGACTCATATGTGATTTTAGGAACAATTTGGAATTAAAGAAGTTAAAGTGAGTCGAAAGCATGATATTTGGGCCATTTTTTGAAGATCCACATTCATTTGTCTTCTTGGAGTAAAAAGAAGAAGATTAAAGTAAAAGAAGACAAGATAAAGCATAAAAGAATGTGATAAAGCATAAAACCCATGGAAGAGGGCTGCTGGAAATCAACACTCACGATGTATGTTTTTATATGACTGAACGTAAATTTAATGTCTAAAGAAAAGGATGATGGATGGTTGCAGCAGGTGGATATGGGAAAATATCAAAATGACAACAGAAGCATGAAGGAAACAATAATAGCAAATGAAGCAACACAACACAGCCAAGAAATGTTAGATCAAAATAGCAGCAGATGGACCAACACACCAGTAGCTGGAAAACGACAATGCACAAGACAAATGAGGAAAACAGCAAAACGACATTGCACAACCAAGCTAAGAAGGATCAAACGATGACGCACAGCCAAATAAAACGTAGATGTAAAAAGAAATAGTAGAGGGTTTTGCGTGATGTTTTTAGTATTAAGAAAAAAATTATAGAGGCAGTTGGGAGGAGGTTCTTTTAGGGTTTAACCTCTTGGTTTCAATGAAGAGAAAGGGCAAAGCTCTCAACCTGGAGCTCTTGGTTTCAATAAAGAGAAGGGGCAAAGCTCTCAACCTAGAGAGAACAATGGAGGGGTAGCTTCCCAACACCGATTTGAAGGTGACATTAACACCGATAACTCAGTTAAGCATTCCTTCACTTTTTTTTTTTTTTTGAGTTTCTATGATGTATTACAAATGTATTCCAAGGGTTTGATGTAATGTGAATTGGATATGGATGTTTGTAAATTGGGAATTTCTATGATGTTATGTAATATGTAATGACTTAAAGTTTCATTGATATATTGATGCAAATGCTTATGCTTATAAGACATATTGAGTTTGATCAAAAGGGAGTGAATTTGTTGAATTTGAGAAAAATGTAATAAAGATATATGTTATAAACTACATTAGTTGCTTGCAATTCTGAAATCTGAACTGATTTGTTTTCAAACTGTCAAGTCCTAGTCGTAGATAAATAGGCATGCATAGAAGGGTCTGCAGCTGCTCCTATAAGACTTTAATGTCGACACTTTAATGTCTCCTAATATTGACGCTCCGGTAGTCTTTTGATATAGAGACTTCAGTGTCGTGTCTGAGACATAAGTCTCTCCTGTTTTGAGATACCAATCATAGGTATCTCCTATTCTGGTCCCATTACCCACTTCTGTAAAAAGGATCAGCAAGTTAACCTTAGTTGTATTCTGATACATGTTCGATTATGTTATAAACAAGTTTTGATCTGAAATAAAATAAATTCTAATCTTATACAAGATGAATTCTGATTTGATACAAGTTTTGATCTGTTCTGGCACAATTATGTTCTGTTTCGAGACTTGTGCACTATGTTCTGAAGCAATGACGTTCTGCTATGATATTTGTATGTTTTATTCTATATTGATGAATCATAAACTGTTCTGAGACACGTAATGTTTGGGTTGCTCTTGAATATGAATAATTAAAGACTGCTTATAATATGATTTGATTCTGAACATGAGAATGTTAGACGACTATTATAAACAGTCGCCATTTATATCTTGTTTAGTTATTACCCACAAAGTTATATGCTTAGCATGGTGGTTTTGCCTCCTTGTAGGTTCTGATAAGAAGACTTAAGGCTGAGACAACCGCAGTGGCCAATGAAGGACTTGATATTTTTGGAAGATATTTTATTTGAGTTGTTTTTGAGTTGTATCTAATAATATGAGACATTTTGTATTTTGTGTAAATGGTTTGTAATAACTATAATACATGATGGATTACAATGTGTTTATTATGTTCTCTATATAACATAACTTATGTAATGTGAAGTATGTTGCCTTATTTTCTTTAAAGTGTTGGAATATTTTGACATGTTTTAGTTCTGTTTTGGGTGGCATTTGCATATCTTTTATCATTGAAATATGCTTAATTAAGGTGTAGACTGAAATAAAACCAAAGAACCGGATTCCTAACAAATTTGCTACTTTCATCACTTTGCAGGTTTTCTTTAATTTGTTTTTCTTAATTTAATTTTATTTTATTTTCTTATTTCAAACCAATCAAAACCCCTTCCCACCCCCTCCCACCAACCTAAACATTGATTAATTTCATTTCAATAACTTTACACACACTCTCTGTGGGATTAACCTAGACTCATCACTGCTACAATAGTAGTTTAGTTTATTTTGACTAGCGTTATGACGCGTTGTCATTTTTATCTCTTATTTTCATCTTCAATTCAATTCATCTCTTTTTCATTTATTAAGTCACAACTAGCATTTTATTTTTTAGATTTAGCTGATTTTGTATGTATAAATTTAATTTTGTAGATTATCGACGAAATTTGGTTTTGATATTTTTACAATATTGATATTGCTGCTAATCTCTATTCTCTTTTGTGAAAAGGGGATCATTATTAGTTTTAGCTATTTTAGAATTACTTAAAAATTGAAAATAAATTATGATTATGATAACTTTTATCATAAAAGTTTGCTCTTTGTTTTTATTTTAATATAGGATATTAAATTTGGCTCTTTATTTTTTTCATTTATCACAGATATATAACATCACTAATATATCTTTGTAATAAATGATCAAGCTATTGTTTACGCTTTTCTACTTCTTCTAGTTCCATACATGAATTTTTATTCTTTTTTTCAAGTCAATTGTGTTATAATTATTTTATATGATATTGCCTAAAAAGTATGTATCTAGAAGTCAAAAAAGGAAAAGAAAAAATTGTAAAACAGTTAATAGAATTAAAAAGAAGTTATCGATAAATTTGAGAGTGGACTCCTCTAGTGCGAATTCTAAGGAATTAGTAATGATAATTTTGAACGACTTAATGAAATTTAAGTAATAAAATTCATATTCATAAAAATATTAGTAATTTGAAAATTCATGATTATATATCACATACATCAAATTTAGAAACTTAAAGGGCAAATGAGCAAGTTGAATATTTATAATCTTAAAAATTAGAATAATCTTGATAATAAAATAGAAAACATTTTAATTAAAAAGGATTTATAAACTAATTGAATCTTATATTTACTTTAAACAATACATATTTACGTATTGTCAATTCATTGGAATCATTCTTTTTACTTTGATCCGGACCCATAAAGCGTTAGTAACGGCAGGTAGGCATATAAGAACGGGAAATTCAAAATATAAAATGATGATAGACATTGTAAGTAAATTAAAGAAAGTCAGGCTAAAGTTCACGAGACGCGAGACAATTTTAAGACTTCGGTAACGGGCAAAGGACTGGACTCGAAAAATGATAGAGAGCCATGTGTCTCAAGGATAGCTTAAACAATGTGGTTATTGGAAGGAAACGAACGAAGACGAAGTCAACTAAACAAATTTTTTATTGGTATGCAATGAAAAATGGAAAACCGGTTATTAATCGTAGCTCCTGAAACGAATGCCTGTGAACGGCAATTTAGATGAGTTTGGCTGGCCCTAATTTCTGTGCTTTCTCAAACCTCTCATGTCAATTCCAAGAATAAGAAAACTTGCACGTCCATTTTTGTTGGTTACAGCTTTTGCTTTAGAATAAGAAAACTTGTACGTCCATTTTTGTTGGTTACAGCTTTTGCTTTTCTCGCCCACTCTCTCTTCCTCCTCATTGGCAAGCAAATGATAAAGAGGAAGATGATCGACCAAACCCATCAAAAATTTTTCAACACAGTAATTATTGAAGAAAACGTCCTGTACTTATGCATGCATATGGTCTGTTAGATTTTGTCTTGCATATCTACACTATATTCGTTCACAAACAAGTTCGTCAATTTATTAATTACTTATAGATCAATACCTCTAGCCAAGATGAATGATTTGTTCTCGAGCTCCTTCAAGAGGTACAATGACCCCCGACAACAACTGCACTTCAATGATATGGAGGCCGGGACAAATACTATGAATCTCGATAAATTCTTTGAAGATGTTGAAAATGTAAAGGAAGATATGAGAACCGTTGAGAGGTTATACAAAAGCTTGCAAGAAGCAAATGAAGAGAGCAAGATAGTGCACAATGCCAAGACGATGAAGGATCTCCGAGCTCGAATGGACTCAGATGTTCAACAAGTCCTGAAACGAGTTAAACTCGTAAAGGGAAAGATTGAAGCATTAGAAAAATCAAATGCTGCTTGTAGGAATGTACCCGGTTGCGGTCCAGGTTCATCTGCCGACCGAACCAGGACCTCTGTGGTTTGTGGATTGGGAAAGAAACTTAAGGATCAAATGGATGACTTCCAGAACTTCAGAGCTAAAATGAATGAAGAGTACAAGGAAACTGTGGAGCGCAGGTATTTTACAATCACAGGTGAGAAGGCAAGTGAGGACACAATTGAGACATTGATATCAAGTGGTGAAAGTGAAAGTTTCCTGCAAAAGGCAATTCAGCAACAGGGAAGAGGTCAGATTCTTGACACCATATCAGAAATTCAAGAGAGGCATGATGCTGTGAAGGAGATAGAGAAGAACTTACTTGAGCTCCACCAAGTATTCTTGGACATGGCTGCTCTTGTGGAAGCTCAGGGACATCAACTAAATGACATTGAGAGTCACGTCGCTCACGCCAGCTCTTTCGTGCGGAGAGGGACTGAAAATCTTCAGGAAGCAAGGGAATATCAGAAGAGCTCTAGGAAGTGGACGTGCATTGCCATTATTGCTGGTTGTGCCCTTGTGGTCTTGCTCATTCTACCCCTCTTACCATCAATTTTGGCCCTCTTGTAGGAAAAAGAGTTTGAACTTGTTCTAACCTTGGATGCATGCTCTGCTTCCTCGAAAAAGGAAAAATATAATAATAAATGTTCCTGCTAATATCAGTTCTATTCAATTTCTTTAAGAGATAACAATGCTACTATAGAGAAAGTTTCCCTATTATGTTCCGGTCATCATGAAACATAATTCTTCTTTGCAAATGGGAGTTATGTTTCAAAAGTTAGCCAAATTTTCATATAACAGAACTTGGAACATCGCTACATCGAGCAAAAAGGAAATGGTTTTCACTCAGTAGTTATGTTAGAACTTGCGTTTCTTAGTGTGTATGTAATGATTATATCCGATTGGCATGGACTACAAATCTGGATTGTTACTGAATCATGCAGCCAAATCGTATAACCTATCTTTAAATATTGTTAATCTATCTGATATTTCTGCACAAACTATAAAATCAATGTTTTATTAACATAGTTATGTGCAGAAGTTTATATGAGAAAATGAATCAAACACAAAAGCTCCAAGGTCCTTTGAACTAAACAATTAGGGGAAGCTAGGTTCATCAATACAATAGCAATCATAAGGTAAGACGTATACTCTCCAGGAAAATTTATGGTCCCCTAAGTTTGAGTTTCCTCTCTATAAAAGGTGCGGCAAAAATAAGGACATGCTGACAATAAAAAACAATTGCATGAAAGCATCATGGATTGTACCTAAAAGCAATTTGATTTTTTTTGGAAATTAATAACTTGATATTTAGTAGTTAAAAGGGCAAAAACAATCCTAAAGTTTGCTTTTAATTATGAGTGAAACCATAATATTTTCTAGCGTTCAAATTAGTTCATATTATTTTAGAAATGTTCAAATCAAACTCCAGGTAAACAGAAAATTTAATAAAAGCATAACATTATCACTTTTCTATCATATCATCTATTATGTGCCAGAAATTTATAAATATTTAATTTTATCATAGGTCCCACAATGCCACATAAGAGTCAAACGATTGTATAAGACCTAATTATTGAAATATTTTATTAAGTTTAATTAAATTTAAACAAAGAAATTAACCTGTTTAAATTTATTAACTAATTAAACAATAATGTAAGAACCTCCCAAATAAGAAATCCCCAATAAAATGTTTGCGTAATTTTTCTTTTTCGAGCTTTTAATTCATTCCCATTTTTTGTTTGTGTTTGTTTTTATTTAAGTGCTTCGTCAAGTTTGTTTTGTCTCTACCTAGTTCCTTTTCATGTGTTTTTGTATGGGCTGCACGTGAGAGGCAATTCCATATAGGGACATAGATGTTTTTGTCTTTCTTTTATGTGGTCTCGTCTGACTGTTAGGACGTCAAAACTTATTAGGACTTCGGCAAGATAAGTCCAGTTTATGGGATTCTAAATTAGACAACATCATAAATAAGCTCATGGGCATAGAAGAGGGCCAGAAGAGACTAGAAGAACAAATTGAGCAAGTAACGGAAAATTATGCCTTATCTATTCACAACCTAGAGATTCGAGTGAGACAACTTTCCTATGAATTTTATAAGAGAAGTATGGAAGACTCTCTAAGTAATATAGAAATATATCAAAGAGAGCAATATGAGGCTATTGCACTTAAGAATAGGGGAGAGCCAAAAGGACCAGAGGAGAACCAAATTGAGCCCCACCTTATTGAAGACCAAGAAACAAAGAATGAGATTGAAGAAAAGAATGTCAACCCTCCTTTTATTCACTAGTTCTTGATATATCATTTGTGAACGTCGAAAAATCTCGCGTATATGTTCGTGAAAAGAACCTTATCCTTCAGATTAATGATGATCAAGTAACATTCAACATGAATGATTTATTAAAGAATTTAAAAGAAAGTAGCTCATTCAGGATAATTAATGTGTTCGAGTCTTTTAAAGAATAAAAGGGAGAAGAGTAGATGACAACAGACATCAAATTTGAAGAAGTTATGAAAGTCTCTGTTCGTGAAGCAGAAGAAGCAAAAGAGAAGAAGGTGATTAAGGAAGAAAGAGACCAACTCACCTTCTTACAGGACAAAATGTTGGATTCGATGGAAGATTCAGGAAGTTTTGTTATTCCCTGTTTTGTTGACAGTACACTCGAAGAAAGAACATTATTGAGTTTAATTGGTTTTCATAATGTTATCAATATTGTCCTTCTAACTATTTTGAAATTTGTAGCTTACTTACAGGCTACAAAACTAATGTTGAACGAAAAAGGTGGAAGTAAACCGTTCATAATTGATCTCAATTGAGTTTCTAAAGATAGAGCATTGAGCTACTGACGTTAAAAGAAGCGTTGCATGGGAGGCAACCTATGGACTGTTAAATTGATGCTATTTTCCCTTGATTTTTAGATAGTTGAATTTTGTAGTTAGGTTATTTCGTTTCCAAATAAAATCAGGAAGGCATAAGAATTCGACATAAATTTGATGATCGAGGAAGTAAGCAAAGAGAGGTAAGAGGACCATAAAGAGTTAAGAAGTGATTTCGGAAAAGTGGAGAAGGACAAAAAGAGAGAAAAAATTAAAATTTTGGTGGAAAAATTGCAAGCCACGATCGTGGCCTGCGGTAGGGTAAAAATAAGGACACGCGAATGTCATTTTCAATTTATACCATTTTACCCTCTAATCACCTATATATTTAGTTTTAACTTCACTTTTTTACTCACTTTCATTTTTACTTTATCTCTATAAACTTTAAACCTCCAAACACTCTCACTTCTCTCTACCCAAATTTCAAACTTTCAAATTTCTTCCAACTTGTACCGACTCTCAAGCCAGTATGTCATGCATCAAGCAAACAGTAAGGCAAGATCAATTAACAGGGTAAAACCAAGTCTCGGGAGGAGCGAAAAGGAACAGGGTAGTTGATTACGGCACACCTTTGCCGATCTTCTCAAATGCGGAAGGTACCCGCTTTCATTCTCTTCGCAATAAACAAATTATGGTTCCAAAGTATTTTCATTTCGAAACTTTAGATATATCAGAATTGCGAGACAAGGTCGAAAGTTTAGCAAAGAGAATTCAATGGGGACAGTTCATTCAATTTCAATTCTCAATTTACGAAGAACTTAACTTAGAATTTTTTACATCCCTTCAATTCAAATTCAACAAACTTAAGGAATTGTGGTTTAGGTTACGAGGATAAACTTATGGGCCTGATTACGAGACTTTGCATGAAATTTGTGATTTCTCCAAGTCATCTGTAGGGGATCAGCTTGATGATTTCCGCGTCAACTCCTATTGGACTGAACTAACTGGGTTAAAGTGTTTCGAATCTAAGAATGCACACAACAACATCATCAGATGCCACGAACAATTATTGATGCACAAATTCATGTTTCAAATTGTTTTTGACAAAACGAAAACCAATAAGTGTTTGATGAAAGAGCTTTTAATATTGTGGTGCATAGACCATAGCATTCATGTTTTTAAAACCACCCACATCAGTAACAATTATTGCTGCTTGAAAGAAGAGGAGCAATAACTTAGGAATAGGTTCGATCATAGCTAATTACTATGGAGTTAAGTGCAATGGATTCACAATATACTGCCGTGAATTCATAAACCAAACAAGGTTTGTGAACTATAAAGGAGACCTATATAAGCATTCAAGGAGACCTATATAAAGATAGGTAAATTTAAGGATTTTTTATTTGGAGATTTTTTTGTTTGGGAGTTTTTACATTAATGTTTAATTGGTTAATAAATTTAATTAAATTAATTAATTTTATTTTAATTAAGTTAAACTTAATAAAGCATTTTAAGAATTTATACAATGATGTTTTAATAATTGAGTCCCCCAAAACTACGTAACACTTATGTGATATTGTAAATTAAAATTAAAGTACTAAAAAATAGTTACATTTTTTATAACATAACAAATAACTGATGACGTTATAATTTCGCTAAATTTTCTATGTAAATTTCAGTTTAAACATTTCTAATTCAATTTAAACGCTATAAAACTAATAATCAGAAACAAACCATAGGTTATTTTTACCCTCTAGTAACCATCTAGATATGTACAGTTCAACATGTCGAACGTAATTGGTGAAACCTCCTCCGTTTGAAAACCTGTTTTTAGTATCAGAACAAGAACTACGACGATCACAGATCACTACATCAACTACAGTGATGGGCCTAACCAATCCATGTAAACGCACTACTTCAGAAGCCCTGTACGAGACTACAAGGCATTCTGCAAAAACTTGTGCCGCCTGAGTTTATACATTGGAATACACAATCATTGATAAGGAATGTCTTAAAGAACCGAAAAATAAAAGGACCATCTAACAAGCCATAAACGCAGATGAATGAATACGCAGACACCAAATAAAGTACAATCCAGTTCTCCGAATGCAACGAAGAAGATAATCTCAACGGTCATTCTCCAGCTTGAAACCATGTCATTGACAAAATGCATATGCTGCTACATAATCGATATCCTTCCACTCATACCTCGATTCAGTAGGTTGGGATAATAAACAAGGGAAGAAATGAGAAAACTAGGCCAGCGGATATTGCCATATTTACCAACTGATACCCGGAGCAATCAAGTGCCAGTATTAGGCAATGCTGCCATAAAAGAATTGTACGAAGACTCCAGATCAAAGCCAAGTTGTCGAACCTGCTGAGCGGTCAGCTCATCTGCCGCACCCATCTTAGACAGCTTTGTAATCCATTCTTTCATTTTAGTCTTCCCTTCATAGTCTGGTGGCAAAATACTCAACTTGTTAAGTGAAGCTAACAGGTCTGAGAGCAAAGGATACACCTCATCCACTGCTTTCATATTCAGTTTTAAGGAATCCATTGCTGTAATAAAGTTCTGCACACACTCTGCCACAATGGCAGCCGAGGTAGAGGCTGAGGCTGCTGCAGCAGCTCGGTGTTCCACAGTTGCAGGCACCCCAGAGATCACAAGGCGATTTATGGCAGCTGGACACTCCATTTTGTAGGTGTCTGCAAACCTCTCAATACTAGGCACGGTATCTTTCAACGTTGTAGCTAGAGTTTTAAAATGGGCAATGAGCTTCTGGCATTCCGTTTCATACTCGGACGACGAAATAATATCCCGAACGTAGGCTTTTTCAAGCTTGTCAGTAGCCTTGATAATAGCGTAGAGCTCAGCAAAGTTTTCATACATTTCTCTCTCGCGCTTGTCGTTCCATAGCTTGACCTCCATTTGAGTATACAAGTGAAAACACGTAAAATAGACACTTCACGGTTTGGATAAATGCAGCTGAGGGTGGAGGATTGGAGAAGAGTACGGGTCACGCGCAAAGAGTACTAAGCTTCTTGACTGAACAATAATACATCCAAATCCAAGCACAGGAAAAAGTTATTAGAGACGCATTGTTAATACGAGACAATATGAAAAATAAAGCACATTAAGTTGAGAAACAACATGAAAGCATAACTAAGCACAGTGACTGGTCGTAAAAACACATTGCAAGAACCCAAAATCCAGAAAAGACCAGACAAAATAAATCGCACCTCCAAAGGGAATAACATATCCTTCAGTTGTTAAGGTTTAAAAGATCCATTGTTTAACCGATGGAATATGCAAAATACCAAACAGTTTGTTCAACAACACAAAGCTATTAAACCAACAAAAACCCAAAAACCACGCAACTGAAATTATCGCCAGCCAATAACGAAAAAAGGATTATAGGAAACAAGAACAAAATCGAAGCAAAAGGGCCAAGGCAAACAATTAAAAAAGGGGGGTATCTTGAGAATCAAACCATTCACTTTGAAAGACCCACTTACGAGAATTAAAAGCACAAACCCTTCTCTTCCTAGATTCACCAAGATTCTCAGAAACCAAAGAGTAATTAGTACAGATCAAGAAAACCCTAATCCAGATAAAAGATTGAAATTTACCTCAGATCATCTCAGAAATTCGATAATCCCCAATCTAAAAAACAGTAACCTTCGAAATTACAGAAAGTGAAGCTATTTCGTTATAAATATATATATACACACACAGAGGAAGGGCGGATGGTTACAGAAAATAGGAACGCGGCTTTGGAAAACGTGAAGCCTCTGAATTTTGTTTTGTGTGTACCTCCGATGGGGAGGGAAGTGGATTTAGAGTAATAATATTAAATAATGAATTAAAACTGAAAATAAAGAGATGAGTTACGTGCTTACGGCATCTACGTGTAGCAGTTGGGGTCACCAGATCACATTATCTGTAACTTGTACGTCTCTCTCCTCTGAACCGAATTGAAGTGAAGTGACGCTACATCGCCTTTCATGGGCTGGCATGCTTTCATCCCAATCTCCGCCCCCATACATACATACATCATCATCAAAATACCATTAATCAAATTAGGAATAACGCTTGTACCATTAATCTCATGCTAAACAAACCATACGAA
Source organism: Erythroxylum flavicans (assembly GCA_027576715.1). Lineage (NCBI taxonomy): Eukaryota > Viridiplantae > Streptophyta > Magnoliopsida > Malpighiales > Erythroxylaceae > Erythroxylum > Erythroxylum flavicans. The sequence continues at coordinate 31,459,782 of JANZXP010000002.1, forward strand.
ATTCTTAGTGTATAAATCCAATTATGCTGACTTGTTTGATGACTTTTTTAGAGGATGCTTCTTACTAAATTATTTTCATTTTTAAATGATTTAATGATATGCTTATAATATGGGATGTATTTAAATCAAAAGAAAAACGTTAAATACTATATTCTCTATAAATCAGTTTTAGGGAAAAGGTTATTTAGACGAGGAATCAACAAAACAAAATGTGCATTTAATTATTTTTTAGTGAGTCATTTATTTACTAAACTAAAGTTCAGAATTTATGTCCTTGGTAAATATTTGTTTCATTGCATTTAATTTTTCTTTATTTTTATTCATCTATCGTGTTATAACTTTAAAATGTCTTCATGTCAATAACTTTATAAACAAAATGTGACTTAGTCTTTACTAAACAAAGTGAAGACTAAGTCAAGAACAAAAGAAGGAAAAGGAACACGAGGTCATTTTTTAGTTATAATATTAATTGTAACCTCATTTACTTATTTTAATGTTCTAAAAGGCTCACTATTTATAACTATTTCATGTAACTTTATTACATGAATCTTTTCATTCATTAAGAGGAATTGAAGTTTTTATTTTAATAAAAAAACCTCTCGATCTTTCAAACACTCTTTAAGGGACATTTTGGGAAGCGTTTAAATCATAATTGTATTAAACAAATTGAGTTTCAACATTTGAAGTCGTTAAAAATCATGTTTTGGGTGGAGAGATTGGTCAACCTATATAAGTTAGTGGTCAACAATATATGTTAAAGTTATCAAATTTTGATGTACCAAGAATTCGCAATAATATTAGTTGATGTATTAGCCGACCAATATGTTATATTGATCGACCAATATGCCTATTGGTTAACCAGTGTCTCAATGGCTTCTAAATCTATGCATTCAATGCATATAGATCGAGCAATATATTATATTGGTCAACTAATGCTTTACAAGTAAACATTGTAATAACTAGTTATTTTGGCTCTAATAGCTAATAAGGGCCCTAATGCCTTATAAATACTTGTTTTCTCATTGTTTCTTATATCAATAAGCATTTGGATGTCTTTCACACACATTTCTAAGTAATTTTTAATTATTTAAGCATCATTATATCATATTTGTGTAAGTAAGCCTCTTTGAAATTATCAAGTGATAAAGTAAGTTGCTTTTAGTTGTAAGATTTGATTGGGGCAATATATTATTAAACTTGAGGTGTTCAACATAGGATTGAGGTTCCTAGATATGTCAAACTTGGCCCGGCCCGCATTTGACCCAGATTGACTGGGTCATAAGCCAAGGTCGGGCTGGCCACGGACTGGCTGGCCGTTACTTCCAAAATAATGTCGTTTTGGAAATTTTTTCTTAAAAAAACAAGTGACAGGTCGTGTGGCCCTTTAGGCCATAGGCCACCATAACCAGCCTGGCCCTGACCATTGACATCCTTAGAAGTTCCTCTTCGTTGTGAAGGAAGATTGTAATAATCCTTCATCTTCTTGGTAGTGAATGTAGGTAAGGGTTGTTTGTCGAATCATTATAAATCATTTTGTATTCTCTTACCTATCCTTTTTAAATTTTTACCCAATTCTTTGATTGATTTATGTTAAGCAATTCCTTTATTCTTATATATATATGTTTATTGATTGTTGTTAAATTGAGTTTATTGGTTATAAAAGTTTGTTAAATTTGTAAACATCCAATTCACCATATCCCTTATTTGGTAAAAAATGGTCTCAGAGTGGGTCTATTAGGCTTGTATTTTTAACAAAATCATATAACAAAGCTTTAGTGACATATTTAGAAGCATCATCATCATTCAACTAAAAAGGACAAAGTATTAGTAGAGCAACTGTCTTTGATAATAATGATTATCGTTAATAGAAAACTATGATGAGGTTTTTCTTAATTATCGAAAGTGTTAACCTATAATAAATAGTTTCAATGGTCTTTTTATTCCTATAAAAATTGCAAATAACAAAAAGGTACCCGAATTAAATGAACAATGAGAACCTCAAGATAAGCGATTAATTTCTTTGAATACGATATGAATCGTCCAGCATATAGAAATTAAATTAATATCTTATTTCTACTATTAATTAATTAACAACTTAGTATAGGGTAAAATAAGAGTCAAACACCACAAAGAGAGTTTTGTTTATTAAAATCTCATTTCGAATGCAAATGAGAGTATTAATTAAGTAAATGTATGTAATTATAGTTCCAAGCAAAGTAAAATTTGTTTAGAAAAATTTAGCCCACGAAAACAAGGTGAAACACCTATAATTTGATGTTTAAATTAGCTCAAACTTATGCACAACTTGCACCCATATTATTTACCAAATTTCAGCCCCTTAAATAAGAAAATATAATCATGAAACCCCTCAAATCAGATATGAAAATTGCACACTAAAACAACATGTAATTCATTAGTTTCGCCTAATTAACCTTCAAAGATTGTATTATACTTAAATCCCTTTAGTAACTCACAACGTGATCTGTCATTTATCATGGTTTTGGTAATTAAAACAAACTAAAATCATGTTAAAACATCATAAAATCATAATAGAATGCACAGCTCAAAAACAAAGATGTAAATAATGCAAATTCAGCTTCTTTGGACATTCAAGTTTGCTTCTTTCAAGTTCATTTAATGTCATCATCTTTCACTTGAATTTCCAAGCATATTAAACTTAAACGTATGTCAAAATCATGCTAAGAAATCAGGAAAATAATCATAGACCTTCATCTCTCAGATCTGATTGTATCAAAAGTCTAACGAAAACAATTTTAAATCCAACTTGCATATTTTAAAAATTCTTGCTTTGGAAACTAACTTCAGCAGGTTTTCTAATTGCATTATAGCATATAAATAACCTCCTACACATACTCAAACACAAAAAAAAGTATAAATGACGAGTTCCTAGGCTTATATTGATCATAATTAAGCAAATACGCAAACTATACGCAGTTGGATAACAACATGCACATCAAATTAGATGTTGTATTTTTGCTGTTTCTTCTTTTCAAAGATGTTTAGGCCTTTAACTTTTAACCCTTTGAGACGTATTGAATTAGCAAATATATAATGAGATGTGGGAAAATCACATGTAGACATTTAAACACAACAAAAATAGAATAGGTAGGGGCTGGAATTTTTCGCGTCAATCATTTTATTGAATTACTTACTTCAATCAAGATATTTTCCAATTAATTTTGTAGAACTTAGTCATTGAAATCCTTTAAATTGTGGCCTCATCTAATTAGAAAGCATAGTAGACCAAAAACCATACCCCCCCAGA
>JANZXP010000002.1:31469433-31482854 GCA_027576715.1 Erythroxylum flavicans
GAGCTCCGTGGATGACAAAAACACGACTCTAATGTTTCAAGGAGGTACAAATGTCGAAAAATTCAACAACCCCAATTGTATATATATACGGCAGACACTCAACCATAACAGAGTAAAACAGAGGCAAACTTTTCTGTGGTTTCTCAGGCAAGACAGAGGCAGTAGCAAGGCTCTGATACCAACTATAATAATCTTTATGAAGGCAGCAACTCATGCATGGATCATACATGCTCATTAATCACGTACGTAAAACACATGCATGAATAATAAACGGAAGCGGGATAAACGATAAACATATACCTCCAGCCATTGCCTTATCACCAGCAAACCTGCAAATATCTGAGAAGTTTGGAGCTTCTATCCCCTTTCGTTGCACAACAGATGGTGTCGTCGACTTTGCTTGGGTGAGGATAGGGACCAAAAAACTCTACCATTTAAACCCACTTTATCTACTATGCTCTGGCCATCACATAGACAAAATCATCTACTATGCTCTGGCCATCACATAGACAAAATCATGAAGAATTATGAGTGTCGGGTATTATGGGCAACAAAGATATGTGCATTAGGAGGGGTGGTCCATATAAAGGTGAGTGAGGTCATATTACATCTTCTCTACTGCTGTCGTTTGAATCAATTTCCAGCTCCTGCCTGCTGTGCATTTCACTTCTTCTGCTTTGTGTCTTTACTCTTTGGGCTGTCGTTTTGGTTTTCCTCTCTTATCCAGCTGCTGTTCTCTTGGCTGTCCATCGTCGTTTTTGTCTTGACTGTTGTGCGTTGTGGGCTGCCGTCGTTTCCAGCTGCTTTACATATCACTTCTCTGCTGCGTTTTATTTCTTTTTTCGCTGCTCACTGACTTCCTTACACTCTTACGTTTTACTCTAATTGCTCTCCTCTTTGGACTGTCGGTTTGATTCCTCCATATCCACCTAATCTGATGTTTTCAGTGTCTAGTATAAGTGATGCTCATAGTTAAAAGGAAATTGGTGCGGTACCTAGCAAAGAGCTTCATATGTTCATTTATAGCGTAACTACTTCATCAATTTCTGAAGGAAATCTAAATAATGTTGACTCCTCTAAGGCTAGTAGGTTCTAACAAGAGAATGCCCCTTAAAAAGGTACTTAGTTTAAGTGATTAGTCACTTGATCTCAAAATTAACTATTTCAACATAACTTCTTGGGTTAAAATGTTGAAGCAGTTATGTAGGAGTTGATTGAAAAAATGAATCCTAGTGAGAAAATCATTAATAAAAAGAAATACATAGATTTAGAGGATGAATCATCAAAGCTACCAACGAGTGGGTCTCCATTCATGTACCAAAAGAAGGTAGATATAGATGGAGAATTAGGAATAAGGAAGCATCAGATGCCATTTGCAAGACAAGACTCGTAACAATGAGAAATCTCCAGTGGCATTCCTCTAAATATTTAGTATCTTGATTTGTTAAGAAATGCATTATCTGGTTCAATCTCACAAAGTATTGAAAACTAATCTTAGCTCCAGCTTATTAATCTTCCTATAACTCGTTTTCACCCATTCTTTGTTACCTTAACCAAGGATGAAAGCACCATCTCAAATGAAGAGTTTTACAGGCAAATATCTTAACGGATTCAAAATTTCTACACCATTTGTAGAATGGACACAAATTCACACAAAAACAAGCGTTCTTTGGAGATTTTAAGAAAGTAGCATGTTTAAAAATAAAAATATTTTTAAATTCTAAAAGTGTGTCCCACTATATCAGGGATCCACTTTCAAATTATAATAAATAATGTCACATCAAAATTGATATAAAATTAACCCTATCAAAATTATCAATTTTTTGAGTTTGTTTTGTACATTTTGAAAATGTTATGATTCAAATTGAACACTTTGAAACATTACTGTTCAAATTGTAGTATGGCGAAAAATTAAGGTTCAAAATAAAATTTTTGCCCAGGAATAAATGAATTCAATAAGGTCTTTATATGTGAAGCAGTTCATGAAATTTGGCAGACTTTAATACAAATAATGGAACAAATCAAGTAAATGGGAAAGTTAGCATGTTAACATATCAATATGAATATTTTCAAATAAAGCATTATGAACATATTTTAATATGTACATTAGATTTATTAATATTGTTAATGCTCTTAAAGGTCATGGGCAGGCCTGTACCAATGTTCAAATGACAAAAAAATTTGCTTACGTTTTAAAAGACATGAAAAGCTAAAGTGATGACTATACAAGAAGTCAAGGATCTAACAAGACTACTATTAGATGAAGTTATCGGATCTCTTCTTACTTATAACATGAGGCTCCAAGAGATGCAAGAAGAAACAATGCTTTTAAAGAAAAATAAATTAGTTTTCAAAGCCTCAAAGAAAGAATCAAGAATATAAGAAGAAACATCAACTAGCAAAAGCGATAAAAAACACTTTGTCTTAATCACTGGAAAATTCAAGAAATTCTTGAAGAATAAATTATCCAAAAGAAAGGAATTCAAAGAAGGTAAAGGTGATTTAGAATATAAACCCTCTAAAATTATTTGTTTTGAGTGTCAGAAATCCAGTCTTATGAAGTCACGGTGTCCTTCACTAGATTTATCTTTAACTTTAATTGCTGTGTTTGTGAATCATAATAGGAGTCACTAATAAACTATATATGAAATAGTTTGATCAATGTAAACTAAAATTATGTTAAATGAAATTTAAATATACCTATCTTATAAGTGAAACTAAAACTTTTACAAGCCTAATTAATACTAACATGTAATATATACAACAATAAATCCCATGCATAAAAATGGAGATTAGTGTTCCATGAGTTTAGCTGCATGTTTTTATTAAAAGTTTGATTATATGATGCAGACATAGGTGCTGCATAGATTTGAAATCACTTGACATCACCCTATTGTATAAGTGCTTCAAATCTCCATTGACTCCTTTCTCTGCAAGTCATATACATCAATAATAATATCTAAATAAGAACCAACCATAACAAATGATCTACGGTGCACACAATATATAAGCATAAACCTATATATAGATATATATATATATATATATATATATATAAATTCCACAGTCATCAGATATATGTTAATCTCTATAATTAAACTCAATAATAATGTATAATAGGGAAAACTAGTTTAACATTATAATGTTTTTCTTACTTGTTTTATTGCCTTGAAATTTCATTGCATAAAAGATAAAAAATATAGACCACAAAATTTTTTCATCTCATTCCAAACTGAAATACACAAAGAACTGCCATAAAAATATGCCTACAATATAATACTAACATATTGTTACTTTAGGTGTAATGCAATGGAATTTTTATTGTGACATAGAGTACAAAAAACATGTAGCAACCTTCTAAAAGTACAAAAAACATACAGCAACCTTCTAGTACTACATATAACTTCTTCTTAACCACATCTTCACTAACAATAGAGTAGAAGACCATTATCTACATTGTTTGCATTGGAATGTAACAACACCACCAATGATTATTTAGAAGTACAAAACAAAAAACTAAAGTCACAAAAAAGTTCAACACCAATACATAATCGAAACCATTTATTCAAACATCAATATAAATAAAAACAATTCATGTAAACTTTCCAAGCTAGTGGTTAATGTGCTGATGTCAATCTCAAATCCTTGCATACTTAGAGACAAGATGCAAGAAATCAAAGTATGATAAAGGTTTGTTGACGTTTTCCTCTAACACTTGCTTTCTGTCGACTAATAACATTACAACATAAAATTAAATTCTCAAACAACATTTATTCTCATTTTCTTAACAACTAAGCACTAGAAGATAGGATTACTCATCGCAAACATTTGAGTCTATAATGTGCCTCCTCAACAAAAATGTACAAGCATCACTATCAAGTAACAAAATAGATGAAAAAAATCACTTATAAATTGTCAGGTATTCATACTATAAGATACACATAAAGAAACAAATCATTGTAAAGTAAAGTCTACATTGTAAAGTAAAGTCAAATTTACCCACTCTGATACTTATGTGATTCCTAAGCTTGAAATAGGATAGGACATTGCTCAATGTTAGTCTAAACCTAATATTTTTAATGATGTTATTATCTATAAACTTGAAAACCACTTTAACCAGTAATTTATAAATGTTAAATAATAATTATAACCATATGCATCAATATCAATTTCATTATAAAATAATTACTTTTTACTTGGTTTTTAAGCAACTTTATTGCAGAGTAACTTTACGTAAAACAAACTCAAAAGTTGAACTTCTCTTACATAGTGTAGATTTCTTCCTATAAGTAAACTCTTTGCATATAGAAATATCAAGGCTCGGCTACTTATCCTTCCTTGCCTGCATTCCAATTAAAATGTCAAATTTCATTAAAAAATTAACCTAAATCCAACAAAAGGATATTTGATAAATACCATTTTCTTTTACTTCCTCCTCTTCTTCTTCTCCTTACTTGCAATTTATTCTCCTCTGCTCATACTTTATTCCTTATCCTTTTCTATCATCAACATCTAGTCACTCATCGGCCCTTTATCATTGTTTTAGGTTTATTACTATACACCTCGGGACCATTTTTTCACTAACTTTCTACCTCATTGGCACCTTCACACTTCTCTAAACAACCTCATCCTTAACTATGTCTATCAGCAATGTCTCCTCATACCTTAGGAAATTATCTTTGTTTTGTCTATTATTAGTGTCTCCTCATACTTTGAAAAAGATTTTTCGTGATTAATCTATGTCATTGACAGTTCTTCATGCCTTAGGACTTGTCTTCTTTAAAATTAAACTAAATTATGAACAATTATTAAAATTAAACAAATACACTAACTTAACAAGTTACTCACTCATTACTTTTACATCCCACATAGCTTTATGCACTTTTTGTACTATTTACTAGATGTAGTGATGCTTCATTAGGTGATTTTTATTGTAATCAACCCCTTTTCGTCTAAGCTAATATAACATTAATTAATTAAAATCTTCATAAACACTTTATTCAAATGTTATCATAAATTTCCAATAACAATACAACCTTTAACTTCCTATACTTTTTCTCTGAGATCATATCAGCATCTAATGTCTCATCGATGTTTACCTCGTCTTAAGTTGTAATCCTTATTATCTTTCTTCAATTGCAATTGATTCATATATAGTAGCTCCAGATAAAATATCTAAAATATATTATTATTTAACTCAATTCAAATTATTATACTTCATATCTAGGTGTACAAATCAATTGATAAAATAAAATTTTATAGATGTATGACTCACGAATAATGCAGATCTGTATCCACCTATGCAAGGTGCTACACTTTTGTCTAGTATAGCTTGGTAAAACCTGCAAGCATGCTGACAAAGATAGCTTATCACAAAATGTCCCCATCCAAGCTAATCTCAATCCTCAACATTGATCATGGTATCTAATAGTTAAGTGTTGATAGTATACTTGGCTTTAGGTACCATAAAATTTTCTAATACGTATAAAAAAGAATTAGTTTTTCAAAAAATTTCCTCCGTCGTGCACCCCTTACTTTTTTGAGTATGCACTTTAAAATGAGATGATGATTATTGACTTAGTACTCCTCTAAAATTTTGATCACCTTAACATCATTAGCTTTTATGTATACTCATTTGGTCTAAAGTAGAACCCTCAAAATTCATGCAACAATATCGCCAATAATCTCCTTCACTTTATCCTCCTCTATTTTTAGTGTTCGCTCGTCTAGATCAAATTTAACATACTAGTAGTAGATGTCCCTCTTCACCCTAAACCTCTCCATCACTCGAAGTTAACTAAATCCCATATCAGTGACCCACTTAAGCTACTTTGAAGAAGGACTCTACATCAATTTGAAAACCTTCTCCAAATAATGTCTCTTTTAATAACTTTACAAGTACTCATGAAAGTATTCTTAATCAAATAAAGTTAAAGGGTAACATATTAAAAAATGTCTAACCTTTTAAGATTTTTCCAATTTAGTGCTAAACTTTTAAAAAGTTTCAATTTAGTGATTAACCTTTTAAATCTTGTATAAATATATTCTAAAAGTTATTTTTATTGATGTGTATGTCCACTAAACATCACGTGGATATCCATCTAATAGCATATCAGCAAAAACAACATTTTTACATGATTTTAATGAAATTTGAAAGTTAAGTCTCTAAATTGAAAAGTTTAGAAAGTTTGGCGCTAAATTGAAAAAAACTAAATTTTAAACACTTTGAATTTGTTATCTCTAACATTAATAATTCCTCACCAAATTATTTCAATTTAGTTTATAACAAACCCAATTTCATACCTTGTTCTTAACAACACCTCTATGCTCACTTCTGCTACAAATGACAACTTCGTCCACGACCTACATCTTAAAGTTGTATATCAAAATAACATTCATTCAACATCATATTAATTTTAGTAAAATACTTGCTCATCACCTTTCTTTTCACCTTCTTCTTTCCTTCTTGTGGAGGAGATAAAGCTCTAATAACAACTTTATCCTTACTTCTTGAACTTTTACAATAAAAAAAATTTCAACCACATTAAACCAAATATTGTGACTAGACATTTTAAATACCAAAAACCATAAATAAATGCATATCTAAACATATCTGTTAGATACAGAAAGCAAGATGAGAATGAAATTATCTGCTTACCATGTCTACTAAATAGTTTATCACTGTAGAGGTGTATAAATCATAATATGTTCAAAGAATTAAGATAGATTTAAGTTGTTCAGTCATAGATTCTACTCAAAACTGAGAGATAAAGGAAGAAGATGTTATATACTACCATGCAAGAGGAGTTTTTGGAAGCTTCTTAAGAAAGCTTTGGACAAGAAAATTACATCATTACCCTAAAAATTATTAATTATTGTGATAGACATAGTTTGGTATATGGACGTGTAGCGATCTATGTCTAATAAACCAGTATCTTAAAAATTATAAACATGCGATCTCATAGTTAATAGTTTTCAATAAAATATTAATTCCATACAATCTGGTACATAACCATGAACCAAATTGTGTCAATCAAATTGCCATATTCAAATTAATAATAAGAACATGGTTCACCATATAGTTACTTTGTTAATAAAACCTTTAATGAGAATGGTTTTCTACATTATCGTGTATCAATCTGTGTCCTTCATATTGTCTCTTACTAGATTTGTAGTTAAAACATAATTCACTATTTGGTCGTGTGTTGACTTGTGTTGAAAAAAAAACCTTTAGTGTACACATTAGATGCATGTCATATGGTTAACTGTGTTAGAACAAAACTTTTAATAAGCATATTTTATTATATAGACATTGACCAATATGCGTCCTTCCCATTATCCCCTCAAAAATTCTAAAAAGAATATTGTTAAAAAATCATTAATGAACACATTTTGGTGTATGGTTGTGTACCACTTTGTTTCCTTCATATTGATAATTTGTATCATTTTAACTCAGTCAAATATTCCTACTTTTTATTGTTGTTACTCAATCTTAATGCATTATGGAAACTTTTATACATAAATGAGGAATGGATTGTACTCCATTATGGTAGAGTTTATGATAATACATGGTATTCTTTCCACTCACTCTTTTTATTCCCATCTTAAATTGTAGTTATTACTTATTTGAAACACATGATGATATTCTTTTTATATAGGCGTGAGATTAGATTAATTCAGTAGTAGTATAGTTTGTATTGGGTCAAGATATGTTTTGTACCAAGAGATGATATTCCCATTTTTTTATTAAAAATGTTACTTATTTTGAATGAGCCATGATAATTTTTCGCCATAATTATAGTATCGGATATACTAATTCTGAGTATATTTTGCATTGGGAGATGGTATTCCTTCCACTCACTTGTTATATACTCTTTTAAATATTAAGGAGTTACTTAGTGCCTGTTTGGATAGGCATATCGGTAGAGTTTTTGTCAGTACAATTTTTTTGAAAAGCTCCAAATTTGAGTTTCTTAAAAAGCTATATTTTAGCTTCTAAAAAAGTTATTTCTATTAAAAAAGTACTTTTAAATTTTACGACCAAATACTCATTTTTTTTAAAAATAGCTTTTGCGATGAAAAAAGTAATTTTTTACCATTTAAAAGCTGAACCAAACAGGCACTTATTTGTAATGAATAATTATATTTTTATGTATGCATGATATAGTTTGTACTGGGTTAGGGGCATAGTTTGTACTAAAAATTGATATTCTCAATTCTTAAAGCTATTATTAATTTTAATTGTTTCAAGGTAGTTTTTGTACATAGTTGTAGTTTTTGTATATAATGGAGGCTTTTTGTATATAATTTTTTACCAAATTATTCTTTCCACTTATGTACAAAAACTATGTAATAAATGATCTTTTTTTTTGTACATAGTTGTGGAATTAGATAAATAAAATATTAATATAGCAAGTATTGAAATGGTGTATGTTTTGTACTCAAACATGGAATTCCTATTTTTCATTTAAGCTATTACATATTTTAAATGTGTCATGATAACTTTTAATAGGACGTTCATTTATTATAATGTTAATGTCTCACTAATATACAAGGAGTCAACTCATGACACTTTTTTGCCCTATTTTCGAATACATGATTTTAAGATTTTTTTCATTTGATTAAATTATATTCTCTCCGTTTGTCGAAATTGTAACGATAAGATATTTGTTAACAAAAAAAGAAAAAGAAACATTACTGATTACTACTATATTTACAAGTACAACACATTTGTCGTCTCCTTGGAAACATGAAATCAAAGCCCTAGTTATTTACAGATATATCAAACCACCCAAAATTGAAGAACGAAACTATTTCTTGAGCTTGCAAGATTTAGTTTTTGACTTGAAAAGGAAACAAAGAAACGTACCGTGTTCAGGTCTCTCATCCTAGAAACCAAAACCATCGATGAAAAAGCGATACCGACACCGTTTTTGAGCACCATTCTTATATCAAAAAATAAACAAATTTAGTATATATTGATTGATTAACTAACTAACCTAATTGGCTTCGCAGCCCAATCATTTCCTTATACTGGTTTAAGGATTCCTGCCTCTGTAGCCTCATCTCCTCGTTGAACTTCTTTATAAACGCCTCTACTCGCCGGTTCAACTCGTCTTGGCTCAGCGACGGCTCTTTCCTCAACTTTCCCGACATCGGAGACGACGAACTCACCGGTGCCAGTTGTTCATTCGTCCTGTCCTTGAACGTCTCTGATTTCTTCACCAGACGTTGATCCACAACGTACGCTTGTCGTCCATGATTCTCCCACGTGTCGGACTTTTTCAAGTGCCTCGTTAATGGCATTGGACGGCCCTCCGTTATCATCTTCCACGTGTTCTCCAGCGTCTCCTGTCGTTTTGGCTTTGACACCCTTAGCGCTCTCCCTCCTAGACAGATAAAAAATTTTAACCACATAAATAAATAACTAATCAAATAACCATTTTGTGCTCCCACACTCTCCCCGCTTCATAAATCAAGCAATTAATGAAATTACATACCTTCGGGGCTGGCTTTGAGGGGTTTCCGTTGACAAAAGCGAGAAGAAACGAGAGGTTTCTCGGCCGCAGAGAGAGTCGCTGGGGTCGACAGATTTTCGTAACAGTTGGTCCTCTTCGGCGGGGCCCACGTGGACTTGGAGATAACAAACTCGTCTTCCTCTTCCTCCTCGCCTCTTAAGGCCTCCTGAACCTCCACAGAAGCACTCACTTCCTCAAGGACACCACTTTTGTCCTCTTTCCTATCACATGCAACATCAACCGCCGTCGACTGATGCTCGAACGCATCTGAACGATGGCTCAATATTACTTTGGAATTTGGCATTCGTTCTACGTCATCAAGGATACTGGCCTCATAATCATGGTCTCGGTGATATCGTGAGGACGCAGCGATTGTGATGATGATACAGTTGATAATAACGTATAGGTAAGGTGGTTTGAGCCAGGAAGACAATGATCCCCATATATGGGGGGCTTGAGAAACAGAGAAATCTAACACCAATGGAACAGAGAATTTCATAAGCAAAGCTATGCACAATACACTCATTGAAATCGACACAACCTGTATTGAAACTGAGAAAGACGCCATATTTTTTTCCTTTGAGAGGGAGAGAGAGTGAGCGTGGGTGTGTGTGTGTGTGAGTGAGTGAGAGCGAGACTGTGAGCGGGTGTTCAAGGAGAGAAATGGGAGGTGGGTAAAGGACACGGAACGTGGTGAGGGTATATAGGGGCGGACTGTGGGGACGCGGTTTATGGTGTAATATAAGCCGCTAGATTTGATGTGGAGGTTAAGTGGATGGTTGAGAAACGTAGTCTTTGTGTGTCGTGGAGATTTAAATGGACTATGGTGTAGCAGTTGCTCCTTCTATTTCTTGGCGTCCTTTTCAGTCTATGTTTCTCAGTGATAGTGGTCCAGACATAGATGATGAAATTTAATTACATCGAGGATAAAAGTTGGAACTAATTAGGGAAGAGCTATAATCTCTCTAGAGAGTAGAGACTGTAAAGCGAGACTGCCAATCTCAGTGCGGCACAGATATTATGGTAAATATGATTTATGGTTATGATATCAATGCTTTTAGATTAAAGAAAAAGAACTTTTTAATATTCTTTTTCCCAACGGTCATAATATTGACCGTTAGTGGCGCAGGTCGCAGTTACACGATTACCGAGGCACCGGAGCAGGGCCAGGGTGGCCTGGCACGTGCGCTACAGCTTGCTAGTGGGTACACCGCAAGCCGACCATGTTTTCTTTTTTTGCCTATTTCTTTTACGTTTTATTAAAACTTTGACTTCAAAAATGAAAACACAAATCTAAAGTCTCTCAAGTAAATAGGATCTGACATGATGAGTAGTGGTGAAGGATGGCCCCGCCCCGGTAGCTTTCGATCAAACGATTGATATCATTGTGAGGCGCTTGGTGTAGGCTGATGTTAGGCCTTTGAGCCCTACCATTTTCACCCGAAATATGTACTTAATTATGATATGACACGGTTTCCAAATATATTATCCATAGATTTAGTACTAATCTATTACATATGCTTTTTCATGTTTGATCAAGGCTCGGTTTGAAAGTCCATTGGTTGCATTTAGTTATTAATTAATAGTTAATTATATTAGCTAATTTGATCGTCAAATTGTATTAATTGTTTGTTAGAGATGTTTGGTAAAATTAGCTGTTGATATGTAAAATAACTTATGAGAGGATGGTTTTAAAAAATATTATAAGGACATGAATTTGTCACCCGTGTGTAGACTTTTTTATTTTAATTTTAATTATACAAATATTACTTTAATAATATTAAAATTTGTAACGCCAAATGCTCACGCCTGTGCATTCGTGCATCTGCAAATACACGCCCGTGCATTTGCAAGCAATTTTTAATTTAATAAAAATAAAATAAAATTAAAATTTAATTATTACTTTAATAAAAAATAAAATAAAATAAAAATAAATATGATTATAATTATGTTATTATTAATTTTATAAAAATTAAAATTAAAAAGAAAAAAATAGCTGTCTACTTATGTGATTTTTTAGTTTATTTAAAATTGTATAATTGATTTTTGAGTTGTACACGATGAAAACGTTGTTCGAAACGCTGCTATTGTGTAGCTTTTTCAAATTCAACGGTTTGGGATAAATCTACTAACTATTCATCTTCTTAGTAAACAAAAATTTCAGTTGTAAAAGTCAAACAACTAAAACACTTGAAATTAACTAAAAAATAGCTGATCCGTTATCATCCAAAATCAGCCCAAGAGATACATCCTCAGTTTCGATCCATTTTATATCTCATATCTTATTAATTCACCAAACTAAGAGCATGGTGATTAAAACTCTTTATAAAAACAGTAGTTAAAATTCAAAATTTTAAGAAGTAACTTTGTTTGTTACTACAATATTTTATTATAAATAACGGTTTCCTATGCTTTTCATGGTCTCACTAAGGCCTGTACGGTTTTTGGACCTTAGGACCTACATTATATGTCCCAATATCAAGTCTCCGTACTTCAGGTATGCCCGATTTTAATGACCCTATATATAATGGCTTTGAATGGATGGATTTTACTGAGACAGGAGATATAAGTTTTTTTTGTGTACAGATGATTTGAATGCTTATATAATTTTAGAAACAATAAACATAAATGAACTTTTTACTCTTTAGAAAATTAGGTTATATAACATTTTTCTATTTCTAATTCTATGCCACCCCAGTGAAGGTTCAAATATTTACCTGATGTTTTCCATTAACCTTTAAAATTTAACATTTGATAAAAGAATTAAAGAATTGGTTAATGAACAACGTAACTACAACATTTTGTGTATCATTTTATATTATTGACATGTGAATATCCATTTTGTTGTAATCTTTATTTTATCATATCATTTAGTTTAGATTCAATCAATTTTAAATTGATTCATTTTTTCTCACTAGTGCTATAAATATAGCATACATTATTTAGCATTAATATATAGAAAATATAATAAAAGTTCTTTATATCACCTTGTCTTTCATGGTATCAGAGCTTACGCCCAACTCTTAATACCTTCCTTTTTCTTTCGATCAACCAACACTACGTCCAGAATCATAACAAACGCAAGTTTCTTTTTATACACACATAAACACTACCATTTAGCCAATTATTTAGCTTAACTATACATCTTCACATAAACATCCTTAAACTCAATTACAAACCATCCTACTCCTAACCACTTCACACATGCAATACTTTAGATTCAACTACACACAACTAGAGTAGCCAATATTTAGCAACATACCAACATCTTCAGACACAAACCTAGTCTTCACACACATTAGAACATTACCAGAATCAACTTAAATCGTGAAGAATTCCCAATTACACCCATGTCAGAAATCAATTCACCCATATTACATTCAACCAAGTCACAAACTTCATGACTACACCACTAGATTCCACAAACCATTTGGTATGGAGAAATCAAATTAAAGTCATCCCTATTACCTCAGATCTAATTGGCTTTATCGATTGCACCATTTTATCCCCGACAAAAGTAGACCCTCACTCACTAGATTGCATCAAATGGAAGAAACATGATCAACTTATGTACTGTTTTCTCACCAGCTTCCTCTCCAGCTCCATCGTCAGACTTTCACTTAGCCATAACATGGCTAGCCTCTCTGGTCTTGAAGACCACTTCATGCTCCAATTTGCCTCTCAATGATCCCTCCTCTTCTAAAAGCTTCACACTGTCAAGAAGGGCTCTGGCGCCATCGTCGATTATCTCAACTGTAACATCCCCTCACCTATGGTAAGGGTATTTTGGTAAATTGGATCGAGTTAGGAGTGTTTAACTGTGTAGTGACATATTCATGCATTCATATATGCACATAAGTAGCAAATAGTGAATTTTTGCACATGTAAATGCTTGTACATGCA
>JANZXP010000002.1:31514724-31525938 GCA_027576715.1 Erythroxylum flavicans
AACCAACACTTTATGTAAGGATACAACAAAGTGATATAGCGGTAGTCTCAATTTATGTGGATGACCTGATGCTAACTAGAAGTTCAGAAGAACAGATAGAGTCTTTGAAACACCAATTTCATAGAACCTTTGAAATGACTGATTTGGGAATGATGAAATATTTTTTGGGGATGGAGATAGTTCAGTGTGAAGGATGTATAGCAGTTAGTTAGAAGAAGTATATCTGCGACGTGCTGAAGAGATTTAATTTGGATCAGTGTAAGCAAGATTCGACTCTAATATGTCCCAAAGAAAAGTTGATAAAGAAGGAAGATAAAGACTAGGTGGACAAAAAGAAATACAAAAGTATGGTAGGTTGTTTAATGTACATTACAACTACTAGACCTGATATTCTGTATTCTGTTAGTGTACTTTCCAGATATTTGAGTGATCCAGGAAGGTAACATTTAGTTGCTATGAAGAGGGTTTTAAGGTATCTCAAAGGGACTGTCGAATATGGTTTGGTGTATGAGAGGACAGGGAGGTGCGAACTCATGTGTTACGTAGATAATGACTGGGTGGAGCAACAGAGAATAGGAAAAGTACGACTGGGTTTTGCTTAATGTTGGGTTCAGCTTGTTTCTCATAGACCTCAAAGAAGCAGGAGTTGGTGGCACTCTTAACAGTAGAAGCTGAATTGGTAGCAGCAACGGCAGCAGCGAAGCAGGATATATGGGTTAGAAATTTATTTGTGGATTTGCAGATTCATTTGATAACTGCTACAGTGATATACATTGATAATCAGGCGGCAATATCTATTTCAATGAATTCGGTCTTCCATGGTAAAACAAAACATTTTAAGCTTAGATATTATTATCTGAGGGATATACAACAAGAAGGGGAGCTGAAGCTTGAGTATATTCATACGGACGATCAAGTGACAGATTTGTTTACAAAAGGATTTCATGTTTCACGATTCGAACAGTTGAGAAAGTTGGTGGGAATTCAGAAGCTGAATTTATGATCCAAGGAGGAGTATGTAGAAGGAATGTCTCAGAAATTCAGACAGAAGGTGTCTTCAGCATACATGCAAGCCATGCAACGACGTAAAGAATCGGTTTAAAGAATTCAAGAAGAGTTAGTTGAATTAGTTGTTAGATGGTAGTGAGGAAATTGAGATGTTATAAATATTGTGAATTTACAGAAGTTGTATACTCATACGTTTGTTCTTTGATATTGAATAAAACTCTGAAGAAATCTCAATGTGTTGTTGAGTCCTTGAAACTTACTCTATTTGCCTCTGTTTCACTACGCTTTCTCTCTCTAAATTTCGTCCTCCAAAATTCCAGTAGTAAAGTCTTTAGTTTTGTGTATGATAGATAGATAACAACAGCTATCCCCCTCCCAAATTTTTTAAGCCTATAAAAGAGTTCCTTTACAGTACTGTGCAATACAAAATTCTATTTCTAAAGGTGTGATGTGGATTCCCTCAGTGGAATAGCATTCTAAAACCTAGTGTCAACTTAATAGTTGAGTAACAAACAAACAGATACAAGATGTTGACTAAAAGTTGGGATGAATGTTGTCTTTCGAGCATACATCGGTGGGATGAAATAACTACATACTATTTTAACATTCTTTTCGAAGGCAAAGGATGCTCGATCAACGATTCGGTATTTTCTACTAGGATCAATAATTCTAGAGTATAAACAACATGGGAGGTGATGCTCGCATATTACATGGCCATCAATACCTGAGAACTAACATGTATCTTATGACTTAACAACAATCAATACGAGTGTTGCTACGTCACTAGGATATTTATTTCTCACTTCTCATCCCTAAATTCAAGCATATAAACAGATACAGAGATATTTTAAATAAATAGATACTAATGCTAACAATAACTACAAATGGGACACGAAGATGGTGCAGCAGTGGTACAACGTTAGAGACGATGCAGTGTGGCAATAGTGTGGGAGTAGTGCGACGAAAGTGGTGCGAAGACAAAGAGGTGGCTTAAACTTCAATGGGAGACGCTATCTTTGTTCTTTAATCACAATAGAGTAGAGAGCAATTAAGGTTGGAAGTATTTTAGGGTTTAGGGACTTTAGGTCTTAGCATTTTAGGTTTTCTTAATTTTTAAATATTTAATGCGACATGGCAACACTACATATTCTTTTTAATTGCAGACATGTAGTTTTGGACATTAAATACTAAGATGCGGAAATCCAGGACTAGAGTTTCTGCCGGCAATACTACATATTCTTCATTTTCCTAAAGAACAGTTGAAACACAACAAAACGAGGACTATGTTTGACTTTCTGTTTGATCGTATCTGATGTCCCGCTCAATTATAAGGGGCCAAAGTGGTTCCTTGAAAGCTCCATTGTGTTATGACGGACATTATGGGAGACAAGAATTCGTTAGTGTTGGCTTTGCTTCTTGCTTTCACTTTTGGATGCTATCGTGTCGAAAAGGGGTACTGTAGTAATGTAACTTATGATCCCACCGCGATAGTCATTGATGGAAACAGAAGGGTTTTGCAGTCTGGTTCTATTCATTATCCTAGAACCACTCCTGAGGTGGGTTTTCATTGTTCTCCTTGCATTCATGTGTTTTCTCGGTTCATCAGTTTACTAGACTAGTGTTAGAGAAAGCATAGTGATATGGCATTGATTACGTTTATTGATTGGAAAATAAACTTACAGGTTTGGCCAGAAATTATTAAGAAATCAAAGGAAGGAGGACTGGACGTTATTGAGACTTACGTTTTCTGGAACCATCATGAGCCTGTGAGAGGACAGGTTGTGTATACATGATGGCTCTTCTGTATGCTGTATATTGGAAAAATACACATGCAGACATTTAATTTCATTTTTAAAATCTTTCACGTGTTTTTTGAGTTGTTTTTGATGGTGGTGCTGATGTAAATTGGTTTCCTTTTCGTAGTACTACTTCGAAGGCAGGTTTGATCTCGTCAGATTTATCAAAACAGTTAAGGAAGCTGGTCTATTTGTTCACTTACGGATTGGACCCTATGCCTGTGCAGAATGGAACTATGGGTTTGTTCAGACTCCATGTTTTCTATTGAGACAAGGCAGACTACTATTCTTGTTCAAAGTTTTATGGCTATTCTATGCATATCATATCTCTTGTCTCTGTTCTTCTAGTTCTGACTGTGGTAGGACTGAGTTAGCTACCACCAGTATGCAGACTATTATTAAAGGAAAAAAAATTAAAAAAGAAGATAAAGTGGTTTGCTTTAGTGCATCGCAGATGCTCCAAGATTAGTCATCAATGGGCACAACATTCAAATGATTTTCTGATTCCATTTTTCCTGTGGCAGGGGCTTTCCAATGTGGCTACATTTCATTCCCGGAATTCAGTTTCGAACAACAAATAACATATTCAAGGCATATTCTGATTGAAGCTCTCTCAAGAACTTCAATTTTACATTGTTAGGATTGATTAGTATAAACAGCTTTGTACAGAATATTGACACGACCTGATGCTGTGACTGCAGGAGGAAATGAAACGTTTTCTCTCGAAGATTGTAAATTTAATGAAAGAGGAGAATCTATTTGCATCACAAGGAGGACCCATCATTCTTGCTCAGGTGATTGAAGTGTAGAGAAGTTTCCGTTCTATCCATTTGCAATTATACAAATAATAAAAGTTTTTTAAGTGAACTACGCAAGTGCTTTGACCAGTTCTGTTTAAGCTGAAGCGGAGATAACATAGTGTGGATTCCTATCACATGTTAACAGGTTGAGAATGAATATGGGTATGTCGAAGGGGCATACGGTATAGCTGGGAAATTGTATGCCAAATGGGATGCAGAAACTGCTGTTGGTCTGAATACAACAGTTCCATGGGTGATGTGTCAACAAGAAGATGCTCCAGATCCAATTGTATGGATTAATTTGACAGATGCACCCAGTTTATCCCTTGATAGCTCACTTTTGTCTGTAGAGTTGTATTTTCTTCTCTTATATATTATTTCAATTTTAGGAGCACTTATATATGCGTTCTTCCAAAATTGCATGTAGATAAACACATGCAATGGATTTTATTGCGATCAGTTTGTACCAAATTCAGATTCAAAACCCAAAATGTGGACTGAAAATTATAGTGGATGGTGATCCTCTACACCCAATTCATCCATGTTATTTCCTTGATTGGAAGACTCCAATGCCTGGTTTAGGTTTTGATCAATCATAGAAGTTGGTTTTTCCAGGTTTATGTCGTTTGGCTATCCAGTTCCTTATCGGCCTGTGGAAGATCTTGCTTTTGCTGTTGCACGCTTCTTTGAGTACGGTGGCACTTTTCAAAATTATTATATGGTAATTCTCTTTCCCTTCTACTAAATAAGATCGTAAAGACTGCAATATGTATACATTTTCAGAAGCAACTCAAATATGCTTTTGTGTTATTATCTGAAGTATTTTGGTGGAACTAACTTTGGAAGAACGGCTGGAGGTCCTCTGATTGCAACGAGTTATGATTATGATGCGCCAATCGATGAATATGGTAAAAACCTCCTGACTAAATATACTTGCGCCTTCTATTCGTCAAAGAAGAAGTCATGCTGTTAATTTTGCGACTGTTCCCCTCCGGCATTGTCACACATAAGGTTCTGGGATGAATATAAGCACATTGTAACAGGCAGTCTTCTCAAGATATTTAATCTTTACAGACTTCAAGTCAAGAAGCTATTTATACAAATCTTTGCCTCTAAATTGGCATTTATGAGGGGATATATGATGCAGGTTACATTAGACAGCCAAAATGGGGTCACCTACGTGACTTGCACAAGGCTATAAAGCTCTGTGAAGACTATTTGGTAAGGTCATCAAGACCATCCCACCAGCAGCTTGGCATCAACTTAGAGGTAACTCTTGGTTTTGGTCAGAACAACTTATGGCCCTGCAGGACAAAGAACATCTCTCATTTGTTTTAATTTGTCAGGCGCATATCTACTACAAGTCTACTACTGACTGTGCAGCCTTTCTTGCAAACTATGATAGCAATTCAGATGCAAATGTTACATTCAATGGAAATTCTTACTTCCTTCCTGCTTGGTCAGTTAGCATTCTTCCAGATTGTAAGAATGTCATTTTCAACACGGCAAAGGTAACCCCTCCAGAAATTATCACTTGACCACAAAATAAATCCTTAATTCCCTCAGTGCTCATTATCACTCCTTTCAAGTTGGTGCATCAAGTAAATGATATTTTAAACTAAATAATAAAATTCTTATAATTTCATATTGAAATGTTGATCATATTCCTTATTGCAATAACTGACTAAATTGATCTGTTTAAAGAGCTCATGTTTCTGTTTGTTTATTTGCTCATTTCAAACATGAATTAAAAAGAAAGTTTCAGGAAAAGCACGGCACTTATTTTGTAGAATTTATCATAATGAATATGCTCATACTGTTTGTTATTTTTCCTATGTGCAGTAGTTCAAGATGAAAAGCGGTAAAAGTTCATTGAAGCACACAGATTTTGCAATACAGCATTATATCTTTAAATTAGAAACTGCATACAAAAGACTATCCAATATGTACACAAAAAAAAATTGTATAACATGATATTAGTAACTATTGATGAATGTTTATTCCAATCCCTTGTTTCTGAATTATTCACAAATGAAGATAGTCACGCAAAGAGATATCAGCGATGCACCATTTGCTCCCAACACCACTTCCAGTGAGATTTTACTAGCAAAATCAGTGTGGAGTTGGTATGAAGAAGAAGTGGGTCCTTCTAGAAATAATTCATTCGAAGCCAAAGGTTTATTGGAGCAGATTAACACTACAAAAGATACCAGTGATTTTCTGTGGTATTCAACTAGGTATGTCTTTCAGAATTAGTGATCCAGGTTTTGACAGTATTTAACTATTTTCCATTTGAATCTTGAATGTTTCTATGTTCTCTATTTGGTTTTCCAATTTGCAGTATTAATGTGAATGCTAGTCAAGAGAATGGTGTATTGAGCATAGAGAGCTTGGGGCATGCGGCACTTGTTTTTGTAAACAAAGATCTTGTAGGTAGGTGCTCTATTGTGTTATAAATGTTAAGGTTACTTGCTTAAGTATGTGCTTGCAGTTGGTAACCTAGCCGTTTAAGCATGATTCAGATTACTACTCTTTCAGTCTTTCTCTTTATCACTTAACCATTTCATATCAGAAAGAAAAAGAATCATTTCTTTCAAACTTTACCGCCTGAAAATTGTTAAAAGAATTTGCTTCTGCTTTTCATGTTGGAACACTGAATTGCCTCAGTTTTATTGTTTATTGAATTTTAAGTAAATTTTCCTTTTATTTCCATTTTTATGTGTTCTGTAATTGCTGAACGAGTTGAGTATCTGCAATTCCAGAAAGAACTACACCAGCCAGCCTCTACTACTTGCTAGAACTAGATTTTCCAGAAAATATTGTTATACATGCTAAAGGGATTCCCGTTTTCATTTTCACTGTTCACTACTTTGATTATAATTCCTTTCAAAACAAATCACAATAGATTTTGAATCTGTATGATTCCACATGATGATTCATATTTCATGCATGACATTACCTTCAGGGTTCGGATTTGGAAATCATGATGATGCAAGCTTCTCAATCACAAAGAAAATCAGTCTTAATGAAGGAAATAATACGGTGGATATTCTTAGTATGATTGTTGGTGTGCAGGTAAAAGATGGAATTGCTTTCACAAAATGTTTCGCGATCACATTCTGAACTTTTAGCATTTATTGAAACACCTCCCTCACGTAACTTGAACTTTCTGAGACTATATTGACGATGATGATAATATTTCAGTCTTTGAGAGCCTGCTATATTTATCCAATCATTAGAGCCCTAACTTCGAAAAGATTTATTGAACTGTCAGTAGAAAACAGAAGAATTTCTGCTAAAAGTTCAAAAACAATTAAATTATCACTAAACTTTTTGTTATGCAATTCATCATCAATAATTTGTCTGGGACAATTTATCACATTGTCCTTAAGAATATCTGCCGGATATGCTGTGCACAAATGCTATCTTCTTGTTCTGTAGCAACACCATGGCCCCTACTATAATATAAATTTAGCAATGAAATGTGGGGGTGAATAACATTTCTACTCTGTCCTCTCTAGAATTTTGGACCATGGTTCGACGTTCAAGGTGCAGGAATTTATAATGTGGCTCTAATGGACACGGGTAACAACGTGATGCTTCTTTCTGGTGAAACTTGGACCTACGAGGTAGCAAGGTGTCCTTTATGTTTTGGCGTCTCATGCTTTACGCTTACTTACTACTCTGCGTTTCTTCTCGTCAGGTGGGACTCAAAGGGGAATATCTTGGGCTGGATAACTTGACTCAAGAGAATAGTGCACTGTGGACTCAGGGGACTTATCTACCTGTTAATAAGAGTTTGATATGGTACAAAGTAAGTGGAAACATGCAGAAACCATAGATACAATGTGGATGACTTTGCTTTTACTTCTTTAGTACATAAGAAAATATTCTACATTTTTGCAAAACATTTCCGTGGGTTTCCTGATCGATTTCTGTTTCCTTGTTTTGATGATCCTTCTCTTCTTCAGACAGCATTCCTCGTTCCTGAAGGGAAAGGCCCGCTAGCTTTGAATCTCGCAAGTATGGGGAAGGGTCAAGCATGGGTTAATGGGGAGAGCATAGGCCGGTATTGACCTGCCTATCTCTCACCATCAAAAGGTTGTAATGACACCTGCAACTATAGAGGAACTTATAATGCATTTAAATGTCAGAGGAAATGTGGGCAACCAGCTCAAACACTGTAAGACGCTTCTATTGCAAAGGGCAGTTTTGTATCATGTTGAGATACTCGCTCTTTCATTATCCTATAAGCATGTCTCTTCCTCTTCTAAGAGAATCATACATATATATTCCTCTTTCTTATTATTAGACAAATTGCATCCCTATCATCTAAAAGTCCTGGAATTTTGGATCTCAATTTCTTCCTGAAACAACATAATCCTCCACGTGCATATTTTCAGGTCTTGACAAAAATTCTTGTTTTCAGGGTGCAATACTCTTGGAGTGCATGAGATAGTAAAATTGACTGGCTTCGAAACATGTGATTATTCTGTATCTGCTTAATTCATTGCTTAATAGTTCTGTAATAGGTTACACTAAAGATCATTGTTTTGATTTTGTTGATGTTTTCCATTATATACTTGAGAAAAAGGGATTGACAATAAAATATGTTCAATAGGTACCATATCCCACGCACATGGGTTCATCCCGGTCAGAACCTGCTAGTCTTGCATGAAGAGCTTGGAGGTGATCCTTCAAAGATCTCTGTGCTAACAAGAACTGGGCAAGAGATATGCTCAATTGTGTCAGAGGATGATCCTCCACCAGCTGATTCTTGGGAACCAAACATGGAGTATATGTCTCAGAGTCCTGAAGTTCAGTTGTCCTGTGAGCAAGGTTGGCACATTACCTCAATCAACTTTGCCAGTTTTGGAACTCCTCAAGGAAGTTGTGGTAGTTTAAAGCCAGGGGATTGCCATTCCGACATGTTACCGCTGGTTCAAAAGGTTGGAAAATCTTCTTTCCACATTGGCATAAACCTTCTGTAGCCTTGTCTATCACGCGTTAGGCTAAGTTTCTATTATGAACTCAAGTTAAAGCGCATATTTCCAAATATGTATCTCATAATGGCAACCTCAGCCAGGTGCTATTGGCAATATTATTCTTGTTTACCTCTGTTAATAAAATGGACCTTTCACCTATTTGAATTGTGGTTTTACAGGCTTGCATTGGGCAGCGTCTCTGTTCAATTCCCATAACAACAGCTAATCTTGGTAATCCATGTCCCGGAGTTCGAAAGAGTTTCATGGTTGAGGCTCTCTGCAGCAGTTAGATTCTTATTTTGTTTGAAAGAAGGAAGATTTCAGGATAGATTTTACACGGAGACTGTTAGTTTATGCCCTTACAGTTAATCGATTGGTTGTAATTTTATTTAAGACATTATTATTTTAATTAATACAGGCATTATTTATCTTTATATATTGTGTTAATTATATTTGATGTTTTAATACTAAAAGTAAAATCTCTAGAATAATTACTATATAATTGAAATCAATTTCAAAGATCACAATTGTGAGATTCAATTTATATTTATGTATTAATTTTAAATTGTTCCTAGTTATAGTTTTATTAAGATAGGATATTGATAAAATGGCAAAATTAGCACACGTTATGTTTCTTTCTTATGAAGAAAGTAATTAATATTATAAATTAAAGTATGAAGATATTTAAATAAATATGTGGGTCCTTATTAGAGAATAAGTTCACTAAATTGACCTAATTATGAAGATCCCAAATGAAACATTGCTTATGTATTTGTGGATTTCCTTATTATGATAGTTGTATAATTGATCCTTAGACTTGAGATTACCAAAGTATCTCATGCGGAAATTAATGTGTTTTGATGTTACTTATTGTTGAGCAAGCTTTACTTCTAGTAAAACCCCCAATATTCGCAAGTATACAGATTGTAAACTTATAGTGTTAAAGGTGTTGATCCCACAAAGAGTTGGTGAACTAATCTAATTCTAAGTTATTTAAGGCTTAAAAGGATTATTAAAAAGAAAATAAAAACTAAACAGAAAAGTATATTCGTGAATATGGATTGATTGAAAATTAAATTGCAAAATTAACAAAAAGAAATCAAAATTGAGCACCACCAATAAACAATCAAAATCACACAAGGAAGATTAGTCGATTATTTATCCTATCATCAAATGCTAATATAATCACTTTTGAGTTAATATGGTATCGATCTTAGACTTTCAAAGGGTAGATTCCTCTCTCTCAATTTATAATCATCAAACCCCAAATCATAACTCCTAATTGAATTATGAAATTTGCAATCTCTCAATTAACAGAAAACCCACAAATCTAATCAGATCTTAAGTCCTCTAATAGACTATTGGGTCCTCACACGAGATCTCTCTCTATATAAATTCCCGATTTGATTATTTGCGTGATCTATTAGATTGTTTAATTCTCATTGCCTAATCTAATCATTTTGCTATCGGTTCACTCTCTTCATTTGTTAGCGAAGCATGCAAATACAAAAAATAATCACAATACCCAATGTATTAACATCAAAAGAAATCACATTAACATTGATTCAAGAACAAATCCCTAAAGGAGTTTAAAACAACATCATCAAACCGAAATCCATCACTATCAAATCATCTCATACATTCAAAAGAAAGAATAATAAAGATGAAATGAAATGTCGCTTGGAAGGGTCAGAATAGATCGAGAAGATAGCAGCATTGCAACCCTTCTTCTCCTTCTTCCTTTGTCCTCCTTCTTTCTTCTTCTTCCTTTCCCTTGGATATTTCTTAAAGTGGCAGAAAATGGAGCTCCCTCTTTAGGTCTTCTTTCTTTTCTTTATATATCTTTTCCATTTAGGGCAAACATTAGGGTTTAACCAGGCCCAAAAGTTTGAGATATCCCTCGAAAAGTTACGTTTTAGAAGTCAGTTTACGTCTACTATCAAGTAGGCCACGATTATGGTGGCACTCAATTTTTGCTCTCTTTCACAATCATGGCAGATCGGGCCACGATGGTGGCAGACCCACCAAGCTTCTATTAGGCCACAATTGTGGCCCAGGGGCCTTTCTCTAGGTTTCTTCCAAATTCTCTCCGTCTTTCGATATTTGATTTGAAGTACTAACAAACACATTAGGGCATCTCAAACACATAATGTTAAAGCTCAATAACATGCTCTAACCCATAAAACACTCAAAACACAAATATCTAACTAAATAACAAAATCATAACCTAAACATGCACTAATCATCCTATTTAACAACTAAACACATACTAAACTAACCACTAAAATATTATGCAACCTACAACTATCAACATCCCCATACTTAAACTTTTGTTTGTCCTCAAGCAAAACAGAAAACACACCAAACAAAAAAAACACATATGTAACAATGGTACAATGGCATTGAACTTCACGGAACAAATTTAACTATAAACCTGATCCTTCAAGTTGTTCTAACTTATTAACTTATGAAATTTGTGTCTAAGTACTTCAGACTAAATATACGCACCAATCAAAACCTTGATGTCAAACTTATTCACTCCCATCACTTAAGATTTATATATATTAGCTAATGTCTAGTTGGAAACCGCATCAAAGAGGAGTGATAACGAGTCTAACTTCGAAA
>JANZXP010000002.1:31566214-31576411 GCA_027576715.1 Erythroxylum flavicans
TATTTCAAGAAGTTCTCAAGTGAGAACTTCATCATTCTTCTTCTTTATGTTGATGATATGCTGATTGTGGGTCAAAATATTGGTAGAATCTAAAAGTTGAAATAGGACTTGTCCAAATTTTTTGATATGAAAGATTTGAGACTTGCAAAGTAGATCGTAGGTGTGGAAATAACTCAAGATAGGAAGGATAGGCAATTGTGGTTGTCTCAAGATAGATATGTTGATCGAGTGCTAGAAAGTTTAATCTGCACTATGCCAAACCAATTAACACACCATTGGAATCACACTTCAAGCTATGTAAGCATGCATGTCCCTCAATATAAAAGGAGAAATATGATATATCCTTTATTATATAATCACCTACAATAGGGTCTTTGATGTAAGTAATAGTGTGCACAAAGCCAGATATTACTCAAGCTGTTGGGATGGTGAGAAGATTCTTGTCAAAACTAGAGAAGGTCTATTGGGAAGCAGTGAAATGGATTCTGAGCTACTTGAGAGGCTCATCAAATTGGAGTATGTGATTTGGTAATGATAAGCTAACTCTAGAAGGTTTTATGGATGTAGATATGGTTAGAGATATTGATAAAAGAATCAACTTTCGGTTTTCTGTCCAAGTTTGTAAAGGAAGCCATCTCACGGCAATCCAAGTTACAAAAATTTATAGTTTTATCTACGACTGAAGAAAAATATGTAGTTGTAGTGGAAGCTTGTAAGGAGATGCTCTAAACGAAAAGGTTCCTTCAAGAGTTGGATATGAGGCAAGAAGATTATATAATATTTTGTGACAGTCAAATTGCTATTGACTTGAGCAAAAATACTATGCACCATTCCTGTACAAAGATTAACTTTTTCCTCTAAATCCTTATTAAGTTTAATAGATTTATTTATCAGTTTACCCCGTGATTTTTCCCTCTATACTGGAGGGTTTTCTACGTAAACCTTGGTGACTGTTTCATCGTTAGTTTCTGATTCTCATATTGACTTGTTATTACAACTTGAAGAGTTATTTCTTGTCATTCATATTTGATTGATCTTTTAGAGAGTTATATGTTTGTTGCTTAACAAAGATCCCCCTGAAACTTTCATGTTCCTTTAAGAACTTGCCATTTAATTAGTGATTTGTATGGATACCTCAAATAGATGGAGACAAAAGATAATTTTAGAACTTGGAGGTCAAAGATTGGCTTTGTGGGTTTGTGTTAGACAGTCCTCCCTTTAATTGTCCATTTCTTTCTTTGGGGTTTACACTTCATATAGAAGGTAAGGGATTGCTTATTACAAGCCCTTAGCATATTGTGTAATTACCAAGTAAAAGTACATTTACATTTTTCAATAATTCATCTAATTTTATTATTTTCTTTATATATCCAAAATACAACCTACAAAAATTTTGTAACCGACGGCTCAAGCAAAACTGGAGCATCTCGATGAAGCCATCGCATGCAAGGAACCCACCCCAAAGTTTCGAACACTTCTCGACTAAAACCATCAGATGCTTCGATGAAGCACATGACTTGGGAATTATTTAGAGGAGGAGTTAATCAAGGTTAAATAAGTCGAATGTTTATGATGAAAATTAGTTAAAATGAATGAATACTTACCTCGGTGCATTTAGGTAGCTTTATTTACACATTGCATCTCTTTATGAAGCCTCATTCTTTATTTTAATACATTTTAATTTCTTTAAAAATTTGTAAGATCAATTATAAGGATTATTAATAATATTAACTTTTTTTTCCTAACTCAACTAATCTACAAAGATTACAAACTAATTAA
Source organism: Erythroxylum flavicans (assembly GCA_027576715.1). Lineage (NCBI taxonomy): Eukaryota > Viridiplantae > Streptophyta > Magnoliopsida > Malpighiales > Erythroxylaceae > Erythroxylum > Erythroxylum flavicans. The sequence continues at coordinate 31,567,994 of JANZXP010000002.1, forward strand.
GAAATAAAAGATCAATATCTAATAATGTCTTTATTCAATATGATTTAGATGTTTCATTAGAAAAATAAGAAAAGAATTGAGTAATTTAATGATTAATTATACCAAAATTATGAATAAGAAACATGTGAAAAGCATATTGGTTTATGTAGTTGGTATCGGGCTGATTGAATTTGGGTTATTAGGTCCAAACTTGACCTAAAAATTTTAGTAAGGACTTAGGCTTAACTAGCAACTCGATCAATCAATGATAGGGGAATCAATTTGAAACTTGATTAGATTGAGCCAAGCTCAAAGTTAAATAAAATTTAAATTTTTAAAAATTTTTATTAATCTCCTTGTTGTATGTGTCAATGTGAGGTTAATAATGATGAGAATGTGTAACAACTCTTAGAGACCCCTATAAAGTGAGAAAATTTATATACTAGAGAACAATCTATAACCTCTTAATTGAAAAGTTTGGGAGGAGAACGTAATCTAGATAATTAAGTGATGGACTTTTGGAATTGAAAGAATGAACATGAATATGTTTATTCCCATGGTTTTAACCGAAATGAACAAAAACCTTTAACTTTATTGATAGTGTCCATATATTATTTTCAAGAAACCCATTAAATGAAACTATGGAAATTGTTTTGAGTTGTAAAGAATTTTTGGATTATAACAAAACCAGGAAGTTTAACTAATGCATATTAACTTTTTAAAGGATAAACTAATGTTAAAACCAAATTTAATTGATTTTTTCAAGTTCCAATATCATTTGTCGAATGGAGGAAAATCATAATGTGCAAAATTCTTCAGGTTGGAGTTCTCAAATTATTCTTTTGACACGCATATATGCATATAAACATCCTTCCTATGAACAAATTATATATAAACTAGATCTAGAAAGGAAATTTGATATATATTGGTTTAAACTCAAATTTTAAAAATTTTAAAAATCCTTCTAAAAGGAGTCCAATAAAAGGTTAAATAAAAAATTCAAAATTCTCCATTTAGGGGGAGAGAGAGAGAGAGAGAGTTATGGTAATAATTGACCTCATTCTATAAAAGAAAAAAAATAAGAATGTGATAAATTAATTCACTTCAGCGATAGAAATGTTGGTGATATACAACAATCCTACTTTAGAAACCAGATCATGGTTCATAATAAAAGCTAAGAACTTCCCATTTCATTAGTAATTACATAAACAAAATAATTAAAATTAATTGCTTAACACTAGAAAATTACCCTTGATGTTTTGAATGTTAGAGATAAAATATTTTGGTATTCCTTGTGCTAAAGGTTAAGCTACCATATAATAAAGAAGAACAAAATTTTAAAGAATAGAGCAAAAATTTGAGCTAAGAATGAAAAAAAATGAAGCTCGAGTTATGGATTTTGATTATTAAAAGTTGACATACCTCAAACTTAAACAACAAAATGAAACTTAAACTATAACTCACCTAATTGTGCATGTGTCTGTGTCTGTGTGAAAGAGAGTGAGGGAGAATCAATAATGACCTAACACTGAGGGAGAGATACAGAGCGAGAAATAAAGAGAGAGAGAGAAATATAATAGCGTTAGGCAAATAGTGAGGAAGAGAGCATGCAGTGGCATAGTGAAAATGATTAAAGAGTAGGAGGAGAGTTCATTATTTAATATGCAGTGTTCAAGTTTCAAGTCAAATCAAACTATAGAACCTAAATATTAGCTCGGTCTAAAGTTTAAAAATTAAAAAGATTAAGTTTAATCTAAAGGCTAGTTAACTTATATTGAACCTATTGATTATAGGATGAGGTTAATTAGGTCTGGGCTAAATTGCCATCCCTAGGTCTATATGTGTAGATATATATCCCTTCTATATAAGTACCAAAAGAGAGTTTGAGTCATACATAAGAAATTGGGATAAAATACTATGAATAATAAATTTACAAGCATTGAAAGAATGATTTTATAAAATGTAAAAACAAAATAAAATTGGTTTTTCTTGCTTTAACACGTCTTAGGTTCTTTTCTCATTTGGCAAAGGAACAAGAAATCTCTTACTACTACTTTTTTCCCTCACGACCTTGATCTTCTCTATAGCCTTAACCTTGTTTTATTCTCTTCTATTTTGTCTCTCTACTCTATAATGGAGCTACAGTTTCCCTCCTTGTGAATCTTCCTCTAACACCATTAATCTCTCTACCTGGTCCAAGTTTATCTCCTCGTAAAGCATCTCTAAAAGCTCAAGACCCTCTTTTCCCTTCGTTTTTATCCTTGAAGAGGACTTGGGGTTAAGCAGTGGGTGACTCCTTTAGCTTCTCCAAGCCCAGATTCCTCTCTCCTTCAACTGGCTCTTTTTTTAATTAAATACCGAGTGGTTTCTCCTCCTACTGAAGTTCCTTAATTTGGAGTTACCAAATGGTTGTATTTACTTATGAGATTCTTCGTCGATAAAAGAACAAAGTTTTATAGTGGCATAATGTTGAGCTATTAACATTTGGTCAAAGATTGGATTAGAAATTTTCCTCTTAAATGATGATGAATTTTATTTATTTAAATTTGAAAACTCTCAAATTATGCAAAAAATGTTTGTATTAGGGCCTTGTTATATTCAAGGCAAGCACTTATTCTTACTAAAATAGAGGCAAAATATAAACTTAAAGGACAGGAAATTTAAACATGTCCTTTTTTAGATTAAATTCCAAAGTTTTCCACTTAAATATTAGACCAACATTGGTTTAAGTTATCTAGATGATAATATAGGGAGACCACTATACCTAGATGGGCTAAAAAGCACCATAAAAAAGTTGATTTTTCAAAAAGAATCAACTAAACTTAGCTACCAATGAAAGCCATGGAATAAGTATGATGTACTCATAAAACATTCAATTAATGTTAGCCACTAATAGAAGGCATCAAGCTTTAGGAAAAACATGGTTTGGAAGGACTTTGGTAAGAGATTTTAGACAGGTTTCTTTTAGGAATTTTTGAACATCCATTCTTAAATTAATCTTATGGTAAATTCCAAAGAAACAATGATTTTTCTTTTAGAGAGGAAGAATTAACTCAATGTTGCTCCTCTAATTCAAAGGACACCTTTAAATTGCCTCCTGATTTGGATAATAATAATGTGCTTGTAAAACCAAAGGTTAATTTTATATAGACTAAGATACTCGATGAGTTAGGAGGAAGTGCCTATCACCTTAAATTAATCAAGATTCCATTCTTAGGAAAATTGGAACTTGCAGAGGTAGCTTACCAGGTAGAGTTAGTAAAGATGATACACAAGCTAAAACAATCTTTAAGATGAAACCAAGTAGAAAGTCTAATAAAAAAGGGCCTCAAGCCCCAACATCATCTCCAAGATTTTAGCATGAAATGTTAGGGGAATGAATTGCCTTAAGAAAAAATAAATAATCAAGAATTATTTGAGGCTTAAGAACTTTTATATTATCAAACTTTTAGAGACCAAAATTAAGCTAAAGAATCTTTAAAAATGTAAGTGGATATTTAGAAAGGATTAGGAAGTGATATCAAACAAACTTTCTCACTACAATGGAAGGACTATAGTAGGTTATGTTCCAAATAAAGTCAAAGAACTCCAACAAGCAGCTTCTGATCAATTTATTCATCTTGTAGTATGTATTACAGTTGAGCACCTCAAGATTACTTTTATCTTCATTACAATCCATGAATTTCAAAGATGCTTGCTCTAAAGTGACATGAAATCCTTAGAGTTCTCTATTAGTCAACCATGGACAGAAGTAGAGGAATTTTAAAGCATTTTATTCTCTCAAGATGTAAAAAAAGCAATATCGAGTAATATGAGAATAAATAAAAACTTTTGTAATTGTTTATATACAATTTTTTTTTCTAATCTTAAATTTGTTAGAGATTTATACATATAGAGAAATAGGCAAGAGGGAAATTGGTTGATTAGAAATAATTCGATCATACTCTGGTTAACCCCTAATGGCTTTAAAGATACAAGTATAGCATATATCATTTCTGTACCCTTCTTGCTCTGATCACTCTCCAACTGAGGTGGTAATGGAAACTAAGTCTAAATTTCATAAGTTCCCATTTAAATTCAACAACTTCTTAGTTAACATAAAGGGCTTTAAGGAGATTATTAAAAAAGGTTTTAGCTTTTAATTTGGGGATTATACAACTTTCAAACTTACGAGAAAGCTTCAAAATTTGAAACTGGAGCTTAAGAAGTTGTTCTCTGAAAAATATTAGGAATATTGAAACTATTATAACCAAAGCTAGAGAAGCCTTATTGACCATATAATCTTAGGCTAAACTTCTCCTTAAAGACCCTACTCTTATATTTAAAGAAAGGAAATACTTTGATGCTTATTTACAAGCCTTAGAAAATCATCACTTAATGATAAAGCAAGGAGCTAAAGTTAATTAAATTAAAGAGGAGGACGAGAACACCATAACCTTCCACAAGATATCCTTTACAAAAGGAATATCAACAAAACTTACTCCCTTAAGGATGATGGTGTTGTAACAATTAGCAAGTATTCTTAGCTCAAAGAGTTAGCTTTTGACCACTTCAAGAATATTCTCAGTACTTCTAACCAATTTAGCTTTATTTTGCAGGAACTCAAGCTTTTCATTTTAGATTTCCTTTCCTTGTCATAAAAAGAATCTCTTATTAAACCCTTTTGCATTTTAGATGTCAAACAAGCTCTGTTCAACCTCAACCCTTATAAAGCTCTAGGTCCAAATAGCTTTAGTGCCCATTTCTTCCAAAGAACTTGGCACTTGACAGGGGTATCCTTTCTAGAAGTGTCTTACATTTCTTTTCTACTAGTATTATACCCAAGGAATTAAATAAAACTTATGTAAGCCTCATACCTAAAAATATAATTTGGTTATTTAAATGATTATAGGCCTATCTCCTACTGTAATATCATCTATAATAGTATTTTCAAAATACTAGCTAATATACTTTAAGAAGTACTATAGAGTTTCATTAATAGTAAGAGCACTGGTAATAATCTGCTTATTAGTTTAATAACTCTTTAAGAGTTATTAAAGCAAGAAAGTTCTAAAGAGTTGCTATATGAAGATTGATTTCAATAAAGCATTCAACTTAGTTAGTTGGAGATTCATTTTAGATTCTCTTGTGACTTTTTTTTTATCAATTCATTTCTCAGATTAAAAGTTGTGTTTACTTACTTCTTTCTCACTTTTAGTTGATGGTGATCGTATTTCCTCATTTAAAAGGCCTTAGACAAAGAGATCATATCTCTTCTTTTCTTTTCATCATCTACATGGAGGTTCCTATAAATAATTTAATTCAAGATTGATCATGGCCAATGTTTTGAATTTTATCATGGTGTAAAATATTGAAGCTATGTAATCTATCATTTATTAATGATTTTTTCCTATTAGTGGTGAATATCCTAGCTCAATTCAAATCATTATGGATTCCTTAGATTTCTTTAGCTTTATCTTTGCTTATTGATGAATAGAAATAAGAGATGATTTTATGTCTCTATTTATTTCTCAAATTATGTAAATTTATTCTCAACTATCTTAAGCCTTAATTAGCAAACTTACTATTCAAATTCTTACGCATACCTATCTCTGGAAAAATAGTCACTTTTAGTGATTGTCAACCTTTCTTTAATGCAATTAAGAGCAAAATCAATTATTAGAATACATCTTCCTCTATTATGTTGGAAGACTTCAACTTATAAATGTAATATTAAATAATCTACACATCCACTTGTGCTCACATCTCTTAGTGCCTCAAATTTGATAAAGGATATTAACAGAATTTTAAGGAATTCTCTATGGATTGATATTATTAACAATCACTTAGGAACAAAAGTGAAGTGGACTAAGGTTTATTCATCCAAAGAAGGAGGTTTAGGGATAAAATCAATTAAATCACCACTAAAATGCTCTTAGCTAAAAAAAAAGGAAGCTCTTTACTAACTCTCAATTAATTTGGGTGAAATAGGTTCACACATATATCATTAAGAACCAAAATTTTTAGTTCATTAAGATAAAACATTCAAGCTCCTAGTTTTTCAACTAAATCCTTAATACAAAGGATGTCATGAATTAGGAAATAAAATTCGAATTTTGGATATAGGAAGAACTTAATTTTGGTTTGACGACTGGAATAATTTAGGCCTTTTGCAAAAATTACCAAGATTGGAGAACCTTTAGCTTCTTATCCCTCTTAATGCCAAAGTTAACAAAGCTATAGTTGATGAAGAATGGTGCTGCAAGTACAAAATATCTGCTTCTATCATAGACAATATTCCAAACGCAGTCTGAATATAGATATAGTATATGAACCTAAATGAAGATGTCATATATATAAAAGGTTTACCAACAAGTCTTGTTTAAAGCTTTTTAAGTCCCATTGCCTAAAAGTCACTTAATGTAAGTTGTTCTGATTTCCTAATAGGTCACCCAAAACTTTTAGTGGAACTTGTTCTGATTCTCTAATAGGTCACCCAAAACTTTCTTTATCCTTTAGTTAGCAATCAGATAAAGCTTAAAGACTATAGACAAACTAAAAGAAATTCAAACCAATATGATTTGTAAACTTTGAAATGAAAGCATCAACCAACTGTTTGTCAGAATTCTGGAGCCACTCTCTCTACTTATATAATCCCTCATTTAATGTCACTTTTTGGATTCATTTCATCTTGTAGGCAGAGCAAGTTAGATTCAAACATAAAGGTGACTTATTTAGTTCAAACTTGTCCTTAGTTATGGCGTTTATGTCTTATGAAAGGAGAGAAATGCTAAGGCTTTAAGGCATAAGTTAGCCTATTCAAACTTTTACTCTGATAAAATTACAAAGTAATAGATAGATCATTCTTGCTTGTAATACTCCTCCAAGCATAAGTAGTGATTTAGCCACAATCAAAAAGATCATTAGCTTGTGATTAATTAAAAATTTGCTCCTAATTATGTTTGATTTTTTCCTCTCCTAGGCGTCATAAAAGAAATATGTTTATTTGCTAAATTTTTTCCCTACGTTTTATAATTCTTAGCCAAAAGTAAGTACATGGCTACAAGTTTTCTAAATAGTAGCCTAATCAAGCAGTGCTCCAGAAAAAATATTTCACAAACTTTCTCAAAGACTATTAGCCGCTATTAATTTATTCTCTATATTTGTTTTCACAATGCAATGTTATTATTTTAGTTATAAATTACTTTTTATAGTCAAAATAAGTACAATGAATGAGTTACATTTTTTTTCATTCCCAAAAACTATTAGCTATATTTTCACTTAATAAAAATAAGGTCAAATTTGGACATAAATAAAAAGAAGTAGGAACCCCCTTATTTGTTGTCTCACCCATACCCTAGAGGTATCCATTTCCAGCAAACCTTCTTTTGATACTTTATATCTTTCTTATAGAAAAATAAGTTGTGGCTTTGGATTTGTTTTTGTAACTTTGTCACTGGGAAAAGATAACTGTGGTGAATTTTGTTCCACTGAGTTCAAAATCTTACTTTGAGAATTTTGTTCTTTGTGTCTTTGTTTCTATTTTTTTGTTCCATTTTCTGTTGTCGTTTTCGTAAAAATGAAACAAGTAAGTAAAATATGTTTGTCTATGTTTATTACGATTTCTTGTTTATGAAAATTAAAAAACCACAACAGTTTTATGGAAACAAGAAAATAACATTTCTTTATATTTTGGTGTTTTCTTGGATAGAAAATCAACTGATTCCTGTTTCTTATCTTTATTATCATCTTTAGCAAACCCATCATGAAACATACTACTCATCTTTTTTACATATATTTTGTTGTCCCAAACTCCTTTCTTCCCTCTCATATGTTTTTTTTTCTTTTGGATTCTTGCTTTAGAACATGCGACCTCATTAATTGGAGTGACTGTTGAGAAGTTGCAAACAACGTCAATGGCAATGGTGGCCCGCACGAAGCATTTTCAGACTGGATTACTGATGGTGTAAAATGTCACTGATTTTGGGTTTTTCACAAGGTCAGTTTTCGAAAACTTTTAATTTGGTATTTTTCTGATTCTACTGAAAATTTGTTTTCGTTAGTTCACATCTCTTTTTCTAGTTTTTATGGTTAGTTGTCTTTTTGGTTTCTTGTTTTCAGTCCATTTTTTATGTTTTGTGAGTGAGATGTTTATGAATATGAACTTGTTGTTCATGTTGGTGAAAAAGGAATATATGGTAAAAAGGTTGTAGTAAAAAAGAGATGTGAGAATTGAGATTTTCGGAGATAATAGTGAATTTGAAAACAACAAAGACTTGGGAGGTGGTGAGATTAAAGCGTGAGTGTAACACCCCCACTGCTGTAAGGCACATATCGAAACATCTTTATGACATTCTAGTACATACCATATAACAACGATGCATTAACTATCACACTTTCACTTTATCACATGGTAATTTATCCCACTTAATCATGGCATCTACTATCATACAAGAAAGT
>JANZXP010000002.1:31600240-31614635 GCA_027576715.1 Erythroxylum flavicans
GAAATTGTCAGTATTGGAAGGCTTCGTCACAGGAATTTGGTCTCACTATTGGGTTACTGTCGACGTAAAGGAGAGCTACTTTTGGTATACGACTACATGCCCAATGGAAGTCTTGATAAGTGTCTCCATGATCAACCAAAGACCACATTGACATGGAACCAAAGGTTTAGAGTCATAAAAGGAGTAGCTTCAGGATTGCTTTATCTGCATGAAGAGTGGGAACAAGTTGTGATTCACAGAGATGTGAAGGCCAGCAATGTCTTGATAGATGGAGAATTGAATGGAAGGTTAGGAGATTTCGGGCTAGCAAGGTTATATAACCGTGGAACTGATCCACAAACAACTGGTATTGCTGGAACTCTTGGTTATCTTGCACCAGAACAAGCTCGAAGCGGAAAGGCCACAACAAGCACTGATGTATATGCATTTGGGGCGTTTCTTCTTGAGGTTGCTTGTGGCAGGAGGCCCGTAGTTGCAAACCAGGACACCATTCTAGTCGATTGGGTGTTTTCTCACTGGCTTAGAGGTGCACTTCTAGATGCCAAGGATCCGAATTTAGGCACAGATTATGTTGCAGGAGAAGTGGAGTTGGTGTTAAAACTTGGTCTAGTGTGCTCCCATTCAGAACCTGAAGTTAGGCCAAGTATGCGCCAAGTAGCGCAAATCCTGGAAGGTTCTGTTCCTCTGCCTGAAATTCCATCATTTGAAATTTCTGCCAGTGGCCTAACATTTAGAAATCGTCAAGGGTTTTCCGATTTTGTCTTGTCCTACACATCTTCTATGGATAAGACATTCTCTTATACATCTTCCACTGCAGGCTCCCAACTTTCAGGAGGTAGATGATCTGCAATTACTCATAACTGTGTTCATATGTCTTGCAATTTGTATTGCTATGTGACACTCATATTCTAGTGTAACATGTAATTGGCAAACACTATCGTATATAATCATCAAAGAATAAAGGGGCAGAGTCAACTATAAAGACCGACCTTTTGTTGATCGTACCATTGCCACCAAACCAAGATCAGCCGACAATCTATATGCCTAACAAATTTTCCTGAGGTTTTCCATCAAGCTGAAAAGTCCTAACACTAAATAATAGTGAAAATTCACAAATGAGCAGGATCTTCCGGGCTCAATTTGTCAAATCATACAAACGATGTCATCGGTGGAAACTTGAGACCATAGCTAGGACTTAATTCACACAACAAATGAAATTTCATCATTTGACATTTCTGCCAGTGGCCTCACATTTAGAAATTGTCTAGGGTTTTCTGATCTTGTCTTGTCCTTCCCTTCTTCAACGGATAAGACATTTTAGTATACATCTTCCATTGCAGGCTCCCAACTTTCAGGAGGTAGATGATCCGCAATTACTCATAATTGTGTTCATATGTCTTGCAATTTGTTTTGCTATGTGACACTCATATTCTAGTGTAACATGTAATTGGGAAACACTATCCTATAGTCATCAAAGAATAAAGGGCCAGGGTCAACAATAGAGACCGACCTTTCTTTGATCGTTCCATTGCCACCAAACTAAGATCAACCAGCAATCAATATGGCTAACAAATTTTCTTGAAGTTTTCCATCAAGCTGAAGAGTCCACTAAATAATGGTGAAAATGCACAAAAGGGCAGGATCTTCCGGGCCCAATTTGTCAAATCATATTCATGATGTCTTCCTTGGAATGCACATATCACAATTCCTTTCCCCTTAAATATTTGGCTTCACCCAAATGATTAATAGGCTAAAGCAATTCGGTGGTGAATGTTAAAAATCTTAAATTTGTTAACGTTGAGTTCGGTCTATTTTAATAATCTTTTGTTATTAAAAACTAGTTTTCATAAATTAATTAAATTTTATAAACTAAAATAAATCAATTATTTTTTATTTAATAGTCTTTTTTAATTTCTTGAATAAATAAGAATAATCTACTTCTTTAATCTTATTTCAAATTATTCAATTTTATTCCATTTTATGACAATCTAATACTGATGATGTTGATAAATCCTTAAACCTTAAATATATTATCTTTTTTAAAAATGAAAAAGAATTTTAATTATAGTTAAAACTATAACAACATTACACTGAGTTCAAAACATTAAGCCTATCATCATATTACAATATGACCAAAAAACTCTATAAGTAAAGCAGCATGTCTGTCTGTAAGATAGACAACAAAAAGAAACAAATATAGGTATCACTTATGTTTCATTTCCATTCATCTCTATAGAAAGAGTAGACTGAATGTTGCATGCCAAAATATGTTTTTTAACCCCCTATTGTTAGTATTTGAGATTTTTCTTTCTTTTCCTTGTTGATTTTCATTTTAAAGTTTTGGGCTGCACACAAAATTCTGCTAGAATTTCAAGGACTTAGGCTGCAACTAATGGAGAATTACAGTCCTCTGCTGTCAAATTTGAGCTGCTTTCTCGAGTGGAAAATATTGTCGCATAAATAGAAAAATCACAATTCAATGCCAAGACGTGGTCTGCCCCAGGATGTTCTACATTCTAAGAGATGATAAGCTTAGTCCCTGACTTGCCTCATAGTTATCACTGGAGTTTACCATTGTTATCTGTTCTTCATACTCCAACCTAACCTTCTAAGTCTCAATTTGCCGAATAGTTGGTAACGGAGTCAACACATTGGTCTAATCCATCTAACATTGCTCTAAATATTGTGAGGTGAAGTGATCCACTCCACTATCCAGATTCTCCGTATTATTTGCACTAAAGTTATCCATAGCTGTCTATTCTTGCACCGCGTCAGCAATCTCATTCTGATAAGTAACCACTATATCCGTCCCATCTCCTTGTTCCTTAATGATTTGTATTTGGTGTGAACTTTTACAATGGACTCGCCCTCTCTTATTCTCAGCAGAAACTTCAGTTGTCTTACTTTGCGTTACATCAACAGTACTAACATACTCTATCAACTTCAAGCTCTTAGAACTAGGACCTCCTTGATCTTCAGGATGCTCCCCTGTGCCCCTCTCGACTGGAAGAATTTAGGTAGGCTGCTCATAAATCTCTTGTTGAACTCCAGTACTATCTTCAACTTTGGTTGTTTGATGTTCAATCCCCAGTAATTGCTCTTGCCAACCTATTTTATACTTCTTCCCATTTAGAACCAATTTCTTGACAGGATTGTTTGGTTTCTATGGGTAAGATAGTTGTATTTCTCCTTTCATCCTCTCCCCAGATTCACTAAGTTGCATAATTGGACGATGATTTGGTAGTGTAGCCTTTTGACTCACCTCTAGGCATATTTTTGCATATCCTATCCTATCCATACCTGATGTCTGTGTATCCATACTCAACGGTTTACCCAAGGAACTGGGAATAAAACTTAACCCTTTCACTATCCACAATTCAAGCGGTAGGTTATGAAAATGTACCCAAATTGGAAAAACTTCAACACATTCCCTATTAAATGCAATCCTTGGCTTCCATTATGCCAAGGATCCATTTCAATTATTTCATTAAGATTATCATCCGAAGCAAATTTGAAAATAATCATGTCATCATCAGTGAGTAGAGTTTTCTCCAAACTTTGTTTACTCCACCGTGCACTAACCCAAGCCTTGATAATCAGAAATGCAGGGCATTTGCTTCATAATAATCCTACCAGTGCATTCGACCACGCTCTTTCTCCTACTTGCAAGAGTTCAAGTGGAGGACAAACGATGTCATCCTTCATAACATCAAAGTAATGCTTCATTTGTACCTTGTGTTGTTTGAATTGAAGTTTTTGCTCCATTCACTAGCAATTGGGGAGGACCCATGAGATTTAAACACTCCAGAATTGCCAACGCCAATGCCATCTCTAAGTTTAATCCTCTGTGCTTCACTCAAAAGAGCAGGAAACTCCTCCACAGCTTGAATAGGCAGCTCACCATCGTCAATAGTAATGGGACCCAGGACAATGGACGCTGTTATAAAGTCGTGGGTCTCATGGGTGTTGAGATATGGGTCAACTCTGGCTCTAGAGCTGGTATAGAGCTTGTGTGGGTGTCAATGCTAGCTCTGGATCTGCTATGGAACTCTCTTCAAGTCTGGGTTGATGCTTGATGTGGAGCACGCGAGGTTGTCTCCGTTCTCTCGTCAGATCTGGGTCATCGCTTGCTTCTCTCGTAGGATCTCTTTCTCTTTAGATCTAGTAGTGTCGCAAGTAGCAGTGGAGCTCGCGTGGGTGATTCTCTCTTCAGATCTGGTATTATCGTAAGCAGCGGTGGAGCTCGCGTTGGCTTTCTCGAAAAATGATATATCAATAAACATCTTATCTTGCTGGTTTAATTTTCAATCCAATTTTTAAAATATTAGTTTCACATTTATTGTTATTTTTAATATATTTTTAGAAAATTAAATTTTATTTAATTATTAATATTTTTACACTTTGATTATCAACAATAATTTATTTGTTTATATTTTTATTAAAATAAATAATTATATAAAATTGTAATATCTATTTATTGATATATCAATTTTATTATTTATAAATAAATATTTAATACTTTAAGACTTTTAATTTTGCAAATAATTATTCTTAAAAAATTTTAATTCATATGTTTTAAATATGTTTATCAAATAAAACAATTTTAGGTTTACTAATAACTTTATAGATTTTAGATATAAAAATAAATTAACTTAAATTTATAATTTCATTAATAATTAATATTAAAATCATGTTATGAAAAGTAATATGATTATTATTTGCTTACAACCCAAAGTAAAGATTGAAGCTTTAAGCCTGGTTACTAAAAAATTTTGGATGCAAACTTAAGTCCAACCTATTGTCACCCTTAGTTTTTATAAGTTATAAAAAATAAAAAAACAAGAACAAAAACAAAAATTAGAAACTCATTCAAACAAAATTTTAAAATAAAAAAATGTGAAACCAAATAGTAACATATACTCCCACTTTCTGCAAATTTTTAATTTAAAAATTATAAAAGTAATAAATATATATTTAAATATATATAATTTTATAATCATGTAATAGGAAATTTTAAAAAAATTAAACATAGAGAATAAGCAAAAAAGTTAACTTTAGTGCTTATCACTAAAATATTTTATCAACCAAATGTTAAATGTTACATAAAATTGAAATATAAATTTAGAGTTATCATACTATAAAAAGTGAAATAAAATAAATATTCATTTCAAAATTATGATATTCTTCACCGTTATCACCGTGAAGAACTTGAATATGTACGTTGCATTGAGTCTAAATGATTTTGTCAAATTTCTGAATGAATCAGTAAATTCATGTCACTTTTGGGCTTCATTAAGCGTGCCCCTAAGTCTTCCGACGACAATTGTCAATCAAGGTAACAAAACTATCAAGATGTCCCCAAGGTTATAGATGGACCTATAAGTCAAAAGAACAATCATAAAAGACAAATGACTTTTATTCAAACTTGATGACGAACTTCCATAATCAATGTTCTAAAAATGAACCAATCAATAAAAAATCTGCTAGTTGTTTAGTTTGGTTTAGATTAGTAACCTGACCATTTATCAATAAACAACAGATGTAACTAATCATGACATAACTATAGTCATCTTCGTTGCAAGAATATGTCTAAGGAACGGGGGGCGGGGCTCCGAGGGAGGTTGAATGCTCGACCGATGAGGAGAGGGAGGTGTGATTAAGCAAATTACCAAAAGAGGAGCCAGAAGAAGATGCGATGAGATGAATACATAACATCCTGACTCTTAAAACGATTCTTCAAAGCTCTGTGCATGAAAGCATGAAAGAAGACAAGATGACTTTGGGAAAAAGCAGTAACGAAGAAAACTCTAGAATAAATCAACGTTTCCTTTTAATCATACACGTGTTCAGAATTTAGAGCGTTACTTTTAATTAAGTGGTTGTAAGAATTTAAGATCCCCCAACTATGAGACTATTATGTAATTATAGCTACATTTGGATCTGCAATCTCGAATAAGTGCTTATTTATTATAATTTTTAATTATAGTTATATATTTGGATCTGCAAGTAAATAATTAGATATTAGAAAAAAGTACTTTGTGACTGCAGAAATCGATAATTAGAAAGAGAGTTATAGTAAGAAAGTACTTCTGTGGTAGAAATTCTACTTTTTATTAATAACCTTCTGATAATTATTATTTTCCATTGTACCCTCAATAATCAATTATTCTTATTTATAATTTGAATTTATATGACTGACAATATATTTTTATGAAATATTTTATTTATTAAATTTATTTTATTTGTATTTTTATTTTAATTTAATATTTTATTATTTATAATTTTAAATTTATATGACTAATAATATATTTTTAATTATTTATATATCAATTAATAGTTTATTAAATCAATAAATTTTTTAGTCATTTTATCTTTTTTCAGTAACAACAACCATACTTATTAAACACTTATTTTCACATTTTAACAGTTACTAAAATAACAATCTTAAATATATAAGTACTTATTTGTCATTTTAACATATTAATTTTAACACGTTATTAACCGGCTTCTCAAACCAGCCTTAATTCCTTTGTGTGTTGCGTTCGTGGGCCGTACAAGCAGCTTATAAGTTATGATCTATCTATTTAGCGTCTCTCATCTCATCAACGTCAGAACAGGCACATCCACACACACAAGTCATTCACAAAACTGAGAAAGATCAGCAATCCAACTGATGCCTTTAAATTCTTCAAGCCTACTGGCTGCCAAAGCCCCACACTTCTTGGGACTTCCCACTACAACGTATGCATCCAACTCTGCAACCGCTTTCTCTTCCTTTCTCCCTTTTCTCAACAAAAACCTCCAAAACAACTCTTCCCATGTTATGGCTGTCCCCAACTTGAACCAAAGTCACGGCCTTTCGTCTTCAGTTTTTGAGGAATCACCAAGCTTGAACCTTTCGTTTGCAAAGGCTGATAAGTATTCCAGAGAATTGGATATTGCTGTCAGAGCTGTGCAAATGGCTTGTTCTCTCTGCCAGAAAGTGCAGGGCAGTCTCATTTCTAATACCAACAATGAGATTCATGTCAAGGATGATCATTCTCCCGTCACCATTGCCGGTATCTAGTGGAATATGAACTGGGTTCTCCATAATTTCGTTTCTTTCCCTGGTTTGAATTTGATGCTGAATATTAAAGTTGAAGATCTTATTTGAATACGGGATAAAATTGCTCTTTGATATTTTTCATTTTTTCAATCTCAATCTGTCATAATCTGCTATACTTTTGCAATCAACAATAACAATAGGCATCTGTGGAAGAGAATGAATGACGAAGTATATGTGCTTTATCTTATCCTTTCATGGATGAATATAAGTGGAAGAGATTATGGCATCTGGAACTACTTTGGAATTATTTGATTAAAAACAGCTGCATGTAGTGCTGTAACTTCATCCCTTCACTAATGCAACTGCAAGTTGCAAAGTGATGCCACCTGTGAACAGTGAAAGCATATCAGAGAAATGTCAATTTCCTTATCATTTTGATTACTGTAGGATTCCGGACATACATTTTCCAAATAAGAAATATAAAGAAGTAAGAGTTCTTAGGATTGGAGTTAGAAATGTGGACTTGAGTATCAATTTGAGTTCTCTCTTTTACTTTGCCTGTCCAGGGTGTTATCTGCGTTCTCTGCGAAAGATATGTTAAATTCTTGGTGTCTTTCTATAAGAAAATCGCGATTCAACAGAACCATTTACTCAAAATTAAATTTTTTTATTGCATCAACATTTTCCATTTTTATTTTGTTTTTGTTTTTCTTCTTTTGTATTTGTATGTGCCTCATCTGCTTTCTAAATCTTAGTACTGAAACTGGTTGCTGATCTTTTAACTTACTGTCATTATTCGTTGTCATATTGTTCGTGGGTCTTGCTGATTGAACTTTAAATTAGATCTTTCTTATAAGTTATCCCCTAAAGTAGTAATTGTATTTGAGCCTTTTGACTTCCTTTCCCTGTTCTGGTCAAAGCATAGGAACCTGTTGCAGAAACTAATTGAGCTTGATCAACTGACAATATTGTTAACAGAGCCTACAGCTGTGCTACGTAGATGGTTTTTAGAGAATGCACTTTTGGGGCTGTAGCTAGAAAGTAACTCTTACACATGTAATAGTTTTCTCATCACTAATTCTGATTTCTCATATATATGGGATCTTAACTGAACATTTATTTTATAGATTGGGGCGTTCAAGCCACTGTCAGCTGGATACTGTCCATGTCCTTGGGAAGTAAAGATGTGTCAATAGTTGCAGAGGAAGACGCACAAAAGCTCAGCAAGGCTGATAAAGCTCCGCTCCTGAAAGTTGTAGTCCAAACTGTGAATGAATGTCTTGCTGAAGCACATCATTTTGGTCTTGAAGCTCCAGGGATGGCCCTGGACAATTCAGAAGTTCTTGAAGCCATCAGTCGTTGTAACTCAACTGGGGGCCCTACAGGAAGGTTTTGGGCTCTTGACCCTGTAGATGGTACGCTAGGATTTGTCCGCGGAGATCAATATGCTGTTGCTTTAGCATTGATAGAGGATGGAGAGGTGGTGCTAGGAGTTCTTGGTTGCCCCAATTACCCAATGAGAAAGGAGTGGCTTAGTTATCACCATCGTTACTATAGAATCATCTCTAAGTTGACCCCTCCAACATCTGAATCTTGGGATAAGGGCTGCGTAATTTATGCCAAGAAAGGCAGTGGTGAAGCTTGGATGCAACCTCTAACACAGGAACAGAGAAATTTGACATGGCCAAACACTGCAAGGCCAATTCGAGTGTCCTCAATTGATAATCCAGCGTTGGCAACATTTTGTGAACCAGTTGAAAAGGCAAATTCTAGCCACTCCTTCGCTGCAGGGCTGGCTCACAGTGTTGGACTTAGGTGCATATGCTTTTATTCTTTTTCTAATATAAGTTTTCTGTTATTTCCATGCAATAGAGTAACCCTCCGAATGAATTCAAGTTTGTCTATGTTTCATTTCCCTTCTTTCTTCTGAAATTTGACATAAACATCCTCTACTGGAATAAAAAACATCCCATAAGAGTTAGGCCTACCATTATCATCTATCATGCATATACATACTATGATCTATCAAACTAGAATAAATAAAACAATAAAAAGCAGTCATTTTTTCCATTCTAGAGGACAAAAATCCATTAAGTTGAGTTTTGAAGAAAAGCTAGCATTTGCAGAAGCAAATGGGGAAAGCTACAAGATCATTCAGTTATGTGAAGCTCATTATCATCTTTTATTTCAGGAAGCAGCCATTACGTGTCTACAGCATGGTGAAGTATGCTGCCATAGCTCGTGGGGATGCCGAGATATTCATGAAGTTTGCCAGGGCTGGCTACAAGGAGAAGATATGGGATCATGCAGCTGGTGTTATTATTATAGAAGAAGCCGGTGGTGTGGTTACTGATGCTGGTGGGCAACCTTTGGACTTCTCAAGGGGTGTTTATTTAGAAGGTCTTGATCGGGGTGTAATAGCTTGTGCTGGAGCAAAATTACATGACAAGATCATCAAAGCCGTTGATGCTAGCTGGAACTCCTCTAGTCTGTAAGGTTTTGCTATGTGATATTAATAAGAGCAAAATGGTTACTTAGAATACAGCGCAGGGAAGGCCTATAGAATTGGATATTTGTTTCCTGTTCATAAAGTTTCCAGGGAACCATTTGCTTTTTCATGGGTTCTTCACTGTCTATATGTTGCAAATTATATGTTAGCAGTTTGAAGCTTTTAAATGATGATGCTGTACAGAAGTGTTTGTTAGGTTATGAATCACAGATAATGCTCTTGTACCACCCTTTAGTCCATTCAATGATCAGTTCCACTAAGCTAGCACTGGTGCAGAAAATTTATGAAGGCCAACTGCTAACATTACAAATCCAATTTGGAAATTTATTGCATCCCTCCTTGTCTATGCCTTGAAATCACCCGGTAATGAAATCAGTTAGAGCAATAAACATGGCATAGGACTTTTTTCAACAACAAAAAGAAGAATGCACAAGTTCTTTTGATCTCGTATGGACTTCATCATTCTTCTGTAAGAAGATTATCATAAAGATTATAGGACAATTGTATATATTAAAAGGACAATCACAGAGATTAAAAGGATCTAATTATAATAAATATGTATAACCATACATGATTTCATTTATTTAATATTTTGTTGAATAATAGTAGTTATTAATAGATAACACTAAACTCATTCAATGGTGTTTGAGTGATTATCATCTCCTATTCACTCATGAATGAGTTTAATCGATTGTAATTCTGTAATATAAGAGCTCATTGTCATATGTCTTTTATGAGTATATGACATGAATTAATCCTGGGACTAATATATCCTTAAGTAGATATTATATATAATACCCTAGATCATATCTACATTAAATCTCTTTTTGATCTCATTTGTTTCATCATATTGAGATGGTCCACCTTTGAATACGTTTTATATGAGTCTTTAAACAGAATGACCTTTTGTTATGAATTCTTTAAAATCAAATTTAATTTGCTTTTCTAAAATCGTTCCATAAGATTGCATCATACATGATCTATTGGTAACATTGTAAAATAGCAAACTTTAAATTTAATTCTCAAGAATTGGATAAGAGTCTTAAGGTTATTTAATGAGGCACCTTAACCTTAAGGATTTCACACAATGTAAGCTGAGATCTTGAACTTATATTAATCTCTTTTGCGGTCATATGTGCACATATAGTGCGAATCATGTGTTACAGTATTGACTTATATTATCTTTATGTGAATGTCTTTAATTCACAAAATACTATATAGATGTTAGTTTAAACGTATTGAATGTTTAACTTGAGTTCACTTTTCTACTCCAAAACAAATTTTCTTTGAAATCTCATCTTACAACTTGAGATAGATATAGTGATAATTTAGTAAATTTGTACCAACTTCCTATAACTTAGGGTGAGATTTATGATTTAAGTTTCTTTCTCTCAATTGTCACCTAGATAATAAACTTCAAACTTGCCTCATTTCTAGTGATCACAAATCTCCAAAGATGATTGTCTGTGTGAGAAAACCAATCTTTGATATGTCTTACATATCCTTGATTTATATATCTATATATGTATATTTACACAAAATAAACAAATATATTTATGAAACAAGTATTGTATAACGTATAATTTTCATCAAATATTCTCATATAAATATGACATTACAATAAATGAACATACAAAGAGAAATATTTCTTAGTACATTTCAATATTTACGTAAGTCAAGAGACTTCACATGCCCAATATATACATCTTTAAAAACTAGCTTTATCATTGGGTTTGCCACTATATCTCATGTAGTTATCTACTCATGTTTAATTCTCCTTGTGCTACTATTTCTTTCACATAATTGTACTTGGTATCTATATGCTTGGTTTTATAATGAAATTTGGAATCTTTTGTATAAGCGATTATTGCTTGAATATCGCAATTGATAGTTATTGGTTCAATTTCTCTTTTATTGACTTCCAAATGAACCAAGAATCATTGAAGCCATAAAACTTCTTGTACTATTGTTGAAAATACTACAAATTTAGCTTTCATTGGAGACAATGCAACATAAGATTATTTCTTACTCTTCCATGATATTACTCCATTATTGAGTAAGAAAACAAATATGGAGGTATATTTTCTGTCGTCTAAATCTCTTTCCTAGCCTTCATTCGTATATCCTTGTATACATAAGTCATTGCCTGGATAGTAGTGCATAGTCTACTATACCTTTTGGATACCTCAATATTCTCTTTATTGCTTTCCAATATGCTTGTCTTGGATTTGATTGATATATGCTCGCCATTCCAATTGTATAACAATATTTGATCTTGTACACATCATGGCATATATAAGACTTCCAATTGCACTAGAATAGGGAATTTTGTTCATTTGTTTCCTTTCTTATGGCATAGATACACAAAACCTCTTGATGAGACTTTCACCTTTAGCAATAGGATTGTCTTTGCTTTGCAATCTTGCATATAGAATCGTTATAAAAGCTTTTGGAAATAAGCCACTTAAAAATGAGACAATAATCTTTTTAAACAATTTTTTGAAATCTTAACTCCAGTAATGCTTGCAGCTTCACCCATATTTTTCATCTCAAATTTAAATGACGACCAATATTTGATTTGCTTGACCAACTCACAGTCATTACAAGCAATTAAAATGTCATCTACATAAAAAGATAAAATTGCAAATTTATCTTTAGATCTTTTAATATATACACAGTGGTCTTCATCACTGTGTCAGTGACCTTATCTTGGTCACTAACGTTCTCCCAAATCATGCAACTAATGCAGATTATATATCCTTAGCATTTTCATATTTTCTAAACTCGTGCATGGTATCATTGTCCGTGCTACTTAGTAACATAAAGTGAGTCAGTGAGTTCTTCTTCTTCCAAAGCTTATATGTATCATAGTCCCTTTTTATGTTGGGTCATATTTCTCTCCTCAAGAATATCTATGGTCATGTTTAACAACTCAAGAGCCTTTTGCTTTTCTAGCATATATTGGATTTTCATGCTACATATTTGGTAGTTGTCGCTATTTAGTTTCTCTCCCTTATTAAGTTCAGCAACACTATTTTTTGAAGCAGTAGCCATTGTTGAAACACTAAGTTTCTATACAAAAAAATATCATCCACGTCAATGTCATATAAATCGTGTAAAGAGTGACTAATCGAATATCAAATGCTTATGAAATTGAAAGACCACATATGTGTTCAATCATCATTTATACTACAATTAAATACCAATTTTCATAATTTAATACGAATTTGTTATAAATAGTACATATCATATGTGTTATAATATATCAATCATATACATTCATAAATGAACAAACTACATCAATTTTATCAAAACATATTTCACATTACATAAGTTGTTTGTTCAATGAACATATTGACTATAACTAACAAATCCTACATGGAATAGAGTTAATAAGTTCATGTGACAAAGTTCACGAAGCTTGATATGAAATATTTCTGACTATATGTATTAGGAAACTTGTAGGGTACAAAGTTGTAATTTGTTTCCCTTTTTTAATTTCCTTCATAAATGTCTTCACTAGCCAATCATACACTTTTTTAGGTGTTTCCATATTTTAGAGCGTTCTCAGCAATTCAGGTTCAAATTGTGGCAATGTTGAAAATAAAATCATATACTTTATGTCAACTTGTGCGTAAGCCAAATAACCATTAAAATACAATTTTTGCATCAAATTATTAACTGCTGTTAAGTATTGTACTAGGTATTCTTCATATACTATGCATATATTGAATAACCCTGCTAACATGATGATAACACGTCTCATCGATGTTGTAGTATGGAGAAGTCAGGGTGTCCTCTGAATAATTGACATTCTCTTGAAAAAACAAATTTTCAGGCATCAAAGACTTATATACATATACCTTTAAAATAAATGAATCATTTCACTAAAACAATAAGGAACTCTTGCTCTTAAAATATAGTTCGTAACTTTAACTGATTAAATTCATTTACTTAGAATTTCTCATTCAAGTTATCAAGTAAAGAATTTTGATTCAATTAGAAACTTAGTTTAATTGAATTAAAAACTTATTTCTAATTCTTATTATACTAATATGTCAATTTATTTAATTTATTGTTTAATTAGATGATTATTTCTAATTATGAAAAATATTTAATTAAAAACTCATTTCTAATTATTAAACTTATGAACTTGCTCGTTTATATGTAAATAGAAACTTATTTCTAATTACTATTAAACTAATCATTTTAATTTTACAATTCACTTAAAAGCTTATTTCTATGTATCATTAAATCTAGATATTTCTAAATTTAAGTACCATATAATTTCATATTATATATTTAGCTATAAATCTACCCCACAATTTTGTCTCTTTTTCTCAGGGTAGCTCAAAGTCACAAAAAAGGGATTCTTAAATGGATCTAAATGAAGTCCAAAAATTAGCCCATGCATTTGCTCTTAGCCTATTAAAATGGGCCTAACCTTTAAGTTCAACCCATCAGCCATAAGATTAATAAAAATTTTGTGACAATTTTACATCATTTTCTCGCCACCCATCTGTCGCTGCCTCTTATATTTTCTCCCATAATTGCAGCCGACGACAACCAAGAGAAAAATGAAGGACTGATGCAACGGTACTCGGCCACCAGTAGGAGTTTGTTTCCTTCCTAGGCGATAATAGCAAGTAGGAAGAAGCACCAGGTGGCATGGGACGCATGACTGTACTAACGGGAACTTTAACTGAGAACCTTAAATTAGATGGATGTATCAGCTAGGGGTGGGCACGGTTCGGTTCGGTCAGTTTTTGGCCTCTTTTTAGACCGAACCGAATATTCAGTTTTATGGCACAAGAAAATCGAACCAAACCGAATGTCAAATG
>JANZXP010000002.1:31647369-31672626 GCA_027576715.1 Erythroxylum flavicans
TTACAGGGGGGTAGCATGACAAGCCGAGAGGGCGAGCGAGGCGTTCCCGCGTGTCGTTCTGCGTGGTTCGGATTAGCAGTTCCTTGTCTGAATGTCCCAATGCCGCGCACTCAACTCAACTCAGTTGGCTGAGCTGAGATTTCAATTCTTCCATGTTTCTAGGGTAACATATTGTTCCATGTCCAAAATATGAAAGAAAGATGTGTTTCCACGACTCTACCACCCAGTGAATTATGTTCCACTTAATCCCTCTATTTCATGGCCACATATCTTTCAGGCTAAGGAATGGGAAACCTCAGAAGTTGTAATATGGGAAAACTGCAGAAAACACAACTTATTGCCTACGGGTCGTGAACTTCTTTCCTCAGAGAAGAAGCAATGACAGTATCTAAGGAATAAGCATCGGCTAACTCTATGCCAGCAGCTGCGGTAATACAGAGGATGCAAGCGTTATCTAGACGTAGGGGCCAAGAGATTGGATCTAGCCGTAAGAAGAATGCTTGGTTGATAAATAACTCACTTCTTGGTCTTCGGCCCCCTCAATCACGACCAATACCCCCGATTAGTGCGATGGGATGTGTCTATTTATCTATCTCTTAACTCGAAATGGGAGCAGGTTTGAAAAAAGATCTTAGAGTGTCTAAGGTGGGACCGGGAGGGCATCTTAACGCCTTCTTTTTTCTTCTTATATCTATATACATATCTATATATATATATATATAGATAAACATAAAAGATAATAATAATAATATAAAATAAATAAATAAATACTTAATGAATAAAAATATAAAATAAGTAATAAACTAAATAATACGATAAAAATAGAACAAGTAAAGAGAAAAAAAGATAAAATAAGTAAATAAATACCGACACAAGAAACAAAATAAGTAAATAAATAAATCAAACAAGTCATTACAAGTCTAAAATTTGACCGTTAACCATGAAGACAAAATTTTGGAGTGACTGAATTTCCACACTTTTTAAAATAATTCCTCGTAGATTATTTTCCAACACTAATGAAAAAAAGGAGACAATGATAAATTACTATCTTGCATAAAGCTCAAATAATAAGTTAAGAAACCTCAAGCATATCAAGAAATTTGCACGCATTGACCCTTTTTTCCCTCAACTTCACAATCAGTCTAACATATCAAGATAGGGATGAAATTACCTAAAAATGTTGAAAATGCAACATATTGGAGTCTTTGCAGATGTACTGGAATTTCATTTGCGATATCATGATGGATAATGGGAAAGAAAGGTGGCCAATTTTTCTCCTCAAGGACAATTCCAGCTGTAAAATGAAAGAGAGAACAGAAATTGAAATTTCCATTGCAGGATATCTTGCATAAGTGGAACTTACTCATCATGAATTACTACCTACACAGGACATTACCTCGTGCAACAGCATCCTCTCTCCGTTTTACTTCCTGTATGCAGTAAAAAATTAGGCTAATGAGATTGATAGTAGAAGTTAACCCCGTAAACAAACGGATCAACAAATTATAAGGTTTTATTTTAAAGCCAATAATCTCACACTCAATGCCCAAAAAGTGCAACAGATAAACAAACGACAAATGTTGATAGAACTCATTGTCGATAATCCAACCGATGGATCAATGATCTAAATGAGTACATTTCTTATTTAAAACTTATGAGCAACAGACTATTAAAATTCATTTCCTTACAAATAATAACAATTACCATTACTAAATCTCAGTATCCTTATATAAGTGCTAATAATCTAACAATGTCTTCCTACAAAATGCAAACTAACATTTGTTTACAATCCAACCAGAGGGGTATTCCCTAGCATTCATCAATTCAATGAAGGAGCATATTGCCTTAGTACCACTACAATGAACTAAAGCATCATCATATTAGTAATGACAGTGGAAAGTTGCTAAAGATTACCACAATCTTCAATTTCCAAAAGCTAGAACTTCTAAATTAGCACCTTTTGAAAACCTCCAGTAGTAACATTTTAATATATAAACACTACAAAAGCCCCAGTATGATCTAACTGTTGAAAAGGCATTACGAGATCAATGAGGAACCACCTCTAATATTAGGCATAGAAATTTTTTGAATTGACTATATGATCATGCAGCATGCGGTGCAAAAACTTCACATTTGACCAAACATATACCTGCTCTCTTCTCCTCAATTCAGCCTCTTTAGCTTGAAGCTCCTTCTCTTTTTTCCTTGAATCCTAGATTGGAAGAAATTACCAAATAGCACACAGGGACAAATAGTATAGTTCTGTTCCACCAAACTAAGAGATTAATCTTACCTTAGAAGAATCGATTGGAATGTCTACAGTTGCACCATGATTGTAATTGAAATCTACAGGCTCTGGAGGAAGCGGGGAAAGCCTCGAATTTGTAGCAGGAGGAACACTCTGAAAATTAGAGGCATCATGATTCTCAAAATTTTGGTAACAGTAATTGGTTACTACCTAGAAACATGTTTCTGAAACCTGAATAACATAAACTGGCCTCACATGGATTTGAATAATAGCAATAGCTCATAAACTCCTAAACCCTAAAACAGCATTCCTAATAATTCTAAAAAACTAAAAAGAAAGAAAGAAAGAAGCATGAAATATGCAAATTATTTTATAGATGTTAGGCCCTCTAATGTGTAAAATGCACCCAACTATAATTGGGTTGCCCTGACGACTTCCCCCTCACAGCAGGGACAGCGTCCTAGTTATACAAAGTATCTTGAAGGATAAGCAACGGAGCTTTTCAAAAACAGAACCTTAATGTCTAGTAGTCAAGCATCTGTTTCTCAGTAACAGCTAAAAAGGTTTTTGAGAGTTCTATAAGAAACGAATTAAGGCTTGTATAAAGCACATAGAAGGGGGTGAAATCCACAAATTGCACATGAAAAACACAAATTAAAAGGAAAAAAACCACAGCACCGAAGCAACAAAATAAGCTCTCTAAAACAAAGAGATAAAATTGGTGTCCCACCAACTGTTAGTACGGCACCAAAACCAACCCACAAACTGTACATCGGAAATGCTATACCTGGTAAAGAAATCAAAAAAGTCGACAATCAAAAAGGTTCCAGATTCGATTTTCAAAATTAACCGAAAACCAGTATACATCACCAACTTCAGAGTTCATAGAACAACCCTTTTCAAATTTAACCTAATTATGAACTAAAAGAGCATGAACTTTAAAACAGAACCAAAAAGGAGACTCACAGAGAACGGGTTGACTTCTTCTTCGTCGAAAGGGTTGGGATCGTAGCGACCAGCCATAGAAAGAACTAGCAGAGGCCCAAAGAAGCAAATAAAGTGAACAGAAACTGAAGAAATTACAAAGGCTTGTAGAGAAAAGGCAAAATTTGAACAGAAATGTAAACAAGGTGAAGAGAAGAAATATTCTAGAGAGAGAAAGACGGTGGCAGGAGGATGGTTACGTTGGACTGTCTTTGTCTTTGGTCAGCTTAGCTTATTCTGATTAATTTACTAGTCGTAGTCACGGCGGGTTATTTTGATTTATTAAATTTCAAAAATGAAGATAAAATGTTTTTTTTTACAAAAATAATTAAATTAGCATGTTCTGCTATTGGAAAGCACCATGTATACTTTTCTGTTTCAGAAAAAGCTGCTCTTAAAAGTCAAATTGTATAATTGAGTAGTTTGAATTTTTTTTTTATGTTAAATGGATCAATCTTGATATCAAGTATACCAGAGAAACTTCATAATGGTTTATTTTTTCAATATTTAATTTAATATGACATTAGTGTTCTGATATAATATGCTATATAAACGCCATTAATTATAGAACTAACAACAAAATATTTTATAAAAAATTAAAACTAACTTTGAATATTTTATCTTTTTTAATAAACTTTAATAAAATTGGATGTAATTTACCTCTGGATATCTAAGACATCATTCTTTCGTTCAAAGTACAACATTAATAACAATAACAACTCAGTAAAAATTTCGTTAATACATGGAGAGGTCTAATAGTATATAACTTTATACGTAATTTGTAGAGAGATTATTTCGATAGACTCACGTTAATATATATATATATAATACATATTATCATAATAAAGTAATAATAATTAAAAATAAAACAGACATAAAATATATTAATAGTAAATAACTATAAATAAATGCATATAAATAATACATTAACAAAACATATAATTTTTAATTTAATTTAAAACCATAAATCAAATAGAAAATAAAAGGAAATTGTGTACTGTCAAACAAAGATTTAAAATTTGGAGAAGGAATGTGTAATATTCATACTTATTAGCAATATAGTTTAGGGTTAATTGCTAAAAAATCCAAAATTTTACTCAATTTTATAATTATAGCCTGAAATTTAAAAGTGACAATTAAAAACTCAAATTTTCAATTTTTTTCAAATATAGCCCCATGTGAGTATCTCTATTCATGTTGCTGACGTAGCAAGCCATATAAGATAGAAACCCTAAATCATTATATACGTAAGACCTAATTAAAAATTAAGTTCATTGAGTAAATTAAAGAAACTACGACATTTAGGGCTAAAACCCTAAATTAATTTGGGATTTCAATTTGTTACCCTTCTCTTCGCCATCGCACTAATCTCTGATCCTCCTCTTCAAAGATTATGTTACACTTTTCTTCCTTGTTGCAACAATCTTCTCTGTCACACACCATTCTCTATTGTATACCATTTTCTATTGCGCACCATTCTTTGCTCCTCTTCACATTACAAAATCCATCGCACTAATCTTCTTTGTCACATTATAGAAATTGCGATTTTCAAGTGTGTCTTGTTTATACTTTTATCGTGTCTTCTAATTTTTTTGTACTCAAGTTCCTTTTTTCAGTTCATTACATGAAAATCAGGAAGTGCTTTATATGTTTTTGGCTTATGAATTATTTTTGGAACATAATATGCTTACATAGTTATTAATTTATCCATCTGTATATGTTTAGGTTATGTGACTTAGTGCTTAAACTTTGTAGAAGTTAAATGTTTTCATCGAGATTATTTCTAATATTCTACCATGCTACAAAATTGGGACTAAGAGGATAATATTTTACCATGATCAGGTTCTGACCTTTCTTCGTTATGTCTGTGTTTGCACCGGCTAAACCATTAGGTACAATAAACGTTTTGCAGCAGAAGACAAGCTATTTGTCCCTTTCATACCAATAACTATAACTTTGTCTTTTCTGAATTAGTTGGGATAATTGTCTTTTGTGGCTAAATTGCAGGTGTTAGATATATTGTAATTAAACTAGGAATATTAATTCATGTTGTGATTTGGATTTATTCGTTTAATAATCAAATTGGTTTTTTGTTTCTTCTTTTCTTTTAGCTGATTAAGTTGAAACTATTAAAGTTAAGCTTGTTATCAATAATATGGATTATTTTAAATGAGGTTTAAAAAGATACATAATGTTTTATTTGCAATGAAATGAAGAATTGAGGGAAGAATTATCAAGTCTAATGTTGATTTCATGTAATGCTTGAAAAGTTTATTCGTTCTATCCAACTCCATATCTTCCTCTAAAAATGCTACATGTGTTTGGATAATCTTTTTGTAAATTGAATAAGAGCATAAATTAATGAATTTCACACAAATAAGTATGCATTGGATATTACATTCAAGATTGTAGACTAAAATGTGATGAATGTCCACTACGATAGGTCAATTTTTTTTTAGGTTCATTAGTTTATATGCTACTTGAAATATATCAAGTTATACATCTTATGTAAATTAGGTGTTTAAATGACAATTTAGGATCAATTTATATAAGTATTACAAGGTAACAACACTATTGTCTAAGCTTAATTGGTGAAGAACTTGTTTAGATTTTATCCAAGAATTAAAGTGTTTATATGATTTACTTCTCTTCACTGTTTCTAATTGTCCCAAATTAAGATAGCTTAGTTTTTTCCTTCTCTTTTTTCCCTTGGAATATGTATCATTTTGTACTTAGTCACACATTCCCTTAGCTCATTTTATTTAGCCTAAACTTTTGTACATATTTCCATTTATAACCAATTTCTTATATATTATATTAAGTGTCATTGTTAAAAGTGCCCAATATTTTGTAGATGTTATTAAAATTTTCATTTTATTATGTTGGGGTGTTGGAAAGACACGATAATAAATATGTTAGGGGCAAGATTAAAATGAAGAAGGATATAGGTATTAATGAACTTAGCATGCTAGACCTAAAAGGAGTTTCTAAATATAAAGGACATAGAGTAATATCTATATTTTACAATTTTCCTAATGAGTCAATGAGACGTTTAAAGGAGTTAAGTTTACAGCATGATAAGGACATGTTTTCTATGCTCCAATAAATGGAAGATTTGAATTATCACATTATTGAAATCTATTACGAGCATGGTTATGAGCATCCGGCAACAAATGGTGAAGAATCTGACTCTGATAATAATGATGAGGGGTTGTTCCAAATTCAATTGGAGCAAGATGATAACTTCATCGTTATACAAGTTAGTGAATCTACAGATGATTTACTTGATGATGAGTTTTTTGCAACCGATGATGAAGAATATGTTACTGCGAGAACAAATGAGAAGAGATACGTCAAGATTGTACATAGTGGGTTTGAAAGCGACAATGTTGTCAATGGGGTTAGAGGTCTTAGAAAGGATTACAATGAAGAAGGTGATTATTCCAAAGATACGCAAAGACAAGAAGGAAGTTCACATGGTTCAAATTAGTGAATATGAGGATAGTGATGCTGAAGTTCAATCATTAGTTTATCTTAATGGTGAAGCATCTATTCTAAAGAAGAAAATGCATTTTCTTAAATCCAAAAGTTGATATGAAAGATTTTAAGTTTGAAATTGGAATGAAGTTTCAGGATGAGATGTAGTTAAGGGAAGCAATAAGAAACTATGCAATTACAAATGGCTATGATGTTTCAATTGTGAGACTCGGTGTAAGAATGGAGGTAGTTTGTGAGTTATAATTTCCTTTACTGGTATACGTTAGTTGGATTGGAGATGAGAAAACATTTGCTATAAAGATAGTAGAAAACAAGCATAATTTCAAGAAAGTGAAAAGGAATAAGCAAGCTAGCAGGAAATAGATAAAAATGAATTCTTACATAAGTTTAGGAGGAACCCAAATTGGCCTATTACTGAAATGATGGATGATCTCTAAAGAAAATATGTACTATAGGTAATTAAATCCTGATGTTATAGGGCTAATTGGGAAGCCATTACCATACTACGAGGATCTACACAAGGTCATTATTCCAAGCTTAGGTTTTATGGACAAGAGTTACGATGAGTTTATAAAGATGGGCATTATATTATTCAAACTAAACTTGATGAATAGTTCTAAAACAAATGTTCAAAATGTTTTATATGGGATTTAATGCTTTGAAGTATAGTTTTTTTGAAGGAAGTAAGAAAATAATTAGGTTAGATGGATGTTTTTGAAGACATTCCTTATAGATGCTTTATTAGTTGCAATAGGTCGTGACAGAAACAATAAGATGCTTCCTATATCTTAGGCTGTGATTGAGGAAGAGAATTGTGGCATTGTTTGTTAGCATTCTTGAGGTAGATCTAGACATAAGATGGGAATGCATGGACTTTTGTTAGCGATTAGGAGAAGGTAAACTTTAAATATCCATATATGTCACGTTAATAAAGGCCACACATATAAGAGCTTATTTTGGCGAGTGGTGAGTTGCACAATTGAAGTTGAATTTGATGAGGTAATGGAGAAATTGAAGACTGAAGAATTTTGTGAAGGTATTTGTCAGCCTAAGACCGAAGTATGAAATAGTTCATAATAATATATCAAAGACATTTAGTGGATTCATTTGTGAAGCTTGTACACAAAGCTTAATTAATATGATAGAAAACATTCGAGTTTCTTTAATGACTCAAATATATGACAAAGGGACATGGTGCTTAAACCCACTGATGATATATTCCCAAGAGTGAGAAAGAAAACAGAGATTGCAAAATGGGAAGCAAGATATTGTATAATAGGGATTCCATGTAAGCATGTTATGGCTTGTATATTATATTAGAGGGAGGATATCAATGCTTATGTCAATCGATGTCACAAACGTAATTGTTATTTGAAATATGCTATAGAACCCATTAGTGGTCCTAAATTTTGGCTAAAGACTGAAAATCTGTAGCTAATATTACCACCATTGATTACGAAGATGCCTAGAGGGCCCAAAAAGGTAAGAAAAAGGGATAAAATTGAAGAACTATGAAATCCCAACAAATTGAGCAAGGTTGGAGTATCAATGAGATGTCATCGTTGTTATGAAATTGGTTACAATATAAGAGGATGCAAAAATAAGAGTCAATCTTTGAGGCAACCTAAAATTGTTAAGGTAGTTTATTAAAATTTTGTTTCTCTTTATTTTAATTGTAGAAAAAATGTCTATTTATTTATCACAAAGTATATTAATATGTATAATGCTGAGGAAAAGAAGAAGGCCACCAAAAACTAAAGCTCCTTTATCCAATTTTGGTAGTTGTCCAACCCCATAATCAGTATCTACAGGCTCAAATACTGCATCTTCTATCTTAAGAAGAGAGAAGAGAGTAATTAGTGAATATTCACATTTGATTTTAAATTATTTTGTCTTTAACTTATATAACATTATAATTCTTTTATTTATATAGGCAACCAGAGGATATGGAGTGAAATTTGGGGAAGTTAGAAGGAATACCTATTTTACGGTAAATTATTTAAATACATATTTACACTACTTATATCTAGTTATAAGAGAGATGGTAATATTTAGCTTTTTCATTTTTTATGCTTTATATATGGGTGGAAATCAATTTCAATTTCTAAAAACTTCGAATACTAATGCAACAACTACTCAAACTTCCTAAAGTAAAACTAGCAATACAATTCAAACTAGGAACTAAGGGCAAAAAGATCTGCTCCTAGAAATTCTCAAGTTGTTGACAAGTGAGAATTACTAACTTCTAGTTATGTATTAGTTTTGGATATGTATTAGTTATCATTTGGTTGATAATTTTGACATGATTTGGTTCACAGTTTGACCACGATTTGATGTTGTTCTATAAGTGTTATATTGTAAAATTGTTAGCTGTGCTTTGTTTAGTAATATAGACTTGGTGGCTTAGTTTCAATATATACTATGTTGGTGTTTGATCTAGGTTTATATATTTATGAATGTAATCATTTTGACCTACTCATTTGTTGTGTGAAACATATGATCCAAGTGTATACGTTCATGGAATTGATATATTAATAATACAATTAATGATGCCAAAGTTTTGAATTATTGTCTGTAAGTTTTATTTTTAAAGTGATTAAAGTTTCTTTTAAGTCTTACATTTTCTCATGACATTGTCCATAAGTTTTATTTGCTCCTTTTCTTTGTATCTCACATTATCATACCATGGAAAAAGTCATAGCTACATATATGTTTAATGTGATTATGGTCATATATTCCTAAAGTACAACTAGCAATACAATTCAAACTAAGAACTGAGGGTAAAAAGATCTACTCTTAGAAATTCTCAACTTGTTAACGATTGAGAATTACTAACTTCTAGTTATGTATTAGTTTTGGATATGTATTATTGGTTATGCATTAATTATCATTTGATTGATAATTTTGACATGATTTGGTTCACAGTTTGACCACGATTTGATGTTGTTCTATAAGTGTTATGTTGTAAAATTGTTAGCTGTGCTTTGTTTACTAATATAGATTTGGTGGCTTAGTTTCAATATATACTATGTTGGTGTTTGATCCAGGTTTATATATTTATGAATGTAATCATTTTGACCTACTCATTTGTTGTGTGAAACATATGATTCAAGTGTATATGTTCATGGAATTGATATATTAATGATACAATTGATGATGCCAGAGTTTTGAATTATTGTCTGTAAGTTTTACTTTAAAAGTGATTACAGTTTCTTTTAAGCCTTAAATTTTATCATGACATTGCCCACAAGTTTTATTTGCTCCTTTTATTTGTATCTCACATTATCATACCATGGAAAAAGTCATAGCTACATATATGTTTAATATGATTATGGTCATATATTGTAGCATGTTTGCGTATCCTTATCCTTCTAATTAATAACTAACCAAGTGAATCTAACATCAATACTATGGTTGCGTCCCCATTTGCGTTTAATAATCACTAGATGCCATGATCTAAGAATTATAAACTAGTTAGTTAAATTTGTTATATTCTTTCTAATAATGTCCCAATATGAAATCGTTTTCGATAAAAGATATGACAAAAACATCTCTTTATCGATTTAATTATTGTTGAAATGTTTAAGCTAGCGTGTTGAAATTGAGATTGAGCATCTCTTTATTGATTTAATTACTGTTGAAATGCTTAAGCTGGCCTATTGAAACTGAAATTGACCAAAATTAAAACAATGAGTACGGATTAGAAGTCATTAGTGCCACAATGTCCTTTTCATTACTAACCCAACAATGAAGTTTGCAAATGACTTGTCATCAACACAATATACTACTTGTATACTCAATGGCTTCCTTATTCTTTGAAGACAACATACTAGTTGCTGTTGTAAAAAGAGAAAAAATTTACATTTCATATTTTAACTGTTACAATGTCTCCAAATCATAGTCACATTTGATGCCTAAGCCATGAAATCATATGGGATCTACAAAATAAAGATATAAACATAAATATTAAACTTATGAAGAATTTGCTATGCAAATGAATTATTACATATACTTACTTCTTGTGAACAACAATGAATCTTGTGAACAAGATTCTTTCCTCAACACACATAAGATGTTTGACATATTTTCTGACAAAAACAAACCTTCATCTTATTTACAAATACTAAGAACCTACAAGACACCTTTAATTTGAATATTGATTAAAATTTTGTATACTAATGACAATGTTGACAAACAATAATTGAAATACTTACTTTTCTATTGATGCATTCATTAAAATGTTAACCAATGTTAGACTTAGCACTTGATATCCATAACTTCTTCTTCTCATTACAACTGGGGCATTCAACATTCAAAATTTGAATTATATATACATATATAAATGGCAATATTAATCATAATTGAATACAATTAAAATATCACATATAATAAGTATATATTAAAATTATTTTACCATTGAAATAATGCTTTCTCTTGAAAAAATTGAGAATATATCATTTTAACTTCTGCTACATTATCAAAACAACGATCAATAGCATCCTTGCATCCATTAACGACACCTTGACACTATTCCCACGTCAAATATATACTGAGTGCGTAAGTAATGAAAACTACATATATTTTATTTCTACTATATTTGTTTATCCTATTACGATATTATCATACAAATATTTAACAATGTTTTAAAAACTGGATTAGAAGTTAAATCGGTAAAGTAAAAGATTTAAATTTTAAAAGATTCAATTAGTATTAGACCGTCATAAAATTAGCTAAATATCGAACATAATTAAACAATTTGAAATATGATTAAAAGAGATTGTCCTTACTTATCGAAGAATTTGAAGTTTAATTAAAAAAAGATTGTTAAATAAAAATTAATTTATTTATTTTAGCTTATAAAAACTTATTAATTAATAAAAATTAATCAATTAATTAATAAATTGATCATTTTTTAACAACAAGAGTTATTAAAGTAAATTAAACCGAAAAGTTAAAAACTAAATCAAAAAGTTGGACGGTTCAAGGTTTTTATGATTAAACCGGCCAAACCGATTGAGATTTTTAATCATTAATATTTAATTAGTAACTTAAATACACTTGAAAAGAGAGGTTATTTACTCAAAAGTTGCTTTCACAAAAGAGTTCAAGGTGATTTGCTTCAATTGCAGTATTATGATCATTTATGTATTAATCTAGTAGCAAAACCTTTAATAATTAGATCTAACAATAGATCCCTGAGAACAAATTAGGGTTTGTTAATGACAAGGTTAAAATGCTTGAGTACGATTCGTTTGAGTGAGTAATTGCAGATGGTATATTATATGGTGAAATGGTGGATTTTAAATTCAATTTTGAAGGATTTTGGTAGAGGTATTCATGTATATTACATCCCCCCCAGGAACTTGGAATAAAATACATGATAGATTATAAGATGAGTTGACATAATTAGATCCTCAACCGCATTTTAGTTGTGGAGTAATAAAACAGATTGAAGAAGCAAAGAATATGAATAGATTGATGCTATTCTTGACGGAATTGTATGAAGGATATAATCAAATGAGAAATTAATTAGATGTATTATGTAATTCTTTACCTATTAGTAACAAAGATGATTTGATGATATTGAGAGTATAAGCTTAAAGGGAGGTTCAAAAAAGTTTTAAGGCCTGAGATAAGTGATCAAGATGAGTACACAAAATAAGTAATTGGATTGTCGTAAAATCATTCATCAAAAAGGGTTAAAAAGAAGTTTTGAAGTCAAAGAAAGACAAAGGTCACTTTGATTATTGTGATCAAGACGAGTAAACAAAAGATAGGTGTTTGAAACTGGCGAGGTTAGCGCTTAATGTTAACATTGCAAAGCTTGCCATTTGAAGAGGAAGTAGAAGGAGAACTTTCCGAAGTTGTAATAACTGAGTGTTAACGTAGAGACATCATGAGATTACTTGAGTGAAAGGGAGGGATTGTGCAACACTGTCAATGCAAAAAGAGTGGAGAGATAACTATTTCTTTTGTTGATAAACTTAATAGTTTCTATTTTGCAGCTTTTAGATGCAAGCTTTTGGAACATTGATACAGAAGTTATAAAGATGATTATAGAAAGGTACGTCATATTCTGTATGAGAGTGAATTAATTAAAGTAAGAATAAAGGAAGGAGGCCTCTTTGCCCTTAAAGAAAAGAAGAGAGAGCTCACAGCGCTTATTACAGTAAAACTAATAACATAATTTTAAAAATGGTAAGAAGAGATGAAAATTTATATGCAAGTAAGTAGTTTGTTAGTCTCATTGGGTATGCCGCCTCTGTTTCCTAGTGTTACTATAAGTACTACTGCGTCTTCGGGTGGAGGTTCTAAAGGGATCAACCCACTTCCTGTCTTTCTTTACAGCTTCTTTCCACCTGTCTTTGAATATTTGAAGTTCCCATGTTGACTGCCTTCGAATCTGTTGTTTTATAATCAGTCTCTATACTACACAATATCAGAGATTAAGAAAGAATCACCGTTCTCACCTCAACCCGAGCATCCACAGCTGCCGAACTGTGTTTCTGGATAAAATACAATAATTAAAATCACATATCATCCACATTACCATAACTCATCTACTGTTACTGCTGATATAGAGACACTCTTGTTACCTTGCCTAAAGCTTCAGGCTTTGAACCCTGTAACCACATCAAGAACAAGAAACAAAATCTAAGTTTATATAATACTTTATGTTTTAGAAAAACAGAAGGTTCAGTTGACCACCTTCTTCCCACGTCCACCCAAAGTCCGTATTCCCTTATGAACAATGTACTCGCTATCAATCACACCCACCTTCTTCGTCCTATCTCCCTGTACAATGCCATATGCATTCAGTCGTTTACACCTCTTTCATAATATAGCTTCACCATGTAAAATATAATGGCTAAGGACATGTACAAACAAACTTCACTGCAATCTAAAGAATGAAATCTAGGCAGATGTTCAAAAACATGGCCTTCACGAGTTCGACAGTGCAGCATTTACTGATCCATAAGGAAGTAGAGCAGGAAGTGGGATAGCTAAAAGTTGATGTTGCACAATAATACTACCCATCGATTGTAGATTAGGATCAGATAGTTTGACAAGATATTGAAGAACAGACCACACAAAGTTATGTGAACTAATTTATAGCCTTCTAATAAGCAGAACTAAGCCACAAAAATAAGTCTGTTTCAAGGAACACAAGTAGAAAATAACAGCAATGAACACAAAATGTTTCTCAGGGTAATCCGCATTAATTTTAAGTGCATCACGAGTATGATGTGACAGAAAAAACATTGTTGAATCGTATACCTGAGCACAGTATCCTAGTTTCATATCCACTCCCCAGCCGTGGACTAAATCATTCTGAAAGGAGTAAAAAAACAAAGATAATGTAGAATTCAGTAGCAAGCAGGTTATACAGGCTTTTCTTAAGAAGGGCATACTAATCAAATCAAAACCATAGTCCATCAGAAAACAGAGAAAAAGCAAGTGAAAATTCCAGTTCAGACCAAAATCTTGTTTCAGAAAGTTAAGCCAGAAAGTGAAGAAAAGTTCGTATGTGAGGACAGTGTGTTACTCATTACATTAACGTTATTACAAAAGGGATGGCTCAAGGATGGATGTTACCTGTATAAGGTGCCAAGTACAGTACCAAGCTGATCTTGAAAATACGGGAGCCATACCTTCCACAAATCTAAAAGGAACAACGGCAAACCAAATTATTTTGATAATGCTACAAAAGGGAACTCCTAAAGACCTACTTAAGTCAACAGTGTTATAATTCATGGACATTTGAACATTTAGTCTCTTAAAGTAGGAAAAGATGCTACAATTATCACAACATAGCTTCTAAACATCCCCAGAATGTGAAAGTATCAATAACTATATAGCTTCCCATCTGATAATATTAACAGTTCAATGGAAGATAAAAATAAAATCAACAAAGGTCGGCACCAATAAACAAAGAAAATAAAAAAGTAAATGGAGAGATGGGAATTGACCCAAGAGATAAAAGGCAAAAATTTTGAACATAAACAAGTTTGACAGAAGAATAATTTACCCGGTGCATGGTGGCCCCTCGCTAGCATCTGAACACTTAGTACTGCCTCTGCTGTCATAGACTCTTCTGCATAGATTAAGACAAGGTCATTAAGCCTACAAATGTTAGAAGTCTAGAATTCCAAGAAGAGTTCCCAAAAGTCATCTCATTCACCTATGAAACTTCTTAGTTCTGGCACGAATCGTGATTCTATGATGTATATCTGTTGAATTTGGGTCTAAAGCTGGCTGAGATATCTCTAGACCTTCTGATCTCACAAGCTCCAAATATCTACTTAAAACGAAATGAGTTCAACTGTTCTTCTAGATTGAGTTAAGCTTGCCAATAACACTTGAGAAAAAAGAATATACAAGGCTGGACACATGAGCATAGTGGAGGAAATAATGTTCAACAAGTCCTCCATTGTTTTACCTTCTTGGATCAAAATTCTCAACTCCCAAATCTTCATCCCAGAGAAATATGTAGTCATAAATTGAAACAACAGCCGGATGAAGAAACCGCTTAGCAAACCACCTGGAAAGGAAACCAGCCTCTATCAAAACTAATGCCGAACCACAATTTAGTTCCAGTGTGCATGCCAAGTACAGGGAGTTTGTATTCAGATAGATAGAGGCACTGAGGTTGCGTATGGATCCAATAAAAAAAATCCAAACATTTAAACATCCAAAGCCCTGGAAACCTTTTGGAGATTCAAATTCTACAACTTTATTGGACAGCCTCCCTTACTGCCTTTTCCTTTTCCTCCCTTAGCAAACAGAAAGTATACAATGAAATAAACAAGAACCAATGGCCAGATAACACTTTTTCAAAAACTAAGGTTAAGCTACCAAGTTCTTCTTTAATTTAGAAAATCTTCAAGTTCAACTAGTCAATACTGCTCCCTCAACTAATATAATGCATATGCTAATGTACAAATTTATGGACATGTGATTTACAATTTCAAAACAAAGCACCTCATGAATTGGGGATGCAAAAGAGAGGAAACTTTCATCAAGGTCAACCTCACCATTTTGTCTGGTTCTGAGCAACAATATGTATGGCTTGGCTGCTCCATTTAAGATCCCACCAACCGTCCACATTACCATCATAATGGAACAGAATAACTGTAAAATTCTCTGGAAGAAACTGAATTCCATGGAATTAGGGAAAATTGTTTAGTTCAAGAACATCAAAGATTTCATAAGACAGATTGGTATACCTTTTCAACAATGGTATCAACATTATTTTTTAGCTTTAATCCAACCGGAATAGCTAGCAAGTTCTGCAGGCTATGAGATTCGACCTGCTCTTGATATTAATAAACATATAATGAGGAAACACTAAGAAGGCATCTCGCTTGAAACAGAAACATTAGCACAAGCAATTACATCTATATCAAATTTTAAATCACAAAAAAAAATTATACAATCAGAATTAGGAATAGAAATGTGTTCTCAAAGAGCAGACAGAAACGGGGATCAAAAACCAACCTTTGACCTATTAGTTGACCAAAGAGGTTTTAACTCCAAATCTGAACTGGCATGTACAATACCATGAGGCAAATAATGCAAAAATCCAGAAGTCAAAGCTGATTCCTAGAGTTTACGTCAAAAACCACAAGAGACAAACAGTAAATCATTCCACAGTTAGTGAAATAAATAGAATTGCTACAATTCCGGAACTAGCTCAAGAAATGGTTCTAGCTTTGTAAGTTCTATGATCTGTGAGCTAAAGAAACAAAAAAGAAAAAACATAAGTAGGCAATTGGATGGCAGTTCCAAACTTACCTTCAATGTGTCAAAGGGGTGTAACCTTTCTTCCATCTAATAACAGAAAAAGAGTAACAACAAATAAGTATATATAAACAAAATATGTGCAACAGAAGAGACTGAAAAAAAAAAGACTGAACAAATAAGGAGCTTTGAGTACAAAAAGACTGAAATCATTTTGCTGGATATAAGCACAGCACATAAGTAGGAAAAAGAAAGCCACCGAAACAAATATACAAGTTCAAAATCGTGATCCATCAACAGAACAATGAATATTGAATGAGACCAAGGATTGCTGTTAAGCTTTGAACATTCCAAGACAAAATTTGACAACCCTTAAACTCACACCAGCAGTAGTGAGAAGCAAAGCCAATTTATATTTTTTTGAACAAATTGAAAAATCAAATGCGATCAGGTAGTAAAATAGCACAACAAATGTGACTCACAGTATTACCTATCTCTCTCCCTCCCGACACACAAATTAATCAAGAAAAGATGACAAGCAGACACTTGATCTCTGCCTATCTAGTATGTGTCCAGATAATGGAAAATCACAAATAGAGAAGCAAAAGTCCCATGGAACCTGTGTATGCTGATATTGATAAACTGTGGTTCTATACGCAATGAACAACATTACTGTACACAAAACTGCCATAAATGGCAGCTGCTTTTTCTTTAACCCGCATCTTCCCTGCAACAGGGTTATACAGTTAGACAGTTATCAAGGGGAGAAAATGAGACTATTTTAACAGCTGCTTTGCTTTCTTGGCTATTTGCAATCTTAAAAGAGTAGAGTAAGTGAAGAAACAGAAAGATAATAGCCATACCCCGTCAAGAAATGCATTCTTTTTTATTGATTTCCATGGTCTGAGTGACGTCATGGACAGCTGCCCTTGTTATATTTCACATAACAAACTGTAGAGCAATGTACCAAAAATTTGACATGAAATGAGAAGCCATTACCACCACATTGAAACCATAATTACCGCACTTTCTGTTCAAAACAAGAAGCAACTTACCAAGAAAAAGTTTCTATTACATTCTGCCTATACATTGGATTTCTAGATCAAACCAAGAATAAAGCTACGTACACAAACTCACAGAACAAGAGATGCACAAGTTTTAGAAGAAATTAACAAGCTCATTTGTCTAAAAGTTCCAAAAGTTCAAGGCTCTATTTTTATTAGCCAACACCCAAAGTACGTTGACAATTAGAAATTGAGAACTTTCAGAAGTCATTTGCCTCAAAGAAAGTGTGCCCAATTTAAACTCCTGAATGCCTCATCAAGTTTTAAGCAAACTAAATACGACACGACCTATGTATTGAATTTGAGAGAGAGAGAAAGAGCGAGTGAGA
Source organism: Erythroxylum flavicans (assembly GCA_027576715.1). Classification (NCBI taxonomy): domain Eukaryota; kingdom Viridiplantae; phylum Streptophyta; class Magnoliopsida; order Malpighiales; family Erythroxylaceae; genus Erythroxylum; species Erythroxylum flavicans. The sequence goes on from JANZXP010000002.1 coordinate 31,665,234, forward strand.
GAAGAACATAAAAATAAACTTTGTCAGTAACCAAAACTCTGGTGTTAAAGGCGTGTTTAGGGGCATGCATGTGTCGATGCAATGCAAAAAACCAAACTCCAGACAAGAGCTTCATTGATCGACTTCTTATATTGAAGCTCATGACTACACGTTTAGAATATAAACTAGGACGCAGACAAAATTATCTCCAAAAGTAATCCAAAACAGAGTTCCTGAATAATATATCCCTAAAGGACAACATAAATTAGAGTCCGAACATGAGAACGAACATTTTTCCACATAATAATTACAAAACAAATCAAGCAATTTTATCTCCCGCCGCTTCCCAAGTCAGTTCTTATGGAAATGGAAAAGATAGAATCTTCGATGGTTTTTCATCACAGATTCCAGAATTAATACAGAGAAATAGCCGCGGAAAATTTTAAGCACCGCCGTTAGATCTAATAAAACTTTTATTTCCTGTTTTGACATTTGAAAGCAGATCATATGCGGAGCTCCATGCATTTCCAATACCAACACAAGTCTCAAATAGAGAAGGATCACAAACCTTCAATCCAAACCGAAAGAGCAACAAAATCGAACTCCAGCAGCTGAAAGGAGCCAACCCCAAATGCAAACAACCCCAGAAAGAGAAAAATATGGGAACAGAAAATGAACAGACACGGAGACCGAGAGCTAAAAGAGAGGGCTCGAAAGACACAGGTGTAAGAAGCGCCACTCTTTAAGGGAGGACAACTGAGGAAGAGGCAGACAGGACTGTTGACAAACGTTTGGCCTGTTCAGCTCCAAATTTATACCTTACAAAAACTCATTTTTATGATCTTTTGATACATAAAAAATATCAGCCTTGCATCGACGTGCAGGTGGGTGACACATAGAAAGAGAGATAAGGATGCTCGCTTGTTAGCTTCTTTGCACTGATGATTGTCATTGATGCTGATATTATTATTATATTGTTGGTTGCCTTGTGGGATTCGTATTCGTGCTGTATTTAACATGGGACAAGAAGTTAATTAGAGAGACTAAAACAAGCCTCGCTGAACTATCAACTACATATAAAAAAGTTAAAAAGATTGTGTCTTTAACCAAGTCTAAGGTTCCTGCAACAACAAGCAAGCCCAAGACTCCCTCTCCTTCATGAGCTCTCCCGACTCAACTCTTGAGGAAATTAATTTTTTTAAATATATTTGTATGAAGTAGTTTACATGCCCATGTTTTGTATAAATAGAAAATTCTCATTATTGGATTTCCATCCCATGTTCATGCAATAATGTGTTAAAATGGCTAATCTTGAAAGGTGATTAGGACAGATTTAGAACAAATACTTCAAATATTCATAAGAAAATATATTTTAGAAAAAGACGATTTGGTGAAAGCTTTGCGAAGCCGAGGACAACTGTCGTTGACGATGAACTCTTTGGATGAATAGCAAGTGACGGAACGGAAGAGAAAATGTGGATTCTATGTGCGTCAAAATAAACGGAGAGAGACGCAATCCAACAAACACGTAGAAATATAGAATAGCAGGAAGCCAACAGAAAAGGACCACTTAAATGATAGAAACTAAAAGAAAATGAGAATGAAAACGGACAAGGACTTGGACGAGTTCTCGATCCGAGGATTTAATATATTGACTAATCGATCTTCTAGCCAATATTCCCAACCATAGGATTTAATTTAATGTTGGACTCTTATCATAGTCTGTTATTATGTTTGAAATTATGAAAGGTTGTCCGAATCTGACAGATCTTGTAAGGTTCGATCTCATAAAATTGGCAAGCTAAGTTACAAGATACTGTGTCCAAAATTGGACCACTTCTTAAGTTGATTTCAGGCACCAGAGAATCTGGTGGTAACAATGACTGCTTCCTTTTGCAACTGAAACTGGAAAATTGTGTTCAGTTTTGATATTTTGGACGGTCAGCTGGAGTACTTGCAATTTGGTGGGTTATGCCAAATTGTAATAAAAATTAATGTCATCTATATATGACAGGTTACCAAGAAAATGGTGTGACATTAATGACTTCTTGTACTTGCCTCCACTTATAATTAAGTGGAGTAAGCTAAGTTAATTAATTGGTTAGACATTCAAGAAATTCAGCAACCCAATGATGTGCCTTGTGGTGTACCTCACAATCAGTCTTAGTGGCGGGTGGATCAACTAACCAAATTGTAACTTGTTCAACACTGAATGGCAGAAACTTTGGTCCAGACAATATATATGTATAAATGAAATGACCTGCAACCAGTAGGGCAACACAGCGTCCACCCCACTACACGAGCCCCATCTATTGCGCACCAAGAGGAGTAAAAGGCAACTAAGGCTGGTATCGGCCACCAACCTAATCCAACCATAACATAAGACATTTGTTACTATAACCTGTCTTATTCCAACTGCTGTTGAATTGCTTTTTGGACATGTGAATTGTTTTTATTTTCTTATCGCAGTTGAGTAAGGTAAACCAACAAAAGTGGGAATGGTGTTTCGGGTGAAAATGAGACCTCCATGCGTCAGCCAGAGCTGACCAGCACGAGACTGGGGTTTGTGTCTCAAGTCTCAACTCAACGCTCACAGTCACAGGTGGCCCGCATGCACGCTTGCTAGGAAGTAGGAACTTTGGTTTAATTAATATTTTTAGGAAGTAGGAGCTTTGGTTTAATTAATATTTTTATTTCTTTTTCAAAGGAACCCTAGACTTCTACAGCAGGAGTTAGCTCAGGAAGGCTGTCTTGGGGAGGTAATATTGTCAGGTTTTCTTTATTCCAACTTTCTAATAGGTGCTTAACTAATTATGAAATTATTGTATAATACTTAACAATTGTTAACATGAGGTTACGTAAGATATTCACTTTGACTCAAATATGATTTTAGGTATAATTCAAAAAAACAAAGAAGTTAAAGTAAGTCGAAACTTTATATTTTGTCCATTTTTCGAATATTAATTTTGACTTATCTTCATAGAGCAAGAAGAACAAAATTAAAAGAAGAAAAAATGCAAAAAACATGAGCTACATGGATTATGCATGGAAATTATGCTCAACATGAAATTAATGTCTTACATGCATGCAAGACATTAATTTAATTAATCTCATATTTATTGGAGAAAATAAAGATGGACAGCTGGAAAAAGAGACAAAAACAACAAAGCAAGATGAAGAAAATGCAGCAAATGGCTAGGAGACAAAACACAAGGCATGTAGCAGTCCATGACCAAAACGGCAGCACAGGAGGACAGCAGAGGAACAAAACGTAGAAGACATCTGCGTGTCACGCAGATAGGGACTGCGTTCAATACAAGACATCTAGAGGGTTTTAAAATGAGGCATGAATAGTAGCATGGTTCAACTATGTTTATTCGTCAAATAAGTGAATGGGAAAAGAGAATAGAGACCTTGTAGCAGAAACAAAAGGAGACGTGAATGGTAGAAATGTATCGTAATGTTTATTTGTCAAATCAGTGAACAGTCGAGAGAAGAGAGCTTGCACTGTTAGGAGTTTCGGCTGAGGATAATTTTCATGAGGCTGAAGCATTTTCTTGAGAGATTTATAGAGGGCTAGACATCCCGACGCTGGTTTGAAGGTGACATCAACATTGACGACATGGGTTAAATGTATTTTATTGTTTTTATTGTTTCTTTCTCTCATTAGAAATTGATTGTGTTACCTATGTTAATTGATTTGAGTTTTGTGTATGGATAATCAGATTTTCGTTATTATTCGGTTATGTGTGTATGAACTCATTGGATATTATGAAAAGATGATTTTAATGCGTTCATTGAATCGTTTATTTGCAAACTCATTGCTAGAATTTCAATATAATATGTAATTGTTATGTTGAAATTCATGTGTAGCGACTAATAATTCATAATCATTAGAGATAATATAATCTTAGTTAAATGACACATTTTATGTGATTATTGCCTTGATTAATCAATTTTCCTAATTCGTAATACTACTGTCTAATTAAATATAGAGATCGTATCCTAAGTTATTTGGTCGTTAGGTTTAATTAACGATCATATCTTGATTAAACAAAACCTAAGAAAAAACTCAGGTTAATTATTAACCCAAGATTAATAGTTGCTAGGAGGGATTTGAAAATAACAAATCCATGAAATATGCTTAATTAAAGTGTAGGCTGAGAAACTAAAGAACTGGGTCCTTACCGAATTTTTCATTTTTATCAATTTTTGCATATTTTCTTTAATTTATTTTTATTAGCCTAGTTTCATTTTATTTTCTTATTTCAAAAATCCAAAACCCCTTTAAACCTAAATCTAAACACCTATTAATTTCATTTCATAAACTATGCACACATTCTCTGTGGGATTGACCTAGACTCACCATTACTATAATAGTAATCTAGTTATTTTATTTTGACTAGTGTTACGACGCACTATCAATGTTGGCGTCGTCGTCGAGGAGTGCAGTGTTTTAGTTTTTGTTTGTGAATTAATTGATATTTTGTATATATTTGTTCATAATTGGTTTCTTTTTAGTTATTTCGTGATCATTTCATTGTTTATGTTTTGTGTATGTGATTTTAAAAAATAGAAAAAATCGTGGATACAAGCAATTTTTTTTATAACTCTTATTCTCAATCCTGTAACTAAGGTTGGACTGATCACCTAACTTTGGTTATGGATGGGATAACCATCAGAATTACTTTATTGATAGTTTGCAAGATACACAGCAGTTCCCGTGTGGACCAAAAGCTTCTTGTTAAAACTCAGGTACATCATTGGAAGAATAGATGAATGTTGTGATTACTAACAATCTTCAATTTTAACAAGGTATGCAGCAACTTCAAGAGAGTATGCAACAACTTCAACAAAATACCCAAGAGCTCCAGCAGGAAATGAGGCATGTAACGTCTACAAACTAGAACTTGTTAAGCCAAATGGGTGAAATGGCAGCGAGGATCGACTACCTGGAATCACAAATGGAAGAAGAGCAGTCATATCAACCTGAGGAGTATCCAATAGACACTAGTGTGGGGACCTTACCGAGTGATGAGGAACTTGCGAATCTTGAGATGACTACTCAAGGAATTACTTGTGTCGAAGAAGTTGAGGAGGAGCTCAAGGCAGAAAAAGACATATCTTTTAGCTAGGAGGTAAGTACTGAGTTTGTAATTATATTCAAGACTAACCCTTCACTTTGACCTAGCAGGTTAAAAGAATTAAACAAAAAAGAAAAAAGCAAATAGTCATTCTAATTATTTCAAAAGACCAAGAACTCAGCAGAGATGAAGAATTTGAAGATAGGGAAGATGCTAGAGGTAAACGATTATCAACTAAGACCTTATCTCGAAGAACCTTACATGGAGGAGCCGCATGTGACACCTAAAGATCACAATTTTGTCAGGTGAGAATGAAGCATGGAGTCGAGTCAGCGACCCTAAACAAAGGCACTTTTTGGAAGGCAATCCAAGGGAAGTAGATTTCTTTTCTTTACATTTTCGCATTTCTTTTTATATGCATCTGTGTTTTTTTAATTGTTTTAAGTTTTCAATCAAAATGAGAGAAAGAATAAAACAAATGAAACAAACATTTTCTCATTTTCTATTGCTTCTAGGACTGTACAGTTATGATTAGAGAATGAGTTAACTAGAGAATTTGATAACAACTTTAGCATGTACTTTCACTCTTGTGATTAGTTTATGTGCATTATCTTTAAAAGAGTAGTGACTAGTGGTAAACAAAGCTGGTGAGATTTTAAACCTTATTAGACTAACACATTTACATCAGTCTCATTGTATTTTGATAATGTGTGACCTTTATGACATGCACATCTTGATTTTGCCTTGAATTTCTATTCAAGACCACATTTTTATCATATGCATTAACATGGAAATGATAAGGGATTCTTTGCTTTTTTGAACTACATTAGCCAAATAGCCTATCCATTATATGATTTTCCTTTTTGATAAGCCCCCTTGAGCTTTATTTTCCTTTTCTTTGTGTATTAGACACATTACATACTTTAACCTAACCAAATGTCCTTCCCAATCCTTAAAGCTAATAGAACATTTGTTGATTTTTGAGTTTGTGAATGTACAAAGTTCTAAGTGTGGCAGTATGCATATGTGTGGGTTGGTTATAATGTTGGGATGTTATTTTATGTCTTATCATTGAAATTCCCACATTGATGTAGTTTATTTTGATTTTTATAAAAATAAAACAAAAAACAAAAACAAAGAGAAAGAGAAAGAAAAAGAAAAGTAATGTTTAAATAAATGTACCAATGAGGAAGTGCATATGTGGTTTGCAAGGTTATTCATACTTAATACATCCTCCTAAATTTGTATTGAATGGGTTATTTGAGTATGTTAAATATGAGGTAGATATTGGCTCAGAAGGGTTACTTTTTACGGTTTCAATGTATTGTCTTCAATTGTATGAGTGATCTTTTTTGATCGGTATATACTTTATGTGGTTTATGTACGAGAGCTTTAGTTTAAGTTGTGAAACTTGTTTTTGCATTCATTATAGTTTATGTACCCAATTGCGAGTGAATGTTTGTTTTTGTACTTGATAGTAGATTCAGTGTTGCTTGTTTCACTAGTTTTAATAGCTTTCAAGCCACTTGACCTAAATACATGTTGCCTTTCCTTTTCCCACATTACAATCATAAAAATTCCTTTGATCCATGATTTTGCATGCAACCTTAGTGGTAAAAAAATGAAATGATATGCAATGTTGTGGATTGTCATAATCATAAATGACGTTGAGTGTACCCGTAGATATATTTTGTTCAAATACATTTTTCGAGTCTACCATTAGATGTTTAGTTTTCAAAGGTATTAAATATTGATTATTCAAAAGTAAAAACTAGGAATGTTAAGCTCTTTCAATGATTTTTGAAAGTCATTCATATTTGTTTATGATTATGTATTCTTGGAACATATGGGAAATGAGTCAACGTTTTTGGGTCTTTGAGCTTAATTTTAATGTTTTTTCTAAGGACGGCTAAAAACTAAGTATGGGGGAAATTAATAGGTATTTGATTGATTATGAATTTATTCCATAACAGTTAGTCATTATTGCTAGAAAATTGCTTAAGATACTCACTTTAACTCATATATGATTTTAGGCACAATTTAGAAGAAAAGAAGTTAAAATCAGTCGAAAGCACGATATTTAGGCCATCTTCCAAAGATTAATATTCATTTGTCTTCATAGAGAAAAAAAAAGAAAATTAAAAGACAACTAATAATTGTGCATTAGTCTATATTTTTCTAAGTAATTGGCATGTGTTTCTTGCAAAATTGTTGATTATTATTATAGTTTAGGATTCATTTTGTATGATTTCATTTAGTTTGATTTCCATTATTGTTCTTTTATGTTTGATGTTAATTTAGGGTAAGAATTGACTATTTTTATATAGGAA
>JANZXP010000002.1:31672726-31683984 GCA_027576715.1 Erythroxylum flavicans
ATATGAGGTAGATGTTGGTTTGGAAGGTTCACTCTTGTGGTTTCAATGTATTGTTGGCATAAATTGTATGAGTGATTTCTTCGGATTTGTATATGCTTCATATGGTTTATGTGTGAGAGCTGAAATGAGTTGTGAAATATAAGTGCTGCATTCGTCATAGCTGACGTTACTCAGTTATGTATGAGTGTGAATTTGTGCATTTGATGTCATATTAAGTGTTGCATTTGTTTCACTAGCTTTAATGAGTTTCATGTTACTTGACCCAAATACATCCCACCTCACCTTTGCCTACGTTACAACCCTAAAAAGTATTTTAATTCATGATTTTGGATGTGAACATTAGTGATAGAGAAATAAAATGATATGCAAAATTGTGGAAGAACATGATCATAAATTATGAATGGTGTTGAGTGTACCTATGGATATATTTTATTTAAACACATTTTTCGAGTCTACCATTAAATTGCTCAGTTTTTGAAGATGATGAATGTTGATTGATCCTGAGTAAAAGCTTGGAAAGATGAATTCTTGCTATGATTTTTGAAAATCATTCATCTTTGTTTATGATTATGTATTCTTGGAACATATGAGAAATGAGTTAATCTTTTAGGCCTTTGAACTTAATTTTAACGTTTTGCCCGAGGACAGCCAAAAGCTAAGTGTGGGAAAATTTGATAGGTGCTTAATTGATTATGAAATTATTCCATAACACACTTAATGATTATTGACATGAAATTGCTTAAAATACTCACTTTGACTCATATATGATTTTAGGTACAATTCGGAAACAAAGAAATTAAAATAAGTTGAAGCTCTATATTTTATCCATTTTTCGAAGATTAATTTTGACTGGTCTTTATGGAGCAAGAAGAATAAAATTAAAAGACGAAAAAAATGCAAAGTATGTGAGCTACATAGATTATGCATTGAAATTATGTTCAACATGAAATTAATGCCTTAAATGCATGCAAGACATTAATTTAATTAATCTCACGACTATTGGAGAAAATGCGTGGTTCAACTATGTTTATTCGTCAAATAAGTGAATAGAAAAAGAGAATAGAGAGCTTGCAACATAAACAAAAGGATACGTTAATAGTAGAGATGGACCATAATGTTTATTTGTCAAATCAATGAACAGTAGAGAGAACTTACGAGAGAGAAGAGGAGCTGCCAGGGGTTTCGGCTAGGATAATTTTCATGAGGTTGAAGCATTTTCTTTAGAGATCCATAGAGGGCTAGACGTCCCGACGCCGATTGAGAGGTGACATCGACGTCGACGACCTGGGTTAAGTGTATTTTACTATTTTTGTTGTTTCTTGTGTCTCTCATTAGAAATTGATTGTGTTATCCTATGTTAATTTATTTCAGTTTTGTGTATGGATAATTGGATTTTCGTTATTGTTCGATTACTTGTGTATGAACCTATTAGGAATTATGAAAAGATGATTTTAATGCGCTCATTGAATCATTTATTTGCAAACTCATTGCTAGAATTTCAATATAATATGTAATTGTTATGTTGAAATTCATGTGTAACCCACGATTAATAGTTGCAACTCATTGCTAGAATTTCAATATAATCCGTAATTGTTATGTTAAAATTCATGTGTAACCCACGATTAATAGTTACTATGAGAGGTTTGAGAACAACACATCCATAAAATATGCTTAATTAAGGTGGCGGCCGAGATTGAACCAAAGAATTGAGTCCCTACCGAATTCCCCATTTTTATCAATTTTTGCATATTTTCTTTAATTTTTTTATTAGTTTAGTTTCATTTTATTTTCTTATTTTAAAAATCCAAAACCCCCCTAAACTTAAACACCGACTAATTTCATTTCATAAACTTTGCATACACTCTTTGTGGGATCAACCTAGACTCACTACTGCTATAGTAATAGTTTAGTTATTTTATTTTGACTAGCGTTATGACACACTGTCATCTCCTCTCAAAATCTCAACTCAGCTAGCATACTCATAATCTAAAAGGATGATATTTTTGTTTTGATAGCATTAGCAACATGGTTGATTACAATTTGAGAACGAGACTACAAGTACTAGAAGGAACTCATCTTCCCCGTACCCATTGTTTCAAAAAGGTCCTCCTGCATTTCTTATTGATCTGATTACATTAATTTTAAACTTTGCAAAGTTCTAGGTTTACAAGGCCAACAAGAATTCAATATTGGTGACCTGCGTATGAAGGCCTTTCCAACAGTTAAAGAGGAAATGGCAGTAGATTGTTGAGACCACCGAACTCCAGCTCAGATGTAAAATTATGATGGAATGACGCTTCTAAGCCTCATCACTCATCCATTCACATACAACCCAAAAGCAGGTAATGAACCTGTAAGCTCAATCACTCAAGTTTTTAGAAACTTCAAAGTGAAGGGAAAAGATATACAATTTTCCATATCGACATTATCCAAAAACAATGTTTTCTGTAACTAAAATCTACAGGGCATGCATCTTATGTTTTTCATATCACTCTTAACCACGAATGAAGTTTCAGAAATAAGAAAAAAGAATGTAGTTGATTTTTCAGAACCAAGGCTTTCAGAAATAAAGAAAACAGAAAATCCAATTTACGTAAAATCATCAGACTCAATGAGGCATACGTACTTTTCTAAACATAAATTAAGGTCTACAATAAAATCATTCCAGAATTAGATCAAAGGCACGAGCATTCATCAATGGGCTTACCGAGTCCGGCATAGTAAAGGGCTGACAGATGTTTTCTTAAGTGAGGAAAACCTCATTTTATTCACTTTTAATTCAACCCCTGAAGCACATAAAGTGTTAGAAGAAGGTCCATGGCACGTTGGAAACTTTCCTATATTTTTACAGAACTGGAAACTGGGGCTGAAGCTAGAACCTATACCGGTTCAGAGCATACCACTATGGATACATTTCCATAATGTCCCATTGGAGTACTGGACCACAAAAAGATTGAGTGCCCTTACTAGTTTCATTGGTAAACCCCTCTGCTTTGATGAAAATACAATAAAGAAAACGAGTAGTTTATGCTCGTATCTGTGTTAATGTCGAGCTCGCCTAAGAACTACCATTCGAAATACCTGTTATGTGGTTGGCTTAGGATAGAAACCTATGGGAGGATAGTGTGGCTGTTTCTTACCGGTGGAAACCACCTCCGAAACACCAAGACAAAATTTGGAAACCAACCAGAAAAATTTTAAAAACAGGCAGTTTTTTGGAGTTAATTGGGGATGAGTCACTGAAGGAAGCTGAGGTTAATCCCAATGCAGTGATTGTTGCAAATGCTGAGAATTTAAGGCCAGCTGAAAGTCCAATAAAAAATGAAACTGCTATCGTTTCGGGTGTAAATCCAGCCCCCTCCCCTAGTCTTTCACAACATATAAATCCTTCAGCTGAGAACCCTCGAGCATATGCAGAAAACAACACAACACTTTCTTGTGAAGTCAACAGCCCTAGTGGCTCCCCTAGTTCACAGCCCATATCAGAAACTCCTACCACTAATCATCTTTCCACATGCCAACAAGATGGTCAGGGGAGTGGGGTTGGTTGTGCGGAAGTAAACCAACCCTTTAAAACAGTTGAAAAGTGACGATCACATATGAGTAAGAGCAAAGGCTCCTCTCATACAAACTTTTAATTATGTCCATAGTAGTGAGGAATGTCAAGGGATTAAATTGCCCTACAAAGCAAGATGCTTGAAGGGATTTTGTCGAAAAGGCCTCTACTTGTAGGATTACTTGAGACAAAAATAAAACAACAAACTTTTGGCAAGTTGAATATCCTGGGATCGGGTTGGATGCAGATCTCAAACCATTTGCATCATGCTTATGAAAGAATAATTGTCAGCTACAAGGCAGATAAAGTTAGGGTAGCATTATGTTGGCTCAAGAACTTTTAACGAAGAAAGAGAGAGAGAAAAAAAGTATTTGTGCTGCAAGATTAATATTTTATTCATCAGCTCTTTACAGTATTTATAAAGAAGTAAATAACTACTAAACTAGAATTACGGACTAGTGAGATCTGCCACTCTTCCATTAACTAACTGAAAGAAAAACGATTTCAACAACTCCCTGATATCCAGGGATTTAGGAAAAACACAAAATAGAAAAACAGAACGCGTAAAGCTGCAGTGCATTAAGCAAAAATATTTCAACAGGCAGAATATAAGATAAGATATGTTATTTTTAACATATTCATCACATTCTTCGGAGTGATGACCAATAGGTTTTCCTCAAAGTTAAGTAGTCAGGAAGAGCTCGTATCTCATTGTTGCTCAGATCAAGCTCCTAGAGGTTTGTTCAATCGATAATTGTTTCAGAAAGAGCAGTCAAGTCACTAAAGTTACTGCCCAGTTTCAGGAACTCAAGTTTTGTCGAAACTCTTTGAAGTGAACATCCATACATTTCAAGGATTTTATTTCACATGTTGATGACATGATGTAGCAAGAAGATGAATCATAAGTGGATGGAAAGCCTTTCAAGTTTCACCTGTTCATGTCCAATTTTTATTGTCAAAAGACATCAAATTGTAAAAGCTTTATTCCAACTCCACCAGTGAATTTAAAAAAATTAATTTTACTACTGAAATATAGAAAATGTGGCAGGAGCATTAAACTAAAGATAACGATTACCAGCAAGGAACAACAATCAAACAATTAAACCGAAAAAACTTTGATTTATTTGTAAAGGGCAATGCTCTCTGGTAAGCTTTCTATTTGTTTCCGAACAACTTCAGAATTTTCGGATCACGAAAATATCTAAGCTCCAATGCCTGGATGAGGAAGTGTACTGCGAGTCTTTTGGATTCTAGTAGGGATATGCAACGAGCCACTGTTACACAATGGTAAGTCTGGTGAATTAGTGTTTAGCATTTTTGGTTCTTATCCAACTATTTCGATATTTCACTATAACTTGTGCTGATAGAAAATGAGGGTTTCTTTTTTCTTTTTGTCTATATCGGAGTATAACGTATAGTTATAGTGTCATGCTTACGCTTCAGCGATTTGTCGAAGTTACTGCAATGATCGAGATATGTTTTAACAATATTATGACAAGTTTTCTCTACTGCTTCAGTCATTGTCTGTCTTCTAAAATTAGGGGCTCAGGGGTTTGCGGATTTAAATGATTCATTACTCCAAGACCAAGAGTCTGCCAATGGAGTGAACTCGTCTCAAAAAATCACTCTCGGAACCCTTTTTGGAAAGCTCTAACACTATAAGCTCTATTTCCAGTTAAGCAGTTAGTTAACTGTTTTTTTTTTAGTAATCAGTATGTCATGAGCAAGATTAAAAATTTTTCAACTCTAAAGTTTGTGTATAATATGTGTTAATTCTAAAAATATTATTTCAAAAAATTCAATTCTTATTTTGTGTTCTCATTTTTTAACTTCATTCAAGCGCCTAGCTTAATAAGTTGATGTCAAAATTATTTTTTTAAGGATGGTGAGAATTTAAGGGTGTATCACACTTGAAACTAAACAAGAGTATGGAAGTGATGAGAGAGTCAAAGAGATGCATGTGTTGAATTTGATTAGGGACTTTTAGATATAAAAAATGGAGTCAAAAATTGTAAAAGAATATTTTAACAAACTTCTCAGTATCGTTAGTAGGGTAAATTGATTACAAGTAAATGTTCTAATTCTAAAGTTATTCAGTAAATTTTTGTGATTGTTTTAAAAAGATTTGAGATAACGATTTTAACTTTAGAGAATTTTAACCATTTTAAAAATAATATTTTGACAAAAATGTTGAATATTTTACAAGCTCAAGAGCAAAGAAGACTCATGAGTTAGGAAGGTTCACTTGAGGGTGCTTTGCAACATAAACTACAAGTTAGTGAAGGTGAAAAAGGAAAGAAAAAGAAAGGGAGGAAGAACTATAGTAAACATAATGGTACTAAAAAATAACACCAATAATAAAGGAAGCAATAAACAAAGTTATCATCTATACAGATTCTTTAGTTCACCATAAGAAATAACTAATCTCATTATGTAGAAAGAGAAACTCCTACCACTATCCATATTAAACCATCAATTAAACTTGAGTCGTTGTTAACTTTAGATTCACACTTCCCTAAATAGTTATCCACGTAGCTTTTGTTAACTCATGCCTTTTCCATTTTGTTTTTATTATTATCAGAATGAATATCCTTACTACTAAACAACACTCAAATCCTGATGACAACCAAGATCTTCAACCACCCCTTACCGGACTGAAGGCCATACAAGAGCCTGATAGTAAGAAATGGAGTCTGCTAAGTAGACAGAAGAGCTAAAAGCCACTTGGAGAAAAGTTATAGGCAATTCTATCGACTTTGAAAAATTGAGATCTATACCCCCCCCTCCCGATGGAGGTGCTCCAAATGGGAACAAAAAAATGGTGTTTTTTAGTGGTTGGATTTTTTTCCAGAAAAGACAACAACATTTCCTACAGTACAACAATGGGCTAATAATAATTGGAATCAATTAGGACTAGGAAAAACTTTGGTTAATAAAAATAAAGTGTTCATCTTTAAATTTACATCAGAGGAGAAAGGCCATAAAATTAATGATGCAGGACCTTGGCATATACAAGGTCAAACACTATTTATGAAGAAGTGGAGTCTAGGAGCTAAGCTAGACAAATCAGTAGTGAAATTGGTCCCTATTTGGGTAAATTTTGGATGCCTTTGGAATACTGGTCAGTTGAAGGACCCAGCTACTTGGCCAGTAAGATTGCAAAAGCAATAATAATGGATGAGAAAACAACTATGCTTAGGGGGATTGGCATTGCCAAAATCTATGTTAAGGTGAATCTGAATAGCTTACTTACAGATATGGTAGGGATAATGAAGCTAGAGGAGTAGGGAAACTTGGTGGAGGATGTGGTGATAGTCAATTACATGTGAAAACCTAAGGCAAAAAAGGAGAGCCAAATAAGGATCCTTAAAAGCAAGGAGGTTTGCAATGTGTATACAAACTTTCATAAAGCTATATATAGTAGAGTTCAACAAACAAAGAGCTACAAATAATTGATGGTGGTAGTGAAAAAGTGATTCATATTAATGATGATTAAGAGATATTAATATGAAGGTGAATTGTCCACAGAAAAACACTAGAGGAAAAAACATATATTTATCACCCAAAAGTTCCTAAACTAGAGGGAAAGACAACAAAGAATAAGGATCCCAATATGTAAAAGAAACCCTTATGGAAGGAAACTAGGATAGGAAAACATATATTTCATCATCTCTAGAAGCAATGCAACCACAACTGCTAAGAAAACAAAGAGAAAAAATTAGGTAAAAATAATACTTAAAAAGTTCTTAGTATGGAATGTGCAAGGCTTAAATGGCCTAAATAAACAATTTGCCATCAAGGATAAGATCAAAAGTAACCATAATTCTACTATAAGCATGTGCTTCATAGTTAGACAAAACCACCAAATTTTTGTTTAAGAACCACAAGCATATATATGTTCCTTCCTTTTTTTGGTTTCAACCAAATGGAATTGCTCATATCAGCTTTTGCATTTTAAGATTACATGTATAAAGTCACAAAATTGCATTGCAGTCACAGTGATTTATGCTTCTAATTGGCAAGTACAAAGACAACTTTTATGGAGTGAATTGGAATTAATGAGTTTATGAATATCTTATTCATGGTCTATAGTGGGTGATTTTAATTCCATTCTCAACTTGGGGAAGCTTCAAGAGGTAGGAAATGGACCAATATAAAGAACTTAATTATATAATTTCACAAAAAACTTAGGCTTACTAACTTGAAATTTTCAGGGAAGTTTTTCACTTGGAACAACAAACATTAAGGTGAATGGTACCTACAAAAAGAAAAGGATAAGTGGTAATTAATTCTAAATGGTTACATCAATTCCATTAAATTCATGCTTACTTTGGGAGTCAAATAATCTCAAACCGCTAATCAATCACCACACATGTTGATGTAGGAATATTTAAAAGGAAGACACCTTTTATGTTCTTCAGTACTCTCTTAGCTCCCCATAAGTACAAAGAAGCTATTCTTAAGGGTCTTAAAGCCAACATAAAAGGGTCACAAGCATACATTTGCCTACAAAAATTAAAATTCATCAAATCTCACCTAATAGACTTGCAAAGGAATTACTAAGATCCTATATAGATAAAGAAAATAAGGGACCTAAAAGCTATGATTAAATGTTAGAAGGAAGCATCTTTGAAAACCTAAAGATCCATACCTCAAGAAACAGGAACCCCATATGATCAATGAGTATAACTCATCCTTAGAGCATAGTATCTCTCATTTGAGACAAAAATCTAGGATGTTATGGCTTAATAAAGGAGAAGGATGTACAAAATATTACTTCAATTTAATCTAGGCAAGAATAAATCGAAACCATATAGCTTCTTTGTAAATAGTGAGGGGGATATAATAAAAATCAAAAAGAGATAAAAAAAGGAGAGGCTTATAAATACTTCAAGTACCTGCTAGGATTAAGCAATGAAAATGTTCATAAGCCTCCAAAAGCATTCGGCTCACTCAAAACACTTACGTTGATGCAACGTGATGAAATTATAGAGGGACATTAGTGATGAGGAAATAAAAAATGCACTGTTTTTTATCCACTCTAATAAGGCACCTAGGTTAAATGGGTCTAATGGGAGGTTTTACTAGCAAACATAGGACTTCGTTGGAGATATGGTCTTCAAAGTTGTAAAAGAGTTCTTTAACAACTCTAGAATGCTCACTAAATGGAATAAAACATACATTTGTTTGGTTCCCAAAACTAGCAATGCTAACACGTTGATAAAGTTTATACTTATTGCTTGCTGAATTGTTATTTATAAGGTCATCTGAAAACTACTTACAAACAAAATGAAGGAATTCTTGGGTGGATTGATTAATTATATTTAAGTTACATTTGTGTAAGGATGATGACAATGTATGACTATATCAGGAATTATTCAAGGTTTACAACTCCAATATATCCATAAAAAGGTTGTATACTCAAAGTTGATTTTGCTAAGGCATATGATTCCACTAATTGGAATTGCAATATATATGCAATGCAAGCAATATGTTTTCCTTTGAAGTTCATCAAATGGGTTCAAGCTTATATCACTAACGCTTCATATGTAATCATGGTCAATAGGGAGACAACCAATATTTTCGAGGTGAATAAGATAACCAATATTTTTTAGGTGAATATCGTACCAAGACAAGGTGACCTAATGTCAACTTATCTATTTGTGGTAGGTATGAAAGTGCTCACTTCCATAATTAGCTTAAGTATCTCTAATAACCCCAACCATTACAGATGTAACAAGTTAAAAATCACCTAATTATCATTTATTAACGACTTATTACTACCGTGCAGAGCCAATTTTGAATATATCAAAATTTTGGTTTCCTTATTAGAAAGATTTAGGGAGCTAGCTGATCTTTCTTATAATTCAATCAAAAGTTAACCTTTTGCTTTCAACTGACACTGATCTTCAAATGGATACTAAGATCATTGCTATAGGAATAAGACAATCATCACTTTCTTCAAGTATTTAGGGGTACCTATTGCCAGAAGGAAATTTTCATCACATAAGTGTACATCTCTTTTGGAATCTATCAAGAAGAGAACCAACTATTGGTGTAACAAATTCTTGAGCTATGAAGGTAGGCTTTCATTGGTACTATCAATCCTTTATAACTTAAATACCTATTAGTAAAGATACATCCTTTTAGTTTAACTACTAGTATGAGCTAGACCCTCTATATAAATTAAGGGAGTTCCAAGTCTTGAGGAATGTTGTTGGTCCCGGGTTTCGGTTCTTATTTCGTGGTGACTAAGCACCAAATTTGGGAAATTTTGAAAAATAATAGCAAAAATAAAATAAATAAAATAAAGATAAGTCACGGCTGAGAGTAATAAAATAAATGTAAGTCACGGTTGGGAGTAAAAAAAATACACATATAAATTTTTAAAAAATGAGAATGTCATGGCCGTGCATTTGAAAATGTCACAACCGTGCATTTGAAAATGTCACAACTTTGCATTTGAAAATGTCACAGCCATGACCACAAAGAGTCACGGGCGTGAGAGCCAGAAGTTGCAGTCCTGCTTGTGTACGATCGCGAGCTTCCAACTAAAATGGCATTTGCACGATCGTGTAATTCGATGAACAGTGTAGCTTTTGCACACCCACTTCTAATCTTCATAACTTTCAATCCCGATATCTAAAAATTATAAACTTTATTTCATTAGAAAGCTAAAAGAAAGAGCTACAACTTTCATGAGACAATTTTATCTAATTCTACCTAGATCAATACAGTTTATTCATTGAAGATTCAGAACACAATTGCTTCCCCTTTTTTCTTTCCCTGCTGTCTATATACACGTTACACAAGATCACAAGACCCGAAACCGATAACATAAACCATACATACAAAACTCCCATTAAAATAATTTACTTAAAGAAAACTCATCCAAAAGTCATCACACAACTAACAAATTTTATTCCCAACTACAATTGACACCTAACAAAGAAGAAATTTCTGCATATATTCAAAAGAGAAACTCTGCAATTCTTACTGTCATTTTTCTGACGAAATAGAAATTGTATATAACTTCAAATTACATATCAGAAGCCACATCAGTAGCATAATACAAAAATACAATCATGAATGCTCATGTTTGATATGCTTCTAAAGTACCAAAAGTTTCTGAACTAACTTAGTTACAAAAGAAATAGAAATTCTTGCAGTTAGTAGAAGTTTGCAAGGTTCAATGATCTGTTTTGTCTGTAACTAAAGAGTGAAAAATGACGGGGTGAGTTGCTAAGCTCAGTGGCTAATACGTTTACAGCCAGTGATAACGAGCCATACACACACTCAAGCATATATATATACATATATATATTCATTGCATTTTAGTCTTGGCAAATTATATTATCCACAATTTCTTAATTTTGAGAATTCACATAGGCAAGAATATCACACAAATCAGATCATATGTTCATTTAACAATCAAACCATAACACTCAATTGTACTCTATGTTCAACAATTCAAGATACAATCCACAAATATAATGGCTCGAGAGAATCCTATAAAACAGAATGGCGAAATCTTAGTTTACACCATGAACAGAATGAGTCCATTTTTCAGAGCTCATGTACCATAAGCGGGCAACGGGAGAAGGCTTGAGGTCAACGTGCACGTGACGAACATAATGGTATCTCTCTTACCCACACAAGAAAATTTCCAATGCTTACATATTTCATATCATATTCATATTTT
>JANZXP010000002.1:31684084-31704607 GCA_027576715.1 Erythroxylum flavicans
CCCCCCCCCGGAGCGGGAGGGGTACCGTGGGACTTGAAGCCTTGTCTTTAGGATAGACTATACCAAAATTGGCTTTGACTTGTGGGCCCAAGCCCTTGCCTTTAGGAGTCCCTTTCGAAGACTTCTTTGGTCCATATAAAGTAGCCGGTGGCCCACGTCTATTCTTTGTTGCGTCTTCAATAAGAGATTCCAAAGTAAGTCTATAACTTGTATCTGGAGTATTCGGTGGGCCAGCTGAAAACGTCGGTGAGTGAGATAGGAGCTCCCTGGTTCCTTGCTCCGACAACGCCGCAAACCTTGAGCCACCCAGCCGGTTGACAGCGCTAGATTGACGTGTGGTGTGAGTAGGCTGATGTATTATGCTTTTCCTAGAATATGGTCGTGGGACCTGAATCCAAGAGCCAAAGACGTTGGGGGTCTCGGTGCGTGACTCTGCTGCTGGTTCACTGCCCATAGTCAGCGCCTCCTCCTGCTCGCTGGCAGCAGCGTGGGTAGACTAGTTTTGGTGGGCTGCGGTATTTTGTGAGTTATCCTTGCACCTCCCGGTGTCATGTCCGACCATTCCACAGTTAAAACATATCTGTGTCAAGCCTTCATAAGCCACCTTGATCAATTCACCATCGAGTTCCACTGAA
Organism: Erythroxylum flavicans; assembly: GCA_027576715.1. Taxonomy (NCBI): domain Eukaryota; kingdom Viridiplantae; phylum Streptophyta; class Magnoliopsida; order Malpighiales; family Erythroxylaceae; genus Erythroxylum; species Erythroxylum flavicans. Next base: position 31,684,720 of record JANZXP010000002.1, read on the forward strand.
GGACATAAAGGTACGCTTAAATCTATGTCGACAGCAACTCTTGCGAATTTACCCCTCGGGGTAGTCATGGTAGCTTCATCGATCTTGATGGTTTGGCCTACCAGATTACCAAGGTTGTGTTGGCTCAAGAACTTTTAACGAAGAAAGCGAGAGAGAAAAAAGTATTTGCGTAGCAAGATAATATTTTATTCATCAGCTCTTTACAGCATTTATAAAGAAGTAAATAACTACTAAACTAGAATTAAGGACCAGTGAGATCTGCCACTTTTCCATTAACTAACTGAAAGAAAAACGATTTCAACAACTCCCTGATATCCAGGGATTTAGGAAAAACACAAAACAGAAAAACAGAACACGTAAAGCTGCAGTGCATTAAGCAAAAATATTTCAACACATTATTCCATTGCACAGATCAATGTATGCACCTCTATATATCTTTTTTGCATGAACAATCTAATATCCTCGTCTCCTTTATATATGCCAGTAATTTTGGTTTCCAATGATCTCTGTTATGGCATGATTTAAGCAATCTTCATAGAGGGATCACCTTGTCGTGGTTCATTTGTGGAGATTTTAACTCCCCTCTCTATCGGTCGGAGGATAACGAGAATTATAACTTAACGCAATTATTTTGAGGATTTCAAACAATGTGTCGATAGGCTGGGAGTGACAGACCTGCAATACACCAGTCATAGGTACACATGGTCCAACAAGCAATCATCTCGTTGGAGCCTCCAAAAGAAACTTGATCAAGCTCTGGTTAATGCCACTTGGCTCACTACATTCTCTAACAGCTATGCTATTTTCCATAACCCCTTATTTTCTGATCATACCTCAATCAAAATTGAGCATCTATTCTGGAAACCTAATAGCTTCCATCCCTTTCGTTTCAATAATTATTTCGCTCATGATCCAGGCTTCTCAGTTGCTTATCGAAGAGGTACAAACCGTACGTTTCAAGGAACAAAACAATATATGTGTGTCCAAACATTGAAGACCATTAAACATGAACTTAAAGTTCTCCAGTCTTTAAAGGGATACACTGATGTAGTAGTAGTGTAGGCTAAGGCTGAGCTCTCTGCTATCCGGAATTGCCCTGCAAACTCACTAAATGATGCTGCACTACTTGCTCAGGAGAAACAGGTGCTCTCAAAGTATTTGATCGCTGTTAAGAACCATAAGTCTTTGCTTCAGCAACGAACTAAGGTTAATTGGTTGAAGGATGGTGATAGGAACTTAAAAATTTTTCTTTAACTCCATTCTTGCTAGGAGAAACAGAAATCGAATTACCTACATTAAAAGCCATGAGGGACTGCCCCTTCAGACACAACCTGATACAGAAAGAGGCTGTTAATTATTTTCGAAACCTTCTAGGTTCCTCGGGTACAGTTGGTAGTTTTTGATGCAGATTTTTCACCACTCAAGCTGAAGCAAATTAATTTGACGGACAGTGACATGTTAGCCAAGGCGGTAGAGGATAAAGAGATTGAGGAGGCGGTGTTCAACACAGATGGAAAAAGAGCACCAGTTCTGGATGGAATGAATGGATACTTTTTACAGCAATCTTGGAGTGTTATGGGTCTGGTTGTTAAAGATGCAGGATGAGAATTTTTCTCCTCAGGCGTGCTGCTCAAGGAAGTCAATAATTCTTTACTATAGTTGATACCGAAGGGTTCTTCTCCATCAAACTTTTCTTAGTTCAAACCCATTTCTTATACACACTTTCTTTATAAGATCATATGAGAAATTCTGGCATCAAGAATGAAGAAGGTGATAGATAAGCTCATTGGTAACAATCAAGGGGCTTTTATAAGAAGCAAAAAGATTGGCGACAATATTTTAATTCTACAATAGCTTCTCAAATGTTACGCAAACAAGAATTCAGCCCCCACTGCACTATTAAAATCAATTTTCATAGGGCGTATGATAGCAACAGCTGGACTTTCATATGGGAGATGATGAATGCTTTTGGTTTTCCCAAAATTTATCCCAGATGGATCAAAGAATATTTCAACAACAAGCTACTTTGTACTTATCAATGGCAGTGCTTCAAACTATTTCACAGCTTGGAGAGGATTAAGGCACGGTGACTCTATTTCCCCCCACCTATTCATCATATGTATGGAAGTGCTTCATTTTATCATAAAACTTGAAGTGGAATCCAATCACAAATTCAGACACTATTCGAAATGTAAGAGGATTAGCTTGACTAACCTTGCTTTTGTCGATGATCTGCTTCTTTTTTGCAGAGCCAATGGTGATTCAATCCATAGCTACATGCAGGCCCTCGAAAAATTCAGACTTGTGCGGCCTCAGGATTAATTTTAATAAAAGCCACTTCGTCTTTTCGAAAAGAGCTTTTTAGCTGGCACCACATATTGCTTCACAGATAGGCATGAAGGAACAATCTCCCCCTTTGCTCTACTTGGGTCTACCAATTTTCACCAAATGCCTAACTTTCCTTGAATGCACTCCCATTATAGAGAAGATTCAACAACGAATCAGCTCTTGTGTTTTGACAATTGGTCGGGCCAAGGAGCTCTCATCAACTTACCTGTCGATCAAAGGTGCGCTATTACCCTCCCACTTCACATGAAAGTGGATTCCCTCATTCAAGGGAGTTCTTAAAATTTCCATGCTAGTATTCAACATTTACAACCTCAATACTCCCCTAGTCCTCTCGTCCAAGATCCTTTTTTTAGCATAATTGGCCTATCCACCAGATTACGAATAGAATCACGTGGGAGCTTGCAAGGTTGAAAAAACCGACAGTGGCTTGGAGCAAAATAATATGGCGTAAGTTCCTACCTCCTAAGATATCTTTCATTTTATGGTTAGCTATTCAAAATTGGCTCAATACTGCAGACTAAATCAAGTATCTAAATATTGACCCCTCATGCCCTTTTTGTTCAACAGAGGAGGGAACACATGAACATCTCCTTTTCCAATGCACGATCACCAGCTGTCTATGGAAGACAGTTGCCTTGAGATGTAACTGGTCAATACCTTCCAATACGTTTTATGAAACTGTGCAATGGTTATCTACTCAATGAAATCTGAAGGTGATACACATCGTAGCTATTAGTATGTGTGCTAAAACGTTTGGAAAGAAAGGAATGGTACAAGGTTTGAAACAAAACAAACTTCTATCCCTTATCTTATTTCGGAGACCCGGCTAACACCACTGAAATTTTAACTTTCAGGGGCGCTTTGTAAACCCAAATGTGCTTTCTCAGTCCCTAAAATTACATGTTTTATATTTATCACCTATGCTGCCCAGATACTTAATTTTTGAATTACCCTAAAGCTACACTTACTAGATTTGACATAAAATTAATGTTGTTAAAAAAATTGTAAGGTAGTTTGAAGATGGAGTATATAATCCTTAAAATTAAGGCTATAAATTGAAATATCAACAAAGAATGCTAAAATAAATTTCTTTAAGTGTGACTTAAAGATGTCATTAATGAAGTTTTGAAATGTAGAACGCGCATTGCTAATAGACCATCATAATTTCTAATGTAGTTTTTGAAATATCTCAAAGATGCATCCTGATTTGGTGGTGTCCTAATCCCACGTCAAGCTTGGAAAATTACACAACTCTATATAATTCATCTAGCAACTCTTCATTGACAGGTATAAAAAGTTTTCTTTAATTGTATGTTTGTTTAATTCCATGCAATCTATGCAAAGCCACCATGTGTTATCATTCTTCTCGATCAGTATCACTCGAAATGAAAATGGGATTTTGCTACATTAAATCAACAAATCCTTAACTAACCCCTCAATTACATCTTTAATGCCCTCTTTAAGTTGCATTGTCACGGCTCATATCAGGTGGGAGTTGAGTTAGTTCTTTGAAAAGGGTCCCATATTTAGTCATCAGTCATGTTATCTCATTGCTCCCACCCTCTTCCAATTCAAAGGAATCATCCGACAACTTCAGAAACCAATGTTCTAAAGAATAATGGAATTTCTGCATACAAAGTTAACTAGTTGAATGGGGGTTTTCTTTAGTGCTACTAGTTTGGAATGGCCCGAGGCTCCACATTTCAGCAACACTTGTTGGTTTTGCTAGTTGAACAACATGGTAATTGAATGTGGAGAGACATTGGGCATTGAAGACCATATCACGCCTTCCCAAAGGTAAAACTAAAGCATGAGAAAGTTCCTGGAGTGTCCATGTGAAGTTCTTGCATAACTTGGTACATCGCAATTGAAGGCCTCCAGCACTTTCACTTTCATATTTTGCACTTCCCAACTTTAGCACAAAAGGAGTAAAAACTAAAAACTTGCTCTACCTTGTGTTTATATTCATTCATGCACGTTGAATATAGGAAACTCCATTTTACCCAAACAAGTAGGTGCAGTGTAATTGGGAGTTCTTAAGAAGTTGAATTTGAGTTGCCTTGATTTGCTACATATAACTGATTTGTCTATCTAGTCAGTTAGAACAAGATAAACCCTACAAGTGGGCCTATCCGAACGTACAATCCAGTGCCTAACATCCCTTTCAATTGATCATTAATGCTTACGCCTTTTATATCCACTTCAGAGCCAGGCTCAACAGATTTGCTATGCAAATCTACGAACAACAAACTCCAACAAGAGGGAAGACTGCTGTAATCACATATCCTGATTTTATTAGATTTGAGAGCAATACTTAGTTCTATTATCCAAGAATCAGAATTCCCAAGTTCTATTATCCAAGAATCAGAATTCCCCTTCTTAATCGGCAAATGGTATGGCAATGCAGCAACTTGTGGCTAAAAGCAAGTATACTGAAATTGAGTAACAAAGGGATGATGACAGAACAAAACTGTTACTAGGGCTGGATGCTTCTACAATGGGAATATACAACAGTTTCTGACCATGGAGCCACTTTTTGTACATTTGATGGAATGCCACCTGGAATCACCAAGTTGTTACATTGCAATCTAGAACCTAAACGTATTTCCTAAGAACGTTAAGGATGAACGGAAAGCTATATACAACATCAATGTTATTTTGCTCGCACTCTCTTTCTCCCTTTTGCTGGAATTTCAGCTTGCTGGGTTGTACCTCCACATGCAGCTTTTCTTGGTCGACCAGAACCTTTCTTCGTTACAACTAAGGATTCTAACGGAGGGGAATGTGCATTAGTTGGTCTTTTTCCTGCATTTGGAGTCTTTGCAACTACCTCGCCAGCTTTCACCACCTTCGCAGTCAATTTGCGATAGCCAGAGCGAGCACTCCGGGGTTTAACAGGAGGATTAAGCATAGATGGCATAGTTGAGAGTACGGCTATGGTGGTCCTACTGATATATTCCTTCAAATGATGCCGCAAACTGTTGGTGACAATGCCTCTTAGCAGAAGAGCAGATTTATATTCACGAGTTGTCTTGGAATAAAATACTAGAGCGTTGCTAGCAAGCAGCAGAAGATCTCTAAATAGTTCTTTAATTGATATTATAGAATGGCTGACAATTCTTGATCTTATGGTGTCGAAATCCATGTGCTGCAGAATCATTTTCTTGTATCTTCCTCTCTTCTGTTATAAAACAAAACAAAGTTACGTTAACTCCACACATTATAAGAAGCACCTTCCTTTTGTAAACAACCCAGAGCGAAACTACCATCATATCGAACAAAATAGATATGTTTAAGGACTCAATGTTATCACCACATAGCCTGGTGGTGTAAATAATGATAAATACAACAATAGGAATTTAGTTATCAATATAATTGTTAAGTTAATTAACAAATTCCAAAATGAGCTAGATCCAGGCCATCATTTTAATTAAGGAGAATATGATCAATGAAAGTGGAAAATCAACTTTGAAGGAAGAGTGGTGTCTACCTGGCTATCCAGTCTTCTGCGAAAGACAGAAGCACATTTATTTTCAGCGATAGATTCAAAAATCTTTAGAAGATCAACAGTTTCACCCTCAATGTAACCTCTGCACTGATCATTCATTGTAGAACATCTGGCAACTTGATGAGAACTACTGGTTGAATTATCTTTAAAGTGGGTGGCTGACAAAACATCGGCAGATCCTAAAAACTCAGTTTCTCCAACACTTGCTTCTTTGACATCCTTTCTACAGTCTTTGCGCTTTCTCTTCCCCCTCCTCCTCCTTATACTCACTCCTTTTATTACCCATACCTCTGCTAGCTTCCCTATGTCTACAAACTTATCCTGTACAGGCAACTCTGAAACTACTTCTGGCTTAAGCTTGATGTCTTCAGCAGAGACAGAAGCCAGAGGCTGACACTCTTTTGGCCAATTTGTCCTTGTTTCTTCAGTAAAACTACCAGCAGATAGTCCATCCTTTGACGTCTCTTTACTGGATGACTCATTTCCATGAGATCTCTGAAATGGTGATTCAGTCTGGCAGGAGTCGTAAACATGAAATTCGTCCGCCCTCTCAGCCTTGAGAATCTCAAGCTTTGATTCCAGTGAGCTGAAAATGGACCAAGTAAACGACAGGATGTGTACATGTACAGTACATACTGAGATTCTTGTGAGGACTTTCCTAATAATAAACTCCATGGCTAAAGATTGCAAGTATTTGTCCTTCAGGGTTAATTATTCTCTCCCTACTAATTTTCTTGATTGAAAATGAAAACATGGTGAACCTCAAACAGGTCATTTGGTTTGTTAGTCTATCAATATCTGATAAAATTGTCAGTCAAGGAGTAGGAAGTATGAATTGAAGGAAATCTAGAAAGCATGCTGCCACACTAGTGGCAGTGAAGCTCAACCAACGAAGCTATTCATATCTTAAATTGCTCTGCAATTTGAAGGAAGGTGCTACATATGTACGTGGGATGTAAAAATTCATAACGTTACTCATATAGCTCCTAGCTTCTATGCTTGAATCCAAAGGACTACAGGTTGTTAGAAAGTATTGATATACAAAATACTTCATAACTAACCCAATTGAGTCTTCAGATAGCTCTAATGCACGCTTAAGTTCTGCCATCCGCTGCTTCCGCAGCTCTTCAAACAAAGCCCTGATAAATACAAACAAAGTAAGGTCAGTTGGTCTGAAAATCAGAGCAAAATTGGCTACAACCACACATTTACACACAAGTGCATGGAAATACACGGACATGTGAACAATTAAATTCTGGACTGCGAAGTATTTATGATGAATAGTTAAATTCTGGCAGCAGAGAATTGACATGCAATTATAAAGAAAAAGAGGGAGTCAACTTACGCAGACCCAGCATAACGCTGCTGCAGGGCTTCATACTTGGCTTTACAAACCTGCAATGGATTCTCTAATTTAATTTTGAGTGTGCCAAAAAAATATTTAGCAGTACTATCATTGCATTTTGCACCTGAATAAGTAAGCAAAGAAGTCACTTCTTAGAGTATGTATTTATAAAGCCTCTGTTTCCTTACAATTCTATGTCATTGCCAGGTTGGTAGCAGACTTTTGGTTGGTTCGTGGTCACCTAGGATGTAATAAGTAAATTTTCTTTGATAAAATGAACACAAAAGGTACAGTGGGCCCCGCAGGAAAAATTTTTAAAAAGGTAAAAGTCCCCCAATCATGTCCTTCCACGTGTCATTCGTGAAGGGCAATCTTTGTCTTCCGAAAGGACCAATCAATTAAACTGGGGAAAGAACATACTTGGCGTCCAATCAACAAACCTTAGTTAAGATTAAGATTTAATACACACACAGAGAACAGAAGGAAATAGTATTTATTCGATAAAACTGTAAAAAGAGGAGAAGAAATGAATTGACCTCGGGGGTGTAAACGAACGGGCAATGGCTTCGGGTTCGGGTTCGGGTTCGTGCTCGGAGCTCCGAAGCAACGACATCCCAATCTCGTGTTCCGTGGCGGAGAACTGCTCCGCCCAACAGCAGCTCCTCCCACGTCCCCCACCCCATCTCCGACGAAATCATGAAAAGGTAAAAAGAAGACCTTGGGTTTTATTCTTGGTTTGTTTATTTATTATTCTTACGGAAATGGAAGAATGGGGTGGTCTACTAATTGCGTGACACAAGAGGTTGACAGATTCTATAAAGAGAAACCGAAGAGATTGAGATTTGAGACAGACAGACAGACAGACAGACAGGTTGAATTTCTAATTCTATTCTGAAAATAATAATTAATAATAAAAACAAAAACAGGATGATTGAGGAGGAGGGAGGGAGGGGGTTATTATTACAGGAAGAGGAGAAAAAGGGTTTTTAGTGAAAGAGAAAAAGAATAGATTTTTGGGGGAATTTTCTTTTTCTCTCTCTGGTCTCTGCCCTAAAAGAAAAAGGTTAACTTTTTGAACTTCCTCCTTACCATTTCTCTACGACTGACCTTTTTGCCCTCTTTGTCTTCTTCTAGATTTGTTATAACTATTCCTAAATATAGTGAACTAAGATAACATCTGACACGTATATATATATACCATTGCCAAGGCTATGGGAGGACTAATAGTATGTATATAAATATATATATATACAGTTTTTCAAATATAATATGTAATTACCAAGGAAAATAAGGGTATATATGTCAAACACAAGGTCGAGAAATGGAATCCGAAGCTACCTTTGTTTTAACTTTTAGGTAAGAGACTTTCTTCCCAGATAAAGAGGAGCCTTAGATTTACTTTCTAATGTTCTATTGCATTTATTTTATTATCTAAATTGTATTTTCTTCTTTAATTACCTTTAAAAATTTCTTTATCACTGCTTTTTGAAGTTACTAAATTCAATTAGCCATAATCTATCACTTTCTTTTTATTCTTGCCCACTTCACCAATTTGGCCTAACGATAAACAACAACATATAGTAAAAATCTCACTAATATACGAAATTTGAAAAGTCTAAAGTTGTAATGTAAAATTCTAAACAAAAAAGTACTAGCTAAATTTTAATATTAAATTACTTTCATTTTTAATTTATACTAACTCAAGTCACATGTCATTATTTAATCAAATAGGAGTATTGAAAAACAATCTCTTTATTAATTAAGATTAAAATTATGTACTAATAGATCTTCTCGGATCTCGCATGTCAGCGAAAATTTTACTACGTTGTTGTTATATTATTAGGTATACTTAAACATTTTCTCGTAATTTATTGTTGGGTTCTTTCAATTTTACCCAATGATTATAGATAGACTAATAATTTGATATATCAAAGTTTTAATTCCATGAACTAAAAGTTATAGGATCTCAACACTATCTCTATTTAGTAAGAATTTTAAATTTCTTTTTACGTCTACATATATATATATTTAATATAAAGTTATATGACGTCTATTAAAATTTTCTTATTAATCACTTGTAACAAATCTAATTTGAAATTCGTCGTCTTTAAGGGATTTAAATGCATATAAATTTATATTGTTCCTTATTTTTCTCAAAAAACTAAATATAGAAATTCGGAGTTCGATTTTACTTATGTGGTTAGTTTGACCATGCAAGTCAATTTATGTTGCTTGGTTATAAAGGAAACGACGGGGGGGAGAGAAAAAAATATAAAAAAAGATATGATGGGTTGAGGTCTAGCCAAGGAGTCAGGACAGACTTGAATTGCATGATCACATTCACAGGACATCAGAAAATTTAAGTGGTGGAGAAAAATCACGCCAGCCACTTGTTAGTTGACGAAGGGAATGGATGCTTGACTAGGCGAAATGTTGCTGTTGGGAATTGATGGATGCTATTTTAACTCCCAACAATTAGAAGCTTCGAGGATATTGGCAACTTGGTTTGTTTTCCATCAACATATGCCCTTAATCAGCTTACCAAAAATGAAGGGCAGATTGAACTGGAAGAAGCTCGAAGGAAAATACAGTTTCATTTATTATTACAACATATTTGGTGTACATATCAATTGGCATTAGTTACATTTCAATTGAACAAAGAATACAGATCCGGCTACTTAGAATCAAAATCGTAGGGTCAGGGAAGACTCTTTCTCCCCTCAGGAGCTAGAAGCGGCATTACTCGTACAACACACGTCCCGAAGCAGTCAAAAGGACCAAGCAACATGCAACTTGTAACTACAGTATTATGCTGCAGGAGCTTCTGTCACGGGATATCAGTCGAGACATTTCCCTTCAACTTGCAGCATAAAGCACCTATTAAGCCTGTTTAAGAACTAAATTCAATTCACGAGCACATTTTGCCAACAAGCCACCCCTCCTGCACCAAGACAGTACACATTAATTGACAATCAACTTGCTAAACAACTGGTTCAAGTTGATCTCCAAGTCATGGGCAGAAAGAAGCTTCTTATTTGAGACAGGATGCTTGCCTGACAAGGGCTGGGAGACGTTGCTGAATCTTGTGCAGCTGCGTAAAGCACTGTTTGCAGCATTCCAATCTACAAATTCGAATTACAATTAACTCTAAGTTTGCTATGCAAGCTAACTTGAACTAAAAGAATATCTATGAATTGTCTATTAAACCCACCTTTGTTCTGCATGAAGATCAACCCCAACAGAAGGAGGTGCTGAAATGGCTGCATGTATTACTGGGCCAAACACTGCCACAAGCTTCAGCAGCATCTCCAGTGAGACCTTTGCATGCCTACAAAATTACAAGGAAAGTTGAATGATCTGAAAACTTAAGCCTGTCATTTGAAACGCAGGTTGAGACATTGACTTACTTCACTCTAGATCTAGCATAAAATCAAATTGAAAACTAAAAGCACACACGGAATTCTTAATATTATCATTCCAGAGAAGAAATGCGTTGTTCTTCCAAACCCTGCCCCACCTATCCTCTCCCAACTTCTTCATTTGCAATTCTTTTGGGTAAATCGGAAAGGAAAATGTCTACTAAATAAAACCCATAACCCACCCACCCACCCAAGTGAAGAGTAGAACCCCCAACCTCTCAGATGGGTGGGAATGTTTACCACTGCACATTCAAAAGTAATACTTCAGGTTTGTCCTAGGTGCGTCAGAACAGAAATTACAACCTCAAATTGTAGATTCCGATGACCAAAACCAGATAAGACAGCAGTAATAAGTCTGACTTAGCATATGCTTCAACAACAATTACCTTTCCAACTTGCTATCTAGTAAGCTCACAAGCACAGGAAGCAAGCAAGAAAAAAAATCTAAGCTGAGAATATCCATTTTCTCCATGAGAACACTGATAACATCTGCTTGTACCTGCACATGGATGGATTGATTCCAGAAAAATCAGATACAAGATACCTAGAAGGTGATTTTGGTAGTTCATTAAAAATATAAGAAACAGAGAATAAGTTCTATTATAAATACCCACAGAATGATCTGGCAATTTTCGGATGGCATTAATAGCACCTTTCATGTCATTTCGTTCCCAAAAATGTCTGACAACCTGCAGAATCACAACAGAATTATTCATACCAACCAAATAGCGCACATATAGGCAGAGATCCTATAAGAAAAGGACAGAAAAAACTGAAACATGCACAAAATTGTCCTCGAGCACATACATAGAAATCTCAGATAATAGCATATCCTTCATCATAAGGCAATTACTTACCTAGTCTGGGGTCAACTACTCGTTTTATATTGAAGAAGGAAAAGGAAATTCTCCAAAGATAGAGACTTAGCAGACAAAAGAAAGATGCATACACACCATCATCTAGAGATATTCCTGCACGTAACTAGCTGTACTTTTACCTGTAGTTTTGTCAACCGGGACTTTAGGCCACTCAAGAATACATCATGAGTTTGCATCAGATCTTCAGTAATATCCCTACTATTGGCACACATTGGCTCCTGCCCAGAAATCTGAGGATCTTCCCGCTGACATCAGAAAACAGAAAATCACTTTCTTTTGATAGTAGCTAGAACTAATAACTTGACATAAATTACAAGTAACAGGAAAAGGAATCTTCATGCCAGTTAAGGTCAGTAGGTAGGAGGTCCCTCAGAATATCCTTGACGTGATTGTCAGAATGACCCAAGCAGATTATAAAGAAACATCATAAAGATTTCTCAAGGACTTAATATCTTATGGGAGAGAATCAGCAAGAATGGAAGTTTGACACTACTACTCAAAATGGTCTTTAACTTAGTATTTCAATCTTAACACAAACTGTATTGAACAGAAACAAATATTCACAAATTAGAAGGCGACATTCTTCTATCTCCAGAAAATACAAAATTTTCATAAAGAAAAAGATCATACCGACAGGGGCCGACAACTCCCCATTTCACGTGTAACACGAGGAGTCACAATAGTTGATACAGTAGATATTCTATCTATTTCAGGTAAAACGCGAGGGACCATGATAGATGTTGAGGAAGGTTTCCTGTTATTTTCACGCATAACATCAGAGGTTGGAAAAACAGGCATCCCATCCGTTTCAGATATAACACGAGAAGTCTTATCAGATGTTAAAGTGAGAGTGGTATTAGCCAAATGTATGGGAAAAGGGCTTGCAGTGGCTAATGTTCTTTCCTTTTGTTGAATGATTTGAGGTGTCTTATTAGATGCCAAGCTGGCTTTTCTGTCAGCTGGAAGAACGATTTCAGGGGTAACATCAGTTGCAACATTAGGCGTCATATTTGTGTCAGCTTGAGGATTGCCATTTATGGCTTGATGCTCATTGCTGAGTTTCTCTTGTCTTTCAAACCTCTCAACCAGAGTGCGGGTCCTCCCTGCCACTACTGCAACTGCAAGAAGGAAACTTTAAAATTGACAAATTTTACAGGCTGTAAACCTTCAGATCATAGACAGAAGGCTAACAAACCTCCATTGACAATTTTTACAGATGTGATCCCTTTACTGTCGTCCACAGATTTATCACCTAAAGAACAGGAGAACCTATCATTACTGGAAACTGATGTCAAAAACAAAAAAAATCATAAAAGTATATTAGGTGATTGTAATTTAAGAAAAAAGTTAGATAGAGGAAAAATTGATGGGAAGAGTCCAATTTTAGATGTAGGAAGAAATTCATGCCTTAAATTTGTGAAAAAGTACACAATTAATGGATCACCTAGAATAGGCATGGCTAATATTATGGTACTAAGATCAAAGCAAGGGATGGCATAGATGATAGATATGTAAGTAACTCTTAAAGAAGAGGCATATATGATGAAAGCAAGATAGTTGAAAATTTTAAAGAAACTGACTTACTCTTCACAAAACAAAATCAAATGGTTAAAGTTTATGCTTACAATACAGTTTCAGCTTGTTCTTTACATGAATTATAGTGAATCGAAGGAAGAACAGAGAACAGATTCCAATATATGAACCAAAATTACTCAGGAGGGCAGGGAAGAGCTGACAATGTATCACCAAGGGTAAAATCCAAGGAAACCAGGGGAGAGAGGAGACAATAAGAAACAATGGACTAATGATTTTAAAAAAAAAAAGGAAACAAGAGCTGAATATTTAAACATCATAACGCCAAACATAGAAACTTACAGTTTTCTTGCTTAGAGGTAATAACTGGTGATAAGACTTTTTCAAACTTTTCTGCAACAATGTTGATATTAGAACTCCTTTCCTCAGAGGACTTTTGAGCTCCACCTTCTGGTACAATAGGGATTTGCAAGTTCACATCAGCAGTACACTCTTTCTCTTGCATTGCATTGCTGAAAATTGCAGACTCTGGCAGCTTGTCTATGTCATTTTTACTCTTTGATGGCGTCCGGACATGAGCAGGCCTCAGCAACATGCCAGGTTTTGTTCTTACAAAAGTAATTGCATCCCGCCCAGAATTCAAAGGATCCTTTTCAATGGGATTGTCTTCAGGGACAATAGTTGGCACAGTGAATGCTTTGTTGAGTGCTTGCTCACTTCCTTTAGAATCCAATCCCACTGTAGGGCTCTGCTTCTTAGTTGATGGATTAGATTGTGAATCCAAAGTGGGGACCACTTTTGAAGAACTCAAAGATCTATCTCTTTGTGATGTAACAGGGTTGCCACCAGTAGCTTAACACGAAAGATAGAGAAGCACCTTCGTGAGATGTGCAGACAAGAAAGGAGTGCAAGCATGCATCATATAAGCGCTATCGGATATGAGGGTTTTTCAATCAGCTATCCTTTTCTAAACAAATAGTATCATGTGGTAGCATGTGGATTAATTGAACTAGCCAAAAGCCAGTGCCCATATATACATGGAGCAAAGATAAATTGAACTGACATTAAAAGATGTTGATGTTTCACACATTCACAACCCAGTAAATCTACACAATTATCAAAAATGGAAAATACAAGGTGCCAAGAATCCATCTAAGGTTGGAAAAAGATCATTACACCTTTAATATAAGCAGTTTATTTTTTTAAGTTTAACATTTTCAGGATCCACATAAGCAGAAGAAAGTCATTGTTAACAGGTTTCTCATACGAATGTTAAGTATAGTGAAATCATATTCCAAAAAGTAAAGGAGCAGTCAAGTTTTTGAATAAAGAAAATTTCAATAGCAAATGCAATCATAAATGAGGTTTTAAGAATGATAACAGTGTAACGGGAAGTAATAAGTTTCTTGACGATAGATCAACAAAATGGTAAACTTACAGTCCACGTATATGTTCTTGATCTCTTTTGTCCCGTAATCAGGAGACCTAGACTGCAAAGCTTCTGTTGATCTTGCACAACTCTCTATTTCATTCGGAGATGGATTTCTGGGGGTGCTAAAATTCTGCTCTCCAGAGTCAATTTCTTCAGACAAGAAACCAGCTGTGTATGGCTCAATAAGCTGAAGTACAACTTTCAGTGGTAAGTGATATAATTGAACATCGGTCAACCATTAAACATTTGCCTCAAAAGTTGAAGACAGAAAGCAAAGAAAGAAAACAACCTTTATATCTGCCACCCAAACCCCCACAGAGTTTCGATAGTATGAGCAACCCAAAAGTTTTCCTTCATTAATGCAGATATCACCAAGTGTTGACCATCCCATGTCTATAGCATCATGACATATGACAGGCTCCCAAGAATAAACCTACAGTTTGGGCAACAATTATCAAACTTACGTCGTGTGGTATATTGGTTAGCAAAGTTCAATCACTGAAAGACATTGAAACCTTCAGACTATCATCTAATCCACAAAATAATGTCCTCCCATCAGGATGAAAGGTGATTGAGCGTACTCCAGTAGCCTGGAAAGAGCAGAAATGGTGCTTTAGAATGGATCTCAGGAATTTGACAGTTAACCATATGTAATGAAAACTAAATTATCAGGATATACAAAAAGCCCCTCCTTCAAACTCAGAGAGCTTAATAAGAACAAAGGAATGTTAATGGACAAAAGGGTACTGGAGCAACCTTCAGACAGAAGAAGTTGATTTTCATCTTGTAATTCCAATTAAGTATGCTTATCTTCTAAGAATAAAATATGACCGCAACGTCATTACTGAATAATTTTTACTTGTCTCTTTCAATGTTTGGACAAGTAAGATCAATATAGATATTGAGTACCTTCAAATAAAAACTTCAAGTCTAATGTTAGAGAAAGTAAAATGTTAGATACCTCAGGTCTGGCAGATCCGATCAGTTCAAAGGTTTCCAAATCCCAAAATTTCACAGTTTTGTCTGCTGAACCTGGAAAAATAAATTTCTCTTTAGAAAAATTATTAACTGATGCAAGAAATAAAGTAAAAAAAAAATAGTGATAGGAAGAGACAGAGAAGACGTGATGCGGAATGCTTCGGTGACCCAACAGAAATGCAACGAGAAATTCATTAGGTTACCAAGGAAAGGTATCACGGTCATTCTCATTCCTTAATTTCATTCCTAGTTTCCCATACCCACTCCTAGGTAAATACCAAACTAGGGAATAAACAAAAGATTTCTATTTCCTAGTTTCCAATCACATTCCCTTCATTAGAAGTCATAAAAAACTAGTGAATTACAAGTGCAATTTGAATTCTAAGTATAGCTTCTAATTCCCATTAATGACATAATACCATATAGTAGACATGAACAAATAACAATGACCAAAACATCAAGTTAAATAGAAAGCTTCTAATTCACAATAGTGACATATACCATAAAGCATACATGAACAAAGATGAACAAATAACAATGACCAAAACATCAAGTTAAACAGAAAACTCTTGATTAATGATTTTATTAGCATAAACAGAAAAATGGATTGTCCAACTCACCTGTGGCCAGAAGAAACTCTAGAGGGTGGAAGTCTATGGATCTAATATGCCCTTCATGGAACGTAAAATCATGTAAAAGCCTTCCAGCAGTAAGATCCCACACCTATGAGACAATAATGGATAACATTCAATGGATGAGCAGCAATGTTTGTAAGTTCACGAAAATTTTTTGTTGTATAATGGTGTCATCTCACTACCTTTACAACATTATCATATCCACCTGATACTACCCAGCGTCCATCAGGGGTGAACTTGATAGTACTAATTCCCTGAGTATGTCCCTTATATGTGTGAATGCATCCCTTCTTCCTAATATCCCAGATTCTCAAATTTGTGTCTGTTGAACCTGATGCGAAAAATTCGCCAAATGGATGGAATTCGACAGCAGTAGAATTTGATCTATGTCCAGTAAGAGTGCGAACCACTAAACTTCAAGGTCAATAACAAGTAGATTAGAAATCTTTCAAGAATCTTTTCTGGCACTACAAAGGCATTATTCCATATCCAACCAATAAAATTCCATAAAAAACTTCTACTGATTAACCAACATACTCTTTGCTTCTTCCAAGTCCCACAGCTTAATAGCACCTGTGGAAGCTCCAGAGAGTACTAAAATCTCAGCTGCGTCAAAAGCTACGGATTCAACTGGACTTGTATGACCACACAAGCTCTGCACATCAAAGACCAATTGGGAAACATTATCTCATGGAAATTATGCCTCGTGGCAAGTGGCTACGCTGCAACTAGTGTTACTATAAAATAAGGAAGTGTCACAAATGTATCTAACATGGATATTTTGATTTTGAATCAACAAACAGAAGGTTTCGACAGATTTATTGACAAATCTATCAATTACAAATGATATAAGAAAGAAAATCGCTTATGGAAAGGATACAAGTAAACTCTAAATTTTAACCGACGCAAACAAGACAGCAAAAAAACCAAATCATAGCTAAAAGTACTCAAAACATAACAACAGACCATTAAGGAAGTGGGTTTGCCAATGGCCCAGAGGTTGACTTTGTGATCATCACCACCGGTTATAAGCAGTCGACAGGCCTTTTTACCAACACTGAGGCATCTAACATTGGTAGAATGCGCCACAAATTCCTCTATTTGCATTTCCGTCAAAGAAAAAAGGAGCCGCAAACAGGGTTCAGTTTTCATTAAAAAAATTCAACAGTAGAATAAAAGCTTCAATCCTTCTAATATTCTCATCTCCACACTTATCACCATCAGATCGTAAGTACAAAAACTAAAAGAAATTAATAAAAGAATAAGTTAACAACTACTTCACCACCCAAAAATAATTAGAAAACAGTTAACAAGAGCTTGAAATGTATGCGGAAGCAAAAGCCAGAGACAGTTCCAGATAGTGAGAAAAAGGATACGGAGCTTATAACCACGCTTGGCCGCCATTCGTTAATGAGCAGAGAGATCCAAGAAGATAGCCCCTCTTCTTGACAACAACCTCACTTCACGCAGGAAGAATTTTGATTGTTTGCTCTTAAACTTCCTGCAGATCTCTATCTATTTGTGGTCCACCGCTAACGACGACGAACATCAGTAGCACCACCGCGGTCCCAAACTTGATGTTGTTCCCTTCGGCCTTGAAGCTAATATTAATAAATAATTACAATTTAGACGCGTTCTGTTCTGTCTGTTAAATATAAAAATTAAAAAGAAGAAAATGACGAGGAGAGAGAGTGGTTTGGTTTGGTTTGATTGATCCACTTCTCGTACTACTTTTCTTTTTCCTCATTTTTTATTTTAAATTACGTCCGTGTCCTTATATATAATCTAGTGGTATAGGTTCATTCCCCCTTTTTGGTTTATCAAATTTGTGTGTTACGTTATGCGCGTACCCTTGGCCTTGAGTATTGTGCGTTGTTATTATCTGGAGCTGGACAATGAAAGGAAGGAATATTGGTTAACCATTCCTTAAATTATAAGCTTCTCGCATTCTTTTTTATAAATCGACATTTGCTTGTAAGTTTAGTTAAAGCCTAATTTCTGGTAATCCTCTGTTTGGTGAATTTAAGAAAGCTAAATCTCACCAAAATTTGTTCCAGTCATTAATATATTTACTTGCGGTAATTGTAGCCTTTCGAGAGAACCGATGACTGGAATACTACTATATATATTTCAAATCCTACATTTTAGTGGAGCTTCGTCAACACTTCAAATAGGCGTCAATGATATATGTATACAAATTTTATATATATCATTAACCAAGAAGTGGTTATCATGTATTTTGTGGGATTAAATTAGAATTAGATAAGAACAATATCCTACAATAAGCTTAGCCAGGTTGTCAGACAAGTTTTGTACAAAGTTTTGATATATTGATTTCTTAATAATAATAATAATAATAAAATGTAGCTTAAAACGATGACTTGTACTCAAGGTGTTGAGTACCGTTCCGTACTGGTCGATACCAACTAGACGGTACTATACCGATCGAAAAATAAAACAGTACGGGAAGGAAAAATACCGGCCTCAAATACCGCCTGGTACTGGCAATACCGCACGGTACCAGGCCGGTACCGTGAATCCTCATTTTCTGAGGCCTTATGTTCTCTCTACCTCCCATTTTTGCTTTTCTCTCTCGCAGGTCGCACCGTCGCTCCTCCACTGACTCTCATCTCTTTGTCGTTCTCATTGTCCTCTCCTCCACTCGCCACGGTTTGTCGTACTCTCCGACGGTGGTTGGCTGCTTCTCCACCACGTGACGTTCGCCAGCTTGCCAGCTCAGTCGCGGGTCACAGGTCGCCACCTTGCAGCTCCGCCTGTCGCCTCTCGCCTCTTGCCAGTCGCCAGTCGCCAGTCGCCAGTCGCCAGTCGCCAGTCGTCACCTCTCGAGCTCCTCCTGTATCGATGTCGCCAACTCGCCAACTCTGGGTGTCGCGGGTTACCACCAATAACAACCGACAGATCTGAGAATAATACTCATATCTGGACCTGACCCATCACCTAATATATAGTGAAGTTCTGATTGTTTGGTGTGTTTTTTTTCTCAAATTTTGTTAGAATGTTTGTATTAATTGTTGTGACTTTGTGTTTTGACTGCGAGGAATGAAATTGTGAAGAATTTATGGTAAATTGTTTGTGTTGGAGATGGATTTGAAGTTGATAAATTGTTGGAGACGGATTTGAAGTTGTTTGTGAAATTTGTGGTTGGTTAGTATTTGGTAAATGGGAGAGCCGACTGTTTAGTTCATGAAACTTGTGGTTGGTTAATTTGTTTTGTTCATAAAATTTGGGAGCTGTATATTGATTATGGTTCATTTGTTTGGTTTATAAAAATTGAAACTCGTATATTGATTGTGGTTAAGTTAATTGTAATGGTTTGTTGGTTGATTTGGTTTATTGGTTCAATTGAATTTTTGAAATTGTTTCACTAAATTTCACTAAATGTTTGGTTCATTAAATTTGAAAATAAAAACAGAAAATTACGATGATTCATTCATACTTTGCTAAATGACATCATATTCATAAAAAGATCCATTCATGCTATGCTAAATGACATGTAATTGTAAGTGCAATTGCATTACCATTAGTTGAAGAAAAGATAATTTGTCTAAACCAATGTTTTAAAAACCGGATTGTTCATCGAACCGGTCAAAGAAAAGGTTTAAGGTTTAGAGGTTCAACCGGTAGTGAACCGCTATAAAACTGGTGTATAATAAATAAGAAGTAAAACTTATAAGAATAAGTAAAAATAAAATATTTTATTGAAATAAAAATAAACCAATGTCTATTATTATATAATGAACTAATAATAAATAAATATGAGTCTAATATAAAACTTAAAATAACAATAAAA
>JANZXP010000002.1:31714477-31735900 GCA_027576715.1 Erythroxylum flavicans
GTGCACATATCGCTGTTCACAAATGCATGAGCATGAGATGTGTTTTCCTAATTTCTCTGATTTACCACACTTGGACCTGTTTCTCTGGTCCGACCCGTTCTATAGAAACGGGATGTTACATTAGCACTGGAGTCTAAGCTTAGTGGGGAACTAGTTCAGGTACTGTGTGAGGAAGAGCTCTATTGGCATCAGAGAGCCCAGTGTGACTGGCTAGCACAGGGTGATAGCAATACTAGATATTATCATATGTTACTATGACCAAACGGAAAAAGTTATTGGTAGAGCGACTCTTTGACCACAATGAAAAGGAGATCAATGATGCCATTCAGTTGCGTATTTTAGCTCGAAATTATTTTGTGCAACTTTACACAACTGAACCTAATCACACACAAAGTTTTAAAGCCTTGGGGCATTTCCTCAATTAACAGAAAAGCAACTTAATGAGCTAGCAAAACCAGTCCAAGTGACCGAAATCCATTCAGCACTTTTTGGGATGAACCCTCATAAAGCGTCGAGTTTTGATGGTTTTACGACGTTATTTTATCAGTCTCAGTGGGGCAAAGTGGGCTCTGAGGTGATATCCTTCATAAAAAAAATATTCAGGGAAGAAGGATGGGAACAGGAATTGAATCATACCATTTTAGTTCAAATTCCCAAAGTATCGTCCCTAAAGTATATCACCTATTTTCGACCAATTAGCCTCTGTTTAGTGCTGTACAAGACCATCTCAAAAGTAATTGTTAATCGACTCGCCACACCTCAATAATTTAGTGACGAATACCCAATGTAGTTTTATTTCGGGGCATCAAATCATTGATAATATTATCATTTCTCAGGAAATCATTCATTCGATGCGAAAAAAGAAGGGTAAGACTAGGTATTTTACGTTAAAGTTGGACTTGGAAAAAGCCTACAATCGCCTGAACTGGACTTTCACACATGATACTCTCAAGGAAAGAGGGATTCCCCCTATTTTACTCAGTATCATTATGAAGTGTATTACTACGGTCTCAATGCAAGTTGCGTGGAATGGATAGCTATCTGACCCATTTATACCTTCAAGAGGTATCCGGTAAGGGGACCCATTATCGCCATACATATTCGTACTTTGTATGGAACGGCTGGGCCACCTTTTATCCTAAGCGGTGGGTCAAGGCTAGTGGAAACCGTTTAAATGGCGCAGACAAGGGCCTTCCATTTTGCACGTATTTTTTGCCGATGATCTTGTTCTGTTTGGAGAAGCTACAGCAGAATAGGTGGAGGGGGTCTCGACAATCTTAGTGAAATTTTGCGCAGAGTCAAGGCAGAAGGTGAATCATACTAAAACACGCATTTACTTTTCACCTAATGTTCTACTGGACCAAGCACGTCGTCTTAGCCAAACTTTGAAGATTCACAGTACAACTAATATGGGCAAGTATTTAAGGGTCCCACTAATCGATGAGTGCATAACGAGAAATACCTATCAGTATATACTAGATAGGGTCCAACAAAGATTAGCGGGGTGGAGAGCAAGGGAATTATCTCTGGCCAGAAGAGTTACCTCAACACAATCAGTGATTGCCTCACTTCCCATCAATACAATGCAAACTGTGCGATTACCCCGGAAACTCTGTGATGCGTTGGAAAAAATAATGTTGACATTCATTTGGGGGTCCCAAAGTGAGAAGCGGACAACCCACCTAGTCAACTGGGAAACCGTGTGTTGATAGAAGAAAGCTGGAGGCCTGGGGATCAAACGTATTCGAGCAACCAATGATGCCCTTCTTACTAAATTAGGATGGGACTTGCTCACTAAACCCACAGCTTTATGGGTACAGGTCCTTAGAACTAAATACCGACTAAACGCACATGACATTCCTCAATCACTGTCTAAAAATGGGGCGTCGATCCTTTAGCGAGGGATTGTAGATACGTGGGCCAATGTAATACAAGGTATTAGTTAGAAACTGGGTAATGGTCGACGGATACATTTTTTGGTTGACCAATGGTTGGCATATTAGGGTCCACTAGTAAATGAAACAACACTTCCCCTTCCTGACAGGTTGATGTACATGTATGTGATAGATTATGTGGCGGAGGATGGCAATTGGAAATGGGATATGATCAATCCCTATCTTCCTACTCAAGTTTGTGTGGTTCTGGCGACGATTTAGCCTCCATCAAATGATGAGGATGACGACTGAATTGTCTGGGGCCCCGGCCAACATAGAGCATTCACGGTAGAGTCTGCTTATGAGTTAATCACAGAGTTAGATTCAGCAGCCCAAAATCCAATCTGGAATGTCATCTAGAAATGACCAGGGCTTCAACGGATAAGATCCTTTATGTGGCTATTAGCAAACAGAAAATTACTAACTAACCAACAACGTGTTATTAGCAGTTGTCAGTTTTGTGGCCATAAAGAGACCACATTGCATGCATTTAGAGATTGTTGCAGAGTTTAGAATTTTTGGAACAAATTGTCCCCTGCGGTGCAAGAGTCGGCCTTCTTTCAGTGGCCCAAGGAGACGTGGCTACAGTCTAATCTGTCCAACAATGGCCTTATGCAGGAGGTTGAATGGGCTCTCAATTTTGGCGTCTTTTGCTGATATATTTGGCAGTGGCGCAACAAATATATCTTTGAAGAGGGCTTTGAGTGGTCGAAAGTCGGACATCGCATAGTATTGGAGTATGGTTCTTAGGTCTGACAAGCAATTGCAGTGACGGGTCGAGTAACTAATATACAGGGTTTGCCTATCGGGCACCTAATCAACTGGAAACCACCGTCGGCAGGTTAAATAAAAGTTAATACAGATGGCGCAGTGCAAAACTGTTAATCTGATGGTACGGCTGGGGGGCTTCTTCGGGACTGCAATGGACAGTGATGTGGAGGTTTTCTACATAAGTTTGGGGCATGCTCACCTTTGGTCGTGGAATTAAGAGGAGTTAAAGAGGGGCTAAAATTGGCATTGGACCATAGTTATCAGAAAATCATACTAGAAGTGGATTCACTAAAGGTCATCAATATCCTTTCCTCTTCTGAAAGAGTACTAACTGAGGATTCTTTTTTGATACAGGGTATACAAGCGGTGCTGGATCGAGAGTGGGAGGAGAAGATTCAACACGTCTATAGGGAGGGGAACTAAAGTGCCGATAGTCTAGCTAATGTAGCTAGCGAGTACACTCAGGACTACATGTTCTTACAGAACCTCCAACGGACTCGAAGTATTTTATACTCCTAGATAGGCAAGGAACTATGTATCGTTGAGGTATGACCATCGGTTGATTTGTTTTGTATTATGTTTTTCTATCCTCTGTATTAAAAAAAAATTGTGCGTACTCCCATTATCTATCAATATCTATAAGGGCCTTTGGAAGTTGTAGCCTATCACTCAAATTTCTCTATATTCCTCATTTGTGCCTCCCATCAGTATTTGGAAAGAAATATTAGGAACCTCATCTTCTCTAAGTTCTTATTTAAGGATTCCTTCTCCTGCCTCTTCGTCACCTTCAGTCACCTGAAACTAGAGTTGCTTACTTTCTACGATGGTGGCCAGGGACATGCCTTTTGTCACGCTAGAAGCAAAGTCCTTTAGCTCTTCCTTCATCTAATTTCTTGCTATTAGTGGCTTTGGGTGGGTTGATGTGTTTGGTTGATCTGCTCCCTGTCCCTTGCAATCTAAGGTCGATAGTAGCCTTTTTTTCAACAAAGCCTTAATACTCGAGGTTATAGGGGCTTCTATTTTAGTGATGGAGGGGTTGCATCCCACTGTTAGGGACCCAACTAGGTTACCTCTCCTTATAGAAGGTGTCATTGTCTGGACGGTCATAACTGCTTCCTATTTCCTAGCAAGCGAATATGCCTATTGCAACATCTGAGGTTTGAGGAGCTTAATAGAAATCTCTACTTTTGGCTTCAATCCCTTTAAAAAAAGTCTCACGAGATAATCCTCAAGCAAGGTCAACTTGTTGGAATATCAATTGAACTTTGCATAATATTCTTACACTAAACATTCTAATCAAAACTCATTGAAATCCTCTACTGGGTCTTCAAACACTTCTTTCTCAAATCTTTGTTTAATGGAGTCCTTTAGTTCCTCCCAACTCCAAGGTTCCCTCTTGGATCATCATCGACTGACCTACTAGTACCATTCTTGGGCTTCTCTCCCCAGGCACATGACCGCAATTCCTACCTTCTTTTCCATCAGTGTGTGGCTCAGCAAAAAGAATTGCTCACTTTTACGTATCCGGCTCCCCACTCCATGACCTCCAAACACAGGAAACTCTACTTTACTGAATCTTATAGGTATAGTGTACACCTCCTTCTTTTAGGTAGCTCCTGTGGTGTTCGATATTGATTCCTTTCATGGAGAGTTTTATTAAGTGACTCCATCCATAGTTCGCATGAATTAGTGGAACATATTTTTAAGTTCCCTGAGTTCCCTTTCGTCTCTCTTAGTGTTGTTTTGGTTCTCAGTCAATATTTCTTCATTCCTAGCTTGGTTTTCTAGTAAAATCTTCATATTCTCTTTAATCATTCGCAACTCAGCAGCTCATATCCCTTATGCCATGATTAGTCGAGGCCTACTAATACCATGTTGTTACAATAGTTTCCAAGAAACGCGTGTTATTTTTGTATGATTAGGTAGTTGCAACAGAAGTGTTGGAAGAAGTGAGACAGAGAGACAGAATTGAGAGAAAAAGACAAGGACATTATTCTATAATATCATAATTAATCTATCGCTTTTAACAGTAATATAGGTCTCTCAAACCTTATAGGAAACGACGAAAATATAGCTGGAAACTAAATCAATTTAGGGAATTCATTTAAACAATGTTTTAAAAACCAGACTAGACATTGAACCGCTCGAAGAAAAGGTTTAAGGTTTAGAGGTTTAACCAGTAATGAACCACTATAAAATCTGTATTTAATAAATAAGAAGTAAAACTTATAAAAATAAGCACCAACCAAAATTTCCACAAAAACTTTTTTTTTTTAAAATAGAACAGATTCCATATAACTAGAAATGCAAATATCCTAGAATTCCTTCCATCATCATTTAACATATTTCGTAACATAGTCCAAATCAACAAGGAACAAAGTTTCAACAAAACTACTCTGCCAAAGCACTGATAGATCTTTGGAGATGTCAACGAGGATTTCACTTCTTTGATTTCTTTGAAGTCTCGACTGGTTGACTACAGCAGCAGTTGGGACAGCTACTGGCTTATTGCCTCCTCCTGGTCCCTGGGCTAATCGTTTCTCTCTTCTAGCAACTTTTCTTTCCCTGCTTACCTTATTCTTAGCCCTCTTGGCCTTAAACTGATCAGACAAATTCTTTTCTCTAGCTTTCTCAACCTTAGAATTGTGAATGCTCTCCATGAGGACACGCTTGTTCTTAAAGACATTACCCTTAACCTTCATGTACATGTCATGATACATTTGTTTGTCAATCGTCTTTGCCTCCTTGTACTTGCGGAGCAACTGCTTTAGGACACGCATCCTTCTCATCCAAAGGATCTTTATTGACAGCCTCGCCTCTCCTATACCCTTGCGCTTACCATATCCTAAGTGACTTCCCTTCCTCTTTGCTTCCTTCATTCGACGTGAACAAGATCGAGAGTGAATCTTTGTTGGCTTCCTGATGATAAAGCCATCCTTAACCAACTTCCTTATGTTTTGGAGAGAATTGGCCATGGAGATTTCGTTGACTTTATTGGGATCGGGCCACACCTTTCTTTTGCTGCACTTAAGGACGCTTGCGGCCAGCCACTTTTGGAACTTCAGCGAAACCATTTCTGTGTCTCTCTGCAGCTGTAATTTCCACAAAACTACTTTTATCTCTAAAGAATAAGAATTTAAATTATTCATCACCCAGCAAAGCAAAATCTGAATTTTGATTCTGCATAAGTTACTTCACTTTCAATCACACACAAACATCAGCTAATGAACTCAATTATGAAGTGAAAAAAAAGACATAATCTTTTATCAAAATCAAATGACAATCCAGCACAGATCTACATTCAGGAACTACAGATTAGGCAATCAAAACAAGCCACAAATCATAATCACAAGAACATGACTAGATCCAGTCATACTTCATATCATCAAACTAAAGCCGGTAGTCTTAAAGAACCAATCCTTCACATGAAAATCAAAGATGAACTCCAAAATAATAAAACCTAGTAGAGTAGAAAAAGATCGATGCTTGATTACCTTGTACAGAAACTGAGGACAGAGACTTAGGGTTTGAAAAGAAGTCCAACGAAACTAAAAACAAGTGCAATGAATCTTAAAAATATGTCATCTTCATCTTGCAAATTTAGACAAAGGGGAGGGAAATGACTAGTGGAACCTAGAATTTCAACTCGTCCACAAGATTTTGACTATATATCGTCTCTGAAAGATACCTCATAGACATCAAAACCACACGATGGATGTGCAACTCAAGAGGTAAAAAGTATAATCCTTTCCACATTGAAGAGGACTAAACTACAATTCAGCAGCGGAAATCAATTCCGGTTCTCAATTAGTGCCAAAGACATCCAATTTTCATGAACTCTTAATCGAATTTAACTACAAACTATAATATGTTTATCTTTCTAATCGATTTTCTCCGCAAATAACAAAAAAAATCAAGATAACCATTTCTCATCCTTTATCATTGACATGCAAGTTTCCCTATAATAAACTACTCCATTTTTAATCCCAAAACTCCACAAATTTCCATCGACAAACAAACTAACAACACAGAATTAGAACAAAAATTATACACAAAATCAAAATCAAAATTAAAATCAGCTTGCACAACAAGATTAGAACAACAAGATTGAAGCATGCAAGCAAAAAGAGGCGTGACCTTCTGAGGACAAATTGCCGGAAAAATATAAACATCTCCTTCAAAAGCGATAGTGAGCTCACTGGTCCGACTAGTATTACTCCTCCACTCTATCATTTCCTAATCATTTTCTTTTTGACCTACTTCTTACTCCACTCCATCTTCCTCTAGCTAGTAAGGTCTCGCCATTTGAAGCAGCTGCGGATTCACCGGTTCCATCACTTAAAGACAAATTTAGTATTTTGCAAAATAAAGATAAAATTATTGATAAAAAATAATCTTTCTGCATAAGTAGAAGTTAAAAGCCACCAACCGATCCAAATAAAATCATTAACACCTGTGCGACAGTGTCTGGAAGTGAAAGCCATTGAGAGAACAAGTCCTTAGCGAGTTAAGGGTTGGCTTTGATAGCAAAAGGAGATACTTCAGGAAGCTCCTAAAGTTGAGGGTTTAAATAAGTATCATTTCCACCCATCGTCTCAATCTCCGTAGTAATTCCCAAATTTTAGTTCTTCAATTCCTCACACATAACTTGAGCCCCCGCAACCATTTTCCTAAAGATGGACAAAACCAGAGAGTATCAAACTGAATAAAGAATCATAAGAAATAAGGTGCGGTCTGGTGCAAATTCTTATATGGTGAAAACCTTAGAAGTAACCAAAGTATGGAAATCCGGAGACAAGGAATTGGTGAATTGGATTTGGAGATGTCCGATAATTGGCAAAGATCGAAACATACAAGACAATTAGTCACAACTCACAAGGAAAACCTAGAGACAGCGAGACGAGTCCGTCTATTGATTAATCGGTTCGACCAATTTTTTGAAAAACAAGCCAGTTCTTTAAAAAACCGGTCGGTTTTTATACACAAGGGTTATTAATTGTAACCGAACCGGATAACTGACTGGTTCAAACTATTTACGATCGGATCCGCGGTCCTATTCGGTTTTTAAAACCTTGCATTTAAACGGCTTCGGTTGTTCCTTGCATGGATTATGTTTTTGCATGATTTCTTTCTATAATTTACGTACCAAAGAATGCCTCTGTTGTGACAAGCCAAGAAACGAGAAGGAAGCTAATAAATGTCCAATAGGCTTATTCGTACCATTGATGACTACATCAAGCGTGACTGGAGTGTCAGACTTGTCCATAGGCACAGGGAAGCTAACAAGATAGAGGATCATTTGACCAAGTTGGCCCTTGTTGACACACGAGGCCTCCAACAGTTTGAAAACTGTTCAGAGTCGATGCAACAGATGCTGATAATTTAGAAGGTCACGCCCAACGATGTGCCAGTACTGTTTAACCGATGACTTAATTTTAGTTTAAAGGCTTGCCCTCACTGTTTCTACCCAAAAATAAATAAATGTCCAAAGGCCCAAAAATAAAAACACAAGTTTTTGACGCAAACCCACCTCCAGACTTGCCTCGGGAATTCAAAACTCAAATTGTAAACGTGGAGGAAGCAGAGATTACGTTTGTTATATAGAAGCCATTGTTCGAGACTGCCTTGAAGAAGGGCGACCGATTAAGAGAAAGAATTGTTGAGCATGTTGAACTGACAAACGTGGAAAGCTGGAAGCGATAGAGACTAAAATCATCGGTATGTAACTGAAGAAACCACTAACATGAACTTTAAAAAGGAAACATGAAGAAATCAAATGCGAGTGCTAGTGGTTCATATGTGTTAACGACAAAGTGGAACAGTCTTGTGGAGAATAACGGCTCAAAGTTGAAATTGGGCAATATCATTCAGATGTGGTCTTTCAGACAAGAAGGCCGCTCTGTATTCCGCTGGTTGTTCTGGATACACCAGTTGAAGATCATGAATTCTGTCGTTTCACGTGGCATCGCTATCAATCAACATTACCATACTGCATTGTCAATCTTTGACTGTAATGGAGCCTGCCGACGTTTCATAGTCAATAGAACCATAAACATTCAAAATCTTTCAGTTCCTATTTGTCTTTGTTAGTGCTTGCTTCTATAGAAGCAGACCTCTTTTCGTCCTCATAATCAACAGAACACGTACATAGCATAGCCTGGATAATTGTTAAAACAGGAAAATTGAGTGCTTTGCCGCTTTTGGATGCCTGGACAGAAAGTAGCCAAGTCGTTTTGAACCCAAGATTCCCTTAGTAACTGGTCATATAGTAAAATTGAGTAACCAAAATTTAGGCATTTAAAAAATCAAATAATAGCATTAGCTAAAATATCCACAGCAAGACATCCTAGTAATTACATGAAAAACACATCCCAGTCAATAATTAAAGAACGTGTGTAGCTAGCTTGGAAACATCCATGTTGCTTTACATTACAAAACCAATGCCTCTTCCGTCTTCTTAACGGATTGAAACTGGTGAAGAGGATCCTTTTCTCTGCTACATCTGCAGAAGGTCCTGGACTGTTTCAGACATGGATGGCCTAAATTCTGGATCCCACTGCATAGAGGAAAATAAACAAATGGAACCAGATGAAAATTTCAGAAAGAGAATGTTTTTCCAAGTTAAGGTTTCGGCTGAAGTCTAGACATTTTACGTAGCTCGGGTTGTTCAGCTTGTTGATAATTCACATTCTTGGATTTCTTTTTATGCAGTGGAAGCATGGATACCAAAGTTATCTCATAAAGAAATATCACACTCTAGTAGTCATTGATTAACTTGCACCACTAAAATGCTACAACTCAATAAACTAAATCCCCTGAAGTATCCAGAAGAGTTCATGTTCTCATACTCACCTGGAGACATCTAGCAATTATATCTGCCAAACGAGATAAGGACTTGACAGGAAATTCTCCGCCTAGAAAAGGATCAACCATTCTACATAATGCATCTATATCATGAAGCTGAGGAATTGCCCATCTAACCAAATGCTGCTCTCCTCGAGGCCGAGACCTAGATAGATTTTCCAGTAAGAGCACAGATAAGTTAACTTCATTGATTTAAGACTCTGAAACTAGCTCAGATTATCCTTTTTAGAGTATCATTAACCTGTCATAGGTCTTCCTTCCAGTGAGGAGCTCTAACATCACAACTCCAAAGCTATAGACATCACTCTTGCATGTATAACTTCCTGATTCACACTCTGGAGCACTATAACCATAAGAACTGAGGAGGTGCCCACATAACTGAAAAATTGATCACCAGGTCCACTAATAAATACATAGGAGTAGCAATCATTCCAAGAGGAAACAATATAAAAGAGATAACATGGTGGACAAAAAGCTAAATGCAAAAGCTTTTCTTTTCAGAAAGGCTTCCAAAGTCCAATAAGCTTTCTAATTTCAATTAGACACAAGAAGCAAACATTCAACCAAAATATCACCTCAGCTGCAGAGCTAGATGTCCTTGAAGGAGGAAAACAACAGTCTGAGACTTGTGCTACAAGCTTGTCATCAAGGAGAATGTTTGTAGATCTAAAATTCTGGTGTATAATGGGTGGCTTACACACCTCATGCAGATACCTATCGATAAGGAAAAGGAAACTATTACGCCCATTTTAGTGACAAAAGATATAATGCGAAGTAAACTCCTTTCATAGACTAGCAGGCTATAATGGAGGATAATGTCAGACTTCTAAGAATGCAAGTAAGGCAGCCAATAAGTGACAGCAGATAGATGAGCAAATATTTTAGCCAAGCACCAAAGTATGTCCGACATTTGAGATTCTTAGATTTCATATATTAGCTGCTTGACTTACTGTAAGGCTCTAGCAGCTCCTATTGCCAGCTGTATGCGCTTGTTCCATGAAAGGTTCTTATGGATCTCACCATCTGCATGCAGTGCATCATAAAGAGTCCCATTCTTGCAATAGTCATATACAAGTAGTCGCTGGCCATGCTCAGAACAGTAACCAACAAGATCCACAATGTTGGTATGTTGGATGTTTGAGATTTTAGAAACCAGTTGAAGGAATTGCTCATCAGTCAATTCCCAAGCCCTACCACTTACTTTCTTTACTGCAAGTAACTAAAAGTCACAAAACAAAGAGAAGCCAGTCAACATATGTCTGGATTGAGAGAAAAGAAATCATGTGCAAAGCAAAATAACATTGGCAATGCCCATTTTGCATGACTAGAAATGATGTATAAGCACTGAAGTTTACGATGCTTATCTCAATACAAGCCAGATTTTCATTTGTATGAAACAAAGGCTTTGTCATTTGATTGACCAGAATGCCTCTTCTAGTGCAATATCATGATACAGGTATTGCTTTGCACGAATGTATTCAAAAGGAATCCAATAAACAGCTAAGACTGAAATACCCTTATTGCTGAAAATAGGATAGAGACTCAAAGTTGAGATCATAAATTCATCTTCGCATCACATGATAGCTGGAGATTATATTTACATTAACACAAAATAACCTCAATAACTTCAACCATACTAGAAAGAAGAATTTACCTTTCCACTTGGAAGCTCAGCCTCGTAAACACACCCAAAGTTACCTTCTCCAACAAAATGATCTCCTGAAAAACTATCAGTCCACTGCTGAACTGTCGCAACAGTAAACGACTTCAAACTTATAGCATCTGTTCGACCTTCTCCCGGGAAGCTTGAGTTTAAAATGTCCTTGTCAACAGGAAGGATTTGGAGATGTTTTGGTTCATTGTACCTTGAATAAGCACCCACTCCCTTCACAGTTATCTCACTGTCAACCCGATCTGTTCCCAATCCCCTCTTATCTTCACAAATACCAGTTGGCTGCTTTGGAACTGCTCAAAAAGGGTCATTTTTCAAGCCAAATGAAATTAAAAGAAGAAAAAGAAAAGGATATTTATGTTTTACATTAAAAAAAATAGCAAAGAATACAAGTTACCTTTCTCTTCTTGATTGTTCTTCTGTATGGCATAGTTATCATTTAACTTCTTTTCATGACCGTTATATACCCCTGAATCATACCTCTTAGCATGTCTCATGAGCTTTTTCTTTTTACACACTAACAATGATAAAATACAAATCCCTAATGCGACAATAATCGCTCCGCCACCAAGAATACTCCAAAAGAACCTTTTACTTGTTAAAGTTCCTGAACTTGTAGAATGAAAAGTAGATGGTCCAAATCCAATTACAGAAGAATGCACAGGTGATGGAGCTAGAAACGGAGGAGATGAAAGGGGAGGAGATGAAAGGGGAGGAGAATAAATGATGGTTGTGTTAAATGGATTTCCATCTTTTCTGCACAAAAAAAAAAAGGCCGTTCATTGCCAAGGGAAGTACAAACGAGAAGTACCAAATAGAAAAACCTAAAATCTCACAATCAAATGATTCATACAAATGAAAATCTTTTAGTAGAACCACCATTGAAGTCCATCCATTGTTCAAACCATGTTATGTGAATAGGGTTATTATGTCCGCTTGTTCTCTAGAAAAATACCTTAATATCACTCTAGAAAAATACCTTAATATCACTCATTTTATCTCCCAGTAATCAAAGGAATCTATCACTAATTCTGCGATTCATATCAAACCCATAAAAGCCAAACAAAAAGTGGTATTTGTAGCTCACCTGAAATTTGGAATAGTCAGCAGCTTGGCAGGGATGGGCCCAGAAAACAGATTGCTCTCTACATTCCTATGAATAGAAAAAAAATGGATAATCATGAAACTAGTAACCATAGTACATGAATAATGTTAATAGGAAAAACTTTAATGTAAATAAGGGTTATAAGGTAAGTACAGATTCTGAAGGGGCAGATCTTCCAAAACATCAAGGGTTCCTGTAAGCTTATTGTTTTGCAACTGCCTGCAGTGCAAAATTTACATATAAATTAGAGGATTATCACAACCATGATGAAATGGTAGCAGGAACGCAGCTGAGATGCTCACAATGAGATAAGAGATGACAAGTTTCTCATTGAAGGGGGCAGCTGACTGCTCAAATTGTTTCCAGACAGATCCCTTCCATGGTATGGAGTTATTAGATATTCAGATTCTAATAAAACCTATATATATTTATAATGTAATTAACTTGAGGTGCGTACAAGCTTTGTAAACTCCTCATTTGTTGAAATGAATCTGGTATGCCTCCACCCAGAAGATTATTGTTCACTGCCCTGGGGCAAATAACAAGCCATATTTAAATAAAGAAAGAAGAAAAGAACATGAGATGGAAAGGCAAAAATTACAACTTAATCTAACTGAACTGAAACCATCCTTTTTTTAAACTTACAAGTAAGACAACTGACTTAATGATGATAATAAGGCATCCGGAATGCTTCCGTTGAACTGATTAAAAGCAAGAGATCTGACAATAGGGAGGACAGAAGACACAAATCCTACTTCAGTAAAAAAGCATTTATGAACATAAAATTAACATATATGACAAGAGTAATTAGGTTTAATAAGATAAATTATATATGCAACCAGTTGAAGTACACATACAGGGTTGTCAAAGTCGGTGGCAAGTAGGATGGAATACCCCCACTAATATGATTGTTGCTCAGATCTCTGCATTGAAAAATAGCAAAATATTGATAACAAGCCGCAGGGATGAAAATGTATAAGCATCCATCCGTGATCACAAAGACTGTGCAAATATACTTGCTAGTCTTGGAAACTCTTCAAATGACACAAAAGCTCAATCTTCAAATTCATGATGAATGATTTTGATCATTGACCAAGACATCCTTTCCAAGTATGAGATAAAATCGTTAATAATATCACATCTATGAAAACATTGGTGGCGAAAGGGAAACACTTGTCAGTAACAGAGAAATCGATTATGCAAAGGCCGCTCAGTAGATAATAATCATATATTAAATGTCAGTTATACCTAATAATTCTCAAACCTGGAACATTTTTTAACCCACAAACAGATGCAAATACTCTAACCAAACTAAATACTATAAATTCACCGCCAGGAGCTCAATGATCAGTGAAATAATTTCTCACTCACATCTTAAAAACAGAATTGAAGAGCGGCAAGGCAGCTGCCAAAGTTCCTCCCAAATTCAAGCCATTTAAGTTTCTGCATAGGTGGGAACTTTAGTAAGAGAAGTTTATGAATGAA
This sequence comes from Erythroxylum flavicans, assembly GCA_027576715.1. NCBI lineage: Eukaryota > Viridiplantae > Streptophyta > Magnoliopsida > Malpighiales > Erythroxylaceae > Erythroxylum > Erythroxylum flavicans. Next base: position 31,728,309 of record JANZXP010000002.1, read on the forward strand.
ACCAAACAAATCAAAGTAAAGAAAGAAGGCAACACATACAACTCTGTTATGTTTGAGAAGACGCAAGTGACGCCCTGCCATTGTTCGCCACAAGGGTCTCCCCCAGCAGGCACCCACCTACTTAAGGGCGGGAAATTCAGGGACAAGTACAAGGTATTCATTGCCGCAACTGAAGAGATCAAAATATCACATTAATATCATAAATATGAAACTCAAATTATCACTGTCACAGCAGCCAATGGCTATCAAAAAGCAATCTTAAAACATCCCAAGTAAAAGCCAAAACAAAATTCAAATCACAGTCAGCACAAACGCAGTCATACACCAGAAAAACCTGCCAAAAGGAGAAACTCACGAGCTCCTGTCAAATACGAAAATAAGACTTTACCATCAAGAGGGTCAGTGGTAGCAAGTGAAAGCGAAGCCCTGAAAGCCACAACCAAGGCCGCCACCACCAGGATCAACCTAGAGCATGCCATCCACTTAACACACTCCATTGTTACCGTTATAACCTTCCAAAGATCCAAAATTTCAATGTTTTTCCTCTCCTTCTCGCGAATACACTCTCACATAATATACGAAGACAGCCAAAGCCAACAGCTTTGGTGTATATACACTAGCAGAGATATGCAAAAGGGCAGAGAAAAGCTAATGCAGACAGCTTTCCAAGGATCACAGAGAGAAATATAGGAAGTAAAAGAACGAATACATAGAGAGACAGAACAGGCCAAGCGCGGCTTTCAAGTGTGTCTGTCTGTGTCAAGAAAGAAAATGAGTAACTTAGAGAAAAGAAACCAAAGCTAACGGGTATTATGGAAAAGTGAGTCCGGTCTGTTGACTCTGTTCTCGTGTGCACACCTTTTGAAGATTAGCGCACGGACAAGCGCCTCTGTATCGTAAGAACTATATCGTAAAAATGGGGTTTGTACGGGCCGTCCGATTTCCTATCAAACGGTTGGACGTTCATGGCCAAATGTGGATAGGATGCACTTCGAAGAAGCAAGAAAACTTGGATAGGCTTACAGTTCATGGTACGTTAGTCTTTTGTTTTGTGGTTTGTTCCAATTTCAAATGATAAAATAATGTGAGAAATGACTGTATTGTTACATGCTTGCTTCTGGCAATTATATGATTATATTCTTTCTTTTGTGGTCACATGGCAAATTTAAAGCAATTCAGACACTTCGTTTGGTCGCCAACTCATGAATTACATTATTTTGTTTTTTAAAAAAAATAAAATTATTTTGTATTAGGAAATCAGATGTTATAAACTAATAAGAAGTACTTTACTATATAAAAATAAGCATACATACTATCAGATCTTTTCAAATTTTGTGATTTAGCGAGATTAAAACATAGTGTTGAAGTGGGATAATAATATCAAAAACTAATAAAAAGGATATTATAAAAAGAACAAATACGGCGTGTGTATTCAGATTCTCAGCACATACCAAACTTTTGTCTTTTACAATATGATAATTTCAACATTTGGCTTTTTAAGGTTGATGACAAGGGAAAACTAACTGCTGCCACTTTTTAATATATATATAGAGATTGTGTTTTCGTTTTTATTTTAAAATACAAACGTTTCATTCCTTTCCTTGCATCATTGCGGTTTGTGTACATTACTTCAATTTCCTACGTTAGATTTCTCACCTTCCAATGGCTGCTGACTATCCTCTCGTGTTAACATCTAAATATATATAATGGTGTCTCATAACATAATAATTTACTCACATTTAAACATAATAATGGTGTGTCATTCTTGGAAACATTTTTATTGATATCTTAACTGTTTTCAATTTTAAGAAGTTAAATACACTTTGGAAATGTTAACACAACCATATGATCAAGGAAAATTCCTCCACTTCCTGCACTTTTAGTACAAAAGATGACAAAGCTTATACAACTTAGGAAAATTTGAACAGAATGTGCATTTTGACCATGAAAAGATTCATATTTCTCCATATGCTTAATGGACTACTTGAAAAAAATATAGTAAAGGACTTTCTTAACAATGTTTCTCAAAGGTATATAGCTTTTTTCAATGCTAAGAATGAAACTATTTTGAAAGAATTATAATCTATGAGATCTTCTAAATTTAGGAAAGTGAGAAAATATATTAATAGAGCAAATTCAAAGCTCTAAATATAGTCATTCTTGATGCTTATATTGTTCACTAAGCTCTTAATACACTGCCATGAGAGTTTGGCATCCTTATTACTACCTTTAAATCATAAGAGGAAGTCATTAGTTCCCTTGTTACCAATTATGTAGTAGAGGAACAAAAACTAAATAATACAACATAAGAAACTTTAATAACTATTAAACTAAAACACAAAACCAAAACCAAAAAACCAAATTTAAGGCTCATAGGAATCTTCCATTTAAAGAATAAGGTCAAACGAGTGGTGTAAGAAATATTAGGGCCGTCATAAAGAATATGAGGTACTTCTTTTGTAAGAAGAAAGGTCATATAAAAGATTGTATAAAGTATGAAATCTAGAAAGAAAATATAAACTATCAAGTACCTCTTTGACTTTTGTCATTAATAAATCTAATATTGCTAAAGCTAAATCAAGTTTTTGATAGCTAGATATTAAAAGTTCTAATCATGTTATTTACACAATGTAAAGATTCATATAAAGGGAACAACTGACTAATATGGGTCAAAACTGATGGTTAGATATAAATTTGGTAAGACTTGTTTGTTTGAATCTTGATACTGAAACCAAAATTGGTTTTGTATAACATGATCATATATCTTCCTTCAAAGAAAATTGATCTCTGCATCTATTTTAAATAGAGAAGGCTATAAAATTATAATTAAAAACTCTAATATAGTTTTTCTAATGCAAAATGTTGAAATAAAGGAGGTTCCAATAATATTTTAATGATAACAAAACAAATGTTCCAATCAATTTGTTATTTTATAAATAAAAGCAATATAAGAACAAGATATAGTATAGCTCAAAAAGATAGTTCATGAAGATGAAAAAAAAAGTTGAAATTTACAACCTTTGAAGTAAAGATAAAGTGAAGAACAAAAGAACATCAAACCTATCAAGGTCATTCTATATTTTGTAATATTAATTGTAATCTTATTTAGTCACTTTGATAATCATAAAGGCTCATCATAGATAAATATTTTATTTTATTTCATGTGTCTTTTCTTCATCAAAATGCATTAAAGCCTTTTCTTTTAATAGAAAAGTCTCTTAAACTTTCAAATACTCTTTAGAGGACATTTTGGAAGTTGCTTTTAATTATAATAGCATTAAACAAATTAACTTTGAACATTAAAATAATTATTTGGGGGGATTAGTTGACCAATATAGGTTAGTGGTCGACCAATGTAGAATAAATATATAATTGGGCTATTTGCTAACTCAATTTTTAAGTGTGTTATTGAAATTCATTATCTTCTCATCTGTATGAATTGTTATCATTAATATACTAAGTTAGTAATATTTTGCTTAAAATTTATCAACACTCAATTTACTCCCCCTCTTAGGTGTTGTTAGGAATTAATAGGTGGTATAAAAGCAAGACTTTTAGGTTAACCTTTTTAACAGAATTTTAGAGTAAAGATTATAATAACATACTTCAACTTATCATCATCTAACTAGGAGGAACAAAATATTAGTATAGCACCCTTCTTTGATGATAATAATTACATATATTAGAAAATTAGGATGAGATTTCTTAATGATTAAAAGTACAGACCAATCGAAAATAGTTTTAAATGAATCTTGTATACCCATGAAAATCGTAGATAACAAAAAGGTCCTCAAACTAAAGCAAGAATAGAAACCTCAAGATAAGAGATTAATTTCCTTGAATAGTATGGCTGTGCACATCTTATTTTGTGAATTAGGATCAGAAGAATTCAATAAAGTCTTTATGTATGAATCAACTTACAAAATTTAGCATATATTAAAAATTACACATAAGGGCACAAATTACAATGTTTTTTTTTTTCTGAAAAGTAAAGGTTATCATTAATAAGATATTATATACAAATTATAACATCCCAAAAGTGCTAGTATAATACAAAACAATAGTTACAAAAGAAATGTTCTTGATTTCCAATCTCATTCTATGAGATCTAGTCTAATGCCCATCTCCACTTCATAATTGTTGTAAGATTATCAGCTATATCTCGAGCTAACAAGATTAGACAAATTTCTAGGCTAATCTCCTGAAGTAGCATGTCTTCACTTTTACTTTGTTGTCTAAAAACTCTACAATTACGTTCTTTCTAGATATGGTAAGCCATAAAGGCCCAACTAATCTTGAGTACTTTATAATCTGCATGACTTTTCATCTTAATTTTCACCAACCAATTAATCGTTTCCTCCAATGTATCTATTAGCCGATTAATATTTAACAATGCTTGCAACTAACTCCATATCTTTTTTGTATACTTGCAACTAATCAAAATATATTCCAGATTTTCCAACTCTACATTACAAAGCTCACACACCAATAAGTTAAATAGGAAACTTGATTTTATCCTTCGTAAGTAATCCACCATTTATTCCCATCCATAGTATAAAGGATTATGCTGGTCTTATGTCCATATCCCACACTAATTTCATCCACTATACTTTTGTTTGTATTTCTTTCTACAAAAGGAGTTTACAAGCTTTGGTATTGAATTTTCTGAATTTGACAGCTATCCACAACACTCCATCCTGTCCCGTCTGATTGCATCTTAGTCGCTGAGTCAATATAATCTCTGCTCCCCTACAGTTGTGATATGGCCAATTCTACTGATTCTACTGATTGTTGTTAATCAACTTGCTTACTCGGGTACCTGAGGGGGCCACAAGTTTCAGGTGTTGGATTGTCATCACGTTTGTACAAAGGTCCTTTACAGTGCCAGTTGTCAAAACCAAAAGTAGGTACTGTTATCATGTTTAATTCCTAATGAAATTACAATGTTATTATCATATGATGTATATAAAATATGTTTAACTACTAATGAAATCTTCTTCATATGTTGTAAAAAAGATTATTAGTAAAATACCTCTAATAAATGGAAAATCATTCATGTTATGGCAAAAAAAATTTGTATCACATCTCTAGAGAAAGAGTTAAAAGATAGAAAAGAAAATATTATCTCAACTCTTAATTTTAGTGATCGAGGGACAAGTATTATTTGTTGCATAAGCATATTGACCAAGTTAAAGAAAAAAAGGTCGACTTTTAGTTCTAATTTTTAAAAATTATTCATACTTGCATATGTGATCCTTATTCACCCACCATCTATAGTTCCATTTATTGTTTTACTTCCATTGATGATTATTCTTGATATGGATATTTGTCATTAGTTAATAAAAACCATCTATAGTTTCATATTTTTTTTACTTCTATTGATGATTATTCTTAATATGGATATTTGTTTTTGATTAATAAAAAGTTGAAGTTCTTGATATATTTAAGATCTTTAGGATTGAAATTGAGAACTAATTGTAAAAATCAATCAAAGTTTTAAGCCTAATCATGAAATTGAGTATTGTAACAAATATCAAGTTTCTTATTCTAAGTATTCCTAAACACAATGGTGTGATTGCACGACAAAATTGTAGCTTAAAAACAATGATGAGGAGCTTGCAAAGCATGATTAACCTTCCAAGTTACCTTTAGAGTGAGGGAATTAAGAATGCTTTGTACATTTTAAACAAAGTTATGAGAAAATTAATAAGAAAACACCTTTTGAGTTGTAAAAATGTTAGAAATTTAATCTAACTCATCTTAAAGTTTGGGGTTGCCTAGTAAAGGTATATTTGTATAATTCTTATAACGGTTATTTATCTTAATAAATATCTAGGGACAAGCCAAAAGATTTTGTAGTTAAATTGTGGAAGCAAGATAACCATCTATGTCAAAGTTAGTTAATGACACAAGTTTTTTTTCTAATTTAGTAAAAACATAATGTAATTAGTATAAAATTTTTAACTTACTAAATTTGGGAGTTGGATAGGAACTATGATAACATGAAAGATGTATTATAGGACATGCAATTAATCTATTACGTTCTTCTGTGTGTATGTCCATTTTATGAGATTTCTCTTAACAAGTAATCACTAGCCCACTCCCATTATTAAAACAAGCAAGTGGTAACAAAAAGCTGGAGAAAAGGGCACGTCTTCATGCACGAAAGTTAGGAGAAACAAGCCTAAATCAACTGGCATCCGTTAGATGGACGGTATAATGAATAGGAATTTGGACAAATAGCACCAATTAATAGAACCAGTTAATCACGTAAGCCTAAGGAATTGATTACATTAAAAAAATATTACGTACATGCTGCATGGTGGCAACTAACCCTTTTCTTTTCCTTTACTTAATTTGAAATGATAGCTGTTAATCTAATTGAATTGAAATGATAGCTGGCGTCTGCCAAGTTTAAGAATCTGGAAAGGATAAATCTTTCTGGTGTGGTTGTGACGTAATTAAAGAATGACAGCATATTGCGAGGTTGGTAGATGTAACTTGTCATACTCCAGCGGTTTGGTTAGCTAAAAGTAATGAATGAGACAATAACATGTATCGCTGCCAATTTATGACTGAGTGATGGAAGTTCATTACCTTGTTTTATTTGATCCTTCAGTCATTTATTGAATTAAATATTTGCACTCTTATAAACATATCATTACAATTCAGAAACAACCAATGTTTTTAGAGATTACATATTTCATAATATTCTTATTTATATGTACTAATTTCTTATTTTAGTTCTATTTGTTGAAAATATTCTCTTTACTAGTTAGGAGTAAAGTTGCGTATTATTAGATATTCTCAAATTTCACGTATCAGCAAAATTTTTAGTAGATATTATTATTGTTTTATTACAGTTCTATTTTTTAAAAGTTATATACGAATTTTGTACTTAATTCAAATAAGTATGTTCTTTAAGAATTTCAAGAAAAATAATATTTTGTTACTTTTTTTAATAATTTACCATGTTTTCATATATATGTCAATTTTAACTTCCATTAGATTTGTTTAGAATATTAGAGTATGGTGAAAATATTAGATGGTTGGAAAATATAAGCATAACCGCTCTTTAATGTAATATGACAACCTCAACAAGGGAAATTAAAGCATACGGAATACGGATTGAAGTAGAAAAAAACATGTGATAAATGAATTTACTGCAAAAGAATTATATCTTAAAATTTCACCACTCATGTATTTTATTAGGCACTTTTTTTTTCGATCCGTCTTTCTTTTTTATTATTTCTTAGATAAAGCAATAATATTTTTCTTTGATATTTTCAATATTTTAAGTTTTATATACCCCTTTTCAAGTGAATTCTTTTAGTTCTCATTTGGAAACTGGTGACGAAAGAATCGGAGCAAAAAATGATAATGAAAATGAAAAGTGAAAATCAAAATAGGAATGAAATTGTGTTTGGTAAACAAACGATAGAAATGAGATTATAGAAGTTGATAGTTATAACAGTGTTTAGTATTAAATATTAAGAATGGTAATGGAATTTTTTAAATTATGTTTAATTATTATGTGATTGATTTTTAAATAAATAATTAAAATTTTTTCTATTATTAGTAATAAATAAAAA
>JANZXP010000002.1:31755204-31766942 GCA_027576715.1 Erythroxylum flavicans
CAAGGTAGTCTTCTTTGCTTTCTTGACACCTCCCTTAGGCCCTGTGGACTTCTTCTTCTTTTAGCTCTTTTTCTTCAAACCAGAAGAGTCCTCCAGCATCACAACCTTGTCTTTGCAGAAAAATGACTTAACTGCCTTGAGTATGTTGACCAGCTTAGGAATTGTGCTAGATATATTGTTCATCCGATAATTAAGCACAAATTGTGGGTAATTATCAATTAACTTGTCATTTATGATCAAAACGAAGACCAAAGGAGGCCAACCGCTCAATGTAGCCATTCATCTTCAGTGCGTACTGCATTGGAGATGTCCCCTCAACTATCTTAAAGTGGAAAAGCAATTGCGAAGTCTCGAACCTTTTAGACCTTGCTTGCTCATCAAAGAGCTCCCTAAAATGATAGACTATAGTATGAGCATCCGTAGCCTCATGTTGCTTTTGCAACTCTGGTGACATAGTGACTAGCATAATACAACTAGCTATCTCGCTATCATCAAGATGCTTCTTATATGCCCTTCGATCATCATCAGAAGTATCAATAGCAGGGGGATTAGGAAATGGTTTTTCCAAGGCATAATCAAGCTTCTCGGACTTGAGAACTATTCTCAAGTTCTTGAGCCAGTCAAGGAATTTTGGTCTAGTCAACTTGTTAGCTTCCATCAATGATCTTAGATTCACAGTAATACTCATAGTGTTGACTCGGGCAATATCAACCTATCGTCAAATAGAGAAAAATTAGAATGTACTTAAATGCATGTCTATAAGGACTTTAATAATATGCATTATGGTTCCTACTATTTTCACAAATTCATAACCCTTAATATAAATTTGAGAGAACATATAGAGAAATTCTCCTAGTGGGTCAATATCCAATATCCCTAGAATGACCTTCAGTTTGTCCAACAAGCCACCTTAGTTCAACAGGTAGGTATCGGCCCAAAATTTATGTCCAACTGAATGAGGCACTATCAGTCCTTTTTTCACTGTCATAGGCAGTAATCATCATGCCCGATGGGGTGAGACTTGACTCTCAAATGTCCCTGATATCGAAATGTGGAACCTAATTTTTTTAGAAAACCCTGTATTATATATATATATATATATATATATATAGTTACTATAACCACATGACATGATATGGACTACCTAATCAAATTGGGCCTAATCCCTTAACCATCCATCATACAAGCCCACGCATTATCCTAACCATGCATTCTCTAATGCATATATGTAAACACATCATTTTGGTTATGACATCTTGTGGATCCTAACATGGAAACCCAATCCAACACTTAGATTTACTATCTTCCTTTTACTAACTTGGCTAAAAATTACTAATGTATGTTATTTCGACTGGAATTAAAATTAATCTAATTAACATGAATTCCTAATTCTATAAATTAATTCATAATTAATTTACCTTAAAATAATTATTTGATGTCCAAAATTAAACAACTTTAATTTTGTCACACATGCCATTTTTTCTAGTCTTACTAGAAAATTTATTGCTCTACTAAAATTAATTCAAAATTAATTTCTATAATTTCCTAAAATTTCCCGAACATCAAATATGACTTCTAAAATTTTCTGGAAATCAAATTTTGATAAAAATCATTTAGTCATACATCAAACATCAAATTAACACATTATTATAACATAAAAATATTTTTAAGGTTTTGGAAGCGAAATATAAACTTACAAAAATATCAAACAAAACAGATCCTACAATTTCTAAAAAACTGTCCAAATCTGGAAAATTGTTTGATAAAATTATTAAAACACTTTTAATAATTCTACAAAAATTACAGAGGCATAAACACATCCCAAATATATTCACATATGTTTTTCCACGAACATCATGTGTAACCTCATCAGTTTATCCAATAGACATCACATGCCTAGCAGAAAGATATATTTCATGCAAGTTCTTGTAAAGATTAAATTAAATATTTTAATCAAATTAAAATTATTTTCAATCACACTAAATCATTCACATACATCTTATGAACAGATTGGTGAAAGAAAACCATGAAAAACATTTTGTATAATTAATTTCAAACAAAACATTACAGGACCCTAAGTTGTCACAACTATGAAAACAGTTTTCACATGTCACGTATTCTACATCTAACAAGGCACAAGACGGCTCTAATACCACTGTTAGTTCTGATCATGCATCTCATATATAATATATATCAAATATACGTAGCAGAAATAAAATAGAACCTCAAAAACTAGATCTACTCATGCATATAAATATAGAAAACCAAAAACACGAAATGTAATATGTTTACATACCTTTCTGATGATCTCCTTCATTCTTTAATCTTCTCCATGTTGGGTTGTCATAAGCCACAATGATCAATGCAAACCATCTCTAATGAAAGTCCATACGAAGATAGAAGGATGAAACCTCACTAGGAGATGGCTGGAATTGTTTTTTTGTGCTAGCAAAGATATGAACTCTAGAGAGAGTTAGGGAGAAAAAATGAGTGTGTTAGAAAAAGAACCTATCTTTTTTATTTTATTTCTTACAAAAGATGCAAGAAAATAATCTCAATTTCTACACCATTTGATCTTCCATAACCCCCATCATTAATGGAAAGTTACGGGAAATTAATGGTTATGAATAGCATGCATTAATGAAAGTTATGGGAAGTTAATGACCATGAATAGCATGCATTAATGGAAGTTATGGCAAGTTAATGACCATAAATAACATGCATTAATGGAAGCCAATAACACTTGTTTCTAATCCATTCCATGTAATGTTTTCTACTATGATCACATCATAATACAATCCCAAAACACTCTCTCATATCTTGAATCACCATTCAAGACTATTTTACTCATCTTTCGGATCTCCTATGTGTATGACCCATTAGGTTCCCAGTTATGTTAGCCACTTGAATTAACACTTAATTCAACTAAATCAAGAGCAGTATCTAGAAACATTTCATGACTCCCAATTGACTAAAAAGTTAGTGGTTTGACTACGAGCACTTCCATATGCAATGTTGCCATGCAATTTATCCTTTCACCATATATACCCCACTTGGTTCAGAGTATGGTAAAAGTGTCAACTCCCACTAGACTGACTACATTACATCTAGTCCAAGTGATATTAGATCTTGTCCTGAGGATCTCATTACTTTATATATCATTGAAGACTCTCTTCATAACACATATTTGCTCTGGCCAAAGACTCCCAAGTAATGACCCTGACAAGAGGCTGTGGGTATCATCTCCTTCTATGAGGAGTGGTGAATCCTTTATTGGCTACTTAATTACCTCCAAATACTCAAGCTATAACTAATCACCACCCTATGAGTAACCCCTAAAAGGCACTAATGAATATCGTCAAAACACAAGATCAGTATCTGAGATATCCTTGAGCACCTTAAGTTAAAGGATACTTGTACCATTGCTATGATGAGACTGTCATTGACACTGGAATAGAATATCCGTAAGATTGTCTCATATAGGTCAATCCAATGTACTTACTACCCTTAGTAAGCATCCACATGTTAACACTAAACAACTCATATCTACAGCTTATGAGATCTATTGCTTGATCTAATCAAGGAGTATAACTAGCGCTAGTATATTTAGATTAATGATATCCATGTCATTAATCCTATGAATAGGGAAAGTTTAATTACTAACGTAATGACACAAGATAGGAATCTCATTATTATGATCTCATTATGATTTCCTTCATGCTATGTTTTATATCAAGGACTTTATTAAATCAACTAAAGATCAACATCAAATCCATAAATGTATGAACATCGAAATAATGAAAAATGCCTCTGTTAATCATAAAATGATTTATCCAATAAGTGCTAAAGGTGATTACATTTAGAGCACTTCTTTAACATTTTAATCATGCTTATCTTCATTTTTACAAATTTTCAGCAGCCAATGGTGTCTTTTTTGGCTGGAGATATCATTAAAGAAAAAAATTGTTTTTCCAATATAAGTTTGAAATCCCTTTTAAAATGTTGCCTTCAAGCCAGAAATAACATTTCTCATCCCAACTAGTCTTCTATAATGGATATCATCTTTAATGTACTTAGAAAGTTCCTTTCTTAACTTAGTATCCATAGTAATGGAAAAATGTTCTCCCTTTCCCAAAATAATGAAATAATAAGGATCATATCATTCCTCTTCATGAAAATATCTTATAAGGTTGGATTTTGTTCAAGGAAATTACTTCCTAGCATTATTTCTGTATTGAATCCTTCATTTTAAACTAATAGTCTTATAGGTATTTTATTATCTCCTATCTTAATAGTAGTTTCTATAGTTATATCTATCTAATGTACTTCACCACTTAAATTTATATATTTGTACGCTATGGGCCAGATTTAGGTTAAATATTAGGTATGTCACATGAATTAAATAGAATATGAGCTTAAATTGTTTTAAAATTTTTAACTGAATTATAATTAAAACCTACACAACCCAACTCATTTACATGTGTAAATGGAACATATTAATGCAAATATTGTTGGTTTATACCCTACAGCCAATCACTATTATTGTAATTTAGTGACAATTATTTAAAGGTATCCTTCATCTTGTAAATGTTTAGATGTATATGATTGTTGAGCAAGTTTTACTTATATAAAACCCATAATGTTCCGTAAGTTCGCGGATCATAAAGTGTAGTAGTTGAAGTGTCGGTCCCAGAAGGAATTACCTAAACTAATTGAATCCTAACTTTGTCTAAGGTTATCAAAAACGTGGTTAAAATGAAAATAAAACTGAAAAGAAAATTAAGCAATTGAGTATGGATTAACTAAAACTGAAATTCCAAAATTAACACAATTAAATCAAAATAGAGTAACAAATGAGAAATACCAAAAAGACAAGATCAACAATTATGAGAAGATGGGATTCATTCTATCATCATTATGCTACAATAATCACTTTTGATTTAATTGGTATCGATCTTAGAATTTTGAAAGGTCGATTATCACATTACCCAAACATTTCATTAACATCAAAAGCAATTAAGTCACAAATTGATTCAAGAATCAATGCCAAAATAAAGCTAGAACATCATTAGGAACATGTTCAACATCCTCAAATCTAAGGCATACGTTAAGATAAAGTAAATAAACAAAAGGAAATAGAAAATAAATTTAGATGGTTAATGTTGGAGTGGCTAGACAACAGTTGTGATAAATGTCCCTGGTTACTCAGCTGCATCACATTCTTAATTGGCTACTAGCTCTATTCATAATCTGAAGGCCAGTGGAATAGTTATTTATTAAAAAGACACTTTTTTTCACAATTCCCGTAACCTACTTCATTTCTTTTAGCTAATCGTCCCCATGAAAAGTTACTAATGATGCTACTTATTCAATTGACTTATAATTATAAATGTATGTAACAAATTTCCTAAGGTTAACAAACTAATTTCATATCCTAATTAACATGAATATTCAACCCAAGATACTCAGAACACAAATTTCACAAGCTAACATGTCTTTGCAACCTAAAAGACTGTTTAAAGCTAAACTAATTCTATCAAGTTATAGTCATTGACACATTTACACAATTCACACTTATGCTTCACACCATGTCAACCTTAGTAAAAACTAACAATATGATATGCAAAAGTCACACTTATGAAAAAAATTAACAATGCAAATCTCCCCACACTTGGACAACACATTGTCCTCAATTTGAACAGAACAAATAACACATAAAATAAACTAAAAATGATAAGAAAATAATAAAAACAAAAGGAAAAAGAATGGTTAGAACATAAACCTATTACAATGATTAAGGTGGTGATGCAGTCGGAGATGGTATCTAGATGCCTTAAGCAACGAAATATTTATAGATTCTCCGTATGTCTCAACGTTGTCTTCATTGTTCCTTTGCTATCTCCTTTAGTAGTTTGTTATTGTCTTGAACTACATTCATCACCTTCTCCCATTTGGCGATTTCTTCTTTTTCAAATTTGTCATTGGTCGATTCTTCAATTGTTGCTACGGTGGTGCCAAGCTAGAACTAGCCTATGATGCCCTGTTCTTCACACATGATTTCACAATGATATCTTAAAGTTCCAAATGTTGGGACATCAAGATTTTATCTCTCGTCAAATGAAGAGTGTTAAAAAACTCAGACAAATGCACATTTAGTCCATCACAATTAACATCATAGTAATTAGCAATAATAGTAACAAAATATCCCATGCCAAGACTACTGCTTCTCTTTTCCAGAGTAGCAATAATGGTGTTAAAAATATGGGTGTAGTTGTATAAACTTGAATGTTATTATCCATGCCTTAAAAAATAAATAAATCCTTTACCGAACACTTGTTGCTTTCAATTTTATCAAACATAGTTTGACACATAAATTTGTGTAGCATCAAGTGCTTGGGACTATGAATGATGTTGTTGTGTTCATTTTTAGCATCAAAATTGTCTAACACAATCAATTGGATCCAATAACATTTGGCACCAAAATCTTCATGTTAATCCACAATGGTTGATTTCGAGAATCCATCAATTTCACACATCATTTAATAGTTTAGTTCATATGGTCAACCCAGCAAACAAAACCAAAATTCATAAGGGATACTTTGTTTAAATTGAAAAGACGTGAATAATTCAATAGTTAGTTCATCATAGACAACAAAGTTAAAGCTCATGAACTTTTCCTATTGAATTCTTTGACCTAGATCCTCAACCTTATCTCTCAATCGAAGTGTTTCCAAGATATCAAAGTCTAAGTGTCACAACTACATTTATAGCATGAAGAGTTTAGAAACGAGTACCTTCAGCTTTCGAGTAAATAAAAAATGATGCTCCGTAATATGTCACTCGATTCCATTGGTAGCACCTCGATATTTGCACTTTGCCTTTTGGTTATGTGCATTTTACTGTATGCTTCACTCGTGGACCCATTTGGAGTGAGTAATGTGTGGGTGAAGAATTAAGAGAGAGAAAGTAATTTGAGGATGGGTATGGAGAGAAGTTAGAGAGTTAGAGAGTTTTAATTTTATTAAGAGACTTGAGAGAGTGTTGAGTGTAAGAAAAATGACAGGAAGAGTGAATATAAAGGTTAGGGATAAGAAAGGAGGGGTAAACTTGAAGAAAAAAAAGCATGAAGGTCCCTTATTTTTCATCATTGCCCCATCATAGGTAAATTGTGATAGTGAGTTAATTCTCCAGGTCATGATCGTGACCAAAGATGTCATGATCTTGACAGTAGGTTCAAAACAAGGTCACAGTCATGACCAAGGTGACATAGGGATTTTCAATACCTTTGTCCCATTGTTCATCCGCTATTTATATAACCTCCAAGTTTTTTTCCCTCGCTTATATTTTCATCAACATCATTTTTTTCCATCCACACCATTCCCATCCATTAAAAATTTTTTCTAAGAATTCAAATCAAATCTAACTACACAACAATTTCAATCTAACTACTGAACATGCTAAATTATGGTTATTAGTTTGACCTTACATTCTTTAAAACTCAACTTCGATCAATTATGAGTAGCTTACTACCACCTTTTTTGGTCAAGATCAGTTTAGTATCTTGTAAATAAGCTACATGTTGGGAGATACTAAAAAGGGAATAATCAATCAAATTAAAAACTCCAAGCAACTTTAGTAAAGCCCTTATTGATAACAAATTGTGAACATAATCAAAAATGATGAAATCCCATGAATCTTCGATGGAATCAAACAGTTTGTGTTATAAGACAGTTAATTGCTCATCTTCTTCTACAAACATCATTGTCTAGTCTTTTGCTTCTTGAACAAGGACTTTTTTATATTCCTCAAACTATATATTCATTGTCACCTGCTCCTCATAACTTACTTCCTCAAAGCAGCCCTTCTCTTGCACTTTGATAACTCATTCATTATGTCTATTTTCATGCAAAAGTTGTTTTCTTTTAGATTTTTTAATTATTTGTCCATAATAAATTCCATTTGCTCATCACCTATCCGAAGGAGCACTTTACCTTCATCAACATATATCAGTGCTTTTTCAGTATTCATGAAGGGTCGTCCAAGAACTAGTGGACAGTTCTTATCCTCTTCAAAATCTAATATGACGAAATCCATAGGAATAATGAACTTGTCCACCTTTACGATAACATCTTTCACCACGCCAAACTGTTTCTTTATGGATCGATCTATTAACTGAATAAGCATCGAAGTCGGCTTCATTTCGCTGAGCTCCAATTTCCTAAAGGTTGAAAAAGGCATAAGGTTTATACTTGTGCCTAAGTCACATAAACATTTTGCATATTCTAATTTATGAACAATACAAGGTATGGTGAAGCTTATGGAATCCTTCATCTTAGAAGGCATATGATTGGTGATAATAGAGATACAACTTCCAATTAATGCTACCATTTGATTCTCTTCCTAGGTCCATTTCTTTGTTAACATGTCCTTCAAGAATTTGGGGTGATTGGGCTTGTGCTCTAATGCCTCAGCAAAAGATAGATTGATTTGTAAGGTCTTCAATTTCTCCACGAACTTTGCAAATTGTGAATCTAGTTTATTCTTTTGTAATCATTGAGGTTATGTAATCTTAGGTGTATATAGTGGAGGGGAAATGTAAGGAAGGTATTCAATCATGTCTATGTCCTTCTTTTCTTAGTCTTTTTCTAATTGTGGGTTGCAGCATGTGTCTTTGCTAGTTGTTTAAGTTCCTTCCTACTTCTAAGTGTCATTGCGTTAAGTTGCTTCCTTAAGTTCACTTCAGCATTGCTCGAGAGACTCCTCACACTTCTTTTTGACAATGCGTTCATCAGTCAACTCATCCAGACCTCTACGTTATGAATAGAAGAGGCATGGTTTTTAGTGACTTGCTCAAACTTCTTTTCCAATCTCTTATGATCTTCATCAATGTTTACAAACTTGTCCAAAAATTTTTCGAACTTAGAGTCGATAAAATTGGGTTTCTTCTATTGATATCCAGGTGCCCTTAAGGTCAAAATTGACCTATTACATTGTTTGACCAATAAAATTTTGGTTGGTTCTTCCACCTAGAATTTTAATTGTCTAAATAAGTATTGTTTCCTTCTCCTCAACCAAATTATGTATCCTTGTAGTTGAGTTGCTCTATGATGTTATTTTGCATTGAAAACCAATCAAAGATAAAATGGTTTTTTTGCCACTATAATTTGGATATATGTTAAATTACACTAACTGGAGTGGATGAAGAGGATTGGAGGCTATTAAGTTGTCTTGTTAAATTATCAATCTCAGCCTGCATTACTGTCATTGAATTAACAATAATGACTCCTTTATAATCTCAAAAATTCGACTGCTGTCTAATTCTGTCCGATAACCAAAAATAGTTGTTGTTCGCCATCTATTCTAGCAAGTCCTCTACTTCCTCAACTGTCTTCAGCATAAGAGATCGTCCAGAACTTGCATCTATGGTGCGTCTCGTGGGTTGATTAACTCTATTGTAAAAGGTTTACGGAAGGAATTCTTTGGGTAGGTTGTGGCAAGGGCACCTCCTTTGTAAATCCTTAAACGTTCCTATATTTCATAAAACGACTCCCCATCACTTTGTTAGAAGTTTTTGATCTCCTTTATCAACTTTGTCGCCGTAGTGAGGGGGAAGTACTTATCAGAAAATGAACACACCAACTGCTCCCAAGTTGTGATGTTTGTGGCTCTATCCCTTAATATGAAGGGAAAGAGTCTCATCCTAACAGCATCTTCTGACAATCAATGATATCAAAAAGTATCATATATTTCTAGAAAATTCACTAAATGATCATTAGGATCCTTATTAGTTAATCCATAAAATTACACATTAGTTTGTAACATATTTAATAAAGCTGGCCTAATCTTGAATGATGTAGCTTGAACCGGGGGTCGAGTCATGCCTTGATGTGTAGCATTGAACCTTAGTCTTATGAAATCCATAAACGTTCGATACTGATCTCCTTGATTAAATTCTTCCTCCATTGCTTCTTTGATCTCTCCTTCTTGGCATCTTACTCTTTAAATTTCTCATTCTAATCGAGTGATATCAAGTACTAAAGTTTTGTTGATCCTGTTTGAACTCCAACTGATTCTTATATTCATGTAGTAGCACAAACACAAGAAATGCTAAAAATTCCTTAGAACAAAGAAATCCAAACAATCCTAAAATGAAGAATCTAAATAATCCTAAACTAACTACCCAGTAATGACGTTAAAAACTTATTGAGCAACTTTTACTTATATAAACCCTCAATGTTTCACAAGTGCACAAATAGTAAAGTGTAGTAGTTGAGGTGTCAGTCATATGAAGAATTAGCTAACTAATTAAATTCTAACTTTGTCTAAGGTTATAAAAAATGTTAATACATGAAAATAAAACTAAACCAAAAATTAAGCAATTGAGTATGGATTTATTGAAATTGAAATTCCAAAATTAACATAAGAAAATCAAAATAGAGCACTAACCACTTAACAAATACGAAATCCCAATAAGGTAAGACAAAATAATTATGAGAAGATGGGATTCAATCTATCATCATTTTGCTACCTTAATCACTTTTGACCTAATTGGCATCAATCCTAGAATTCCAAATGGTTGATTATTCTTTCTCAAGATCTAATCACTAAACCTTAATTATTAACCCCCTAATTGGATCTGAAATTTCAATTTTACAATTTCCCAATTAACAAAAACAACCTACATCCCCAACTAGTTCTTAAACGATCTATTAGACAATTGAGTCCTCACATAAGATCTCTCTTCGTATAATTATTGATTTGATATTTAAGTGATCTATTAGGTTGTTAATTCTCATTAACCAACCCAATCATGTTACTATAGATTCAATCTCTTGATTTATTATCAATGTATGCAAAAACCATAAATATCGTAATACCCAAACATTCCATTAACATCAAAAGCAAATAAGTCACAAAATGATTCAAAAATCAATCCCAAAATGAAGTTATAACATCATTAACAACATGTTTTGGAACATCATTAACAACATGTTTAACATCCTCAAACCTAAGGAATACATTAAGATGAAGTAAATAAACAAAAGGAAATAGAAAATAATTTGAGATGGTTAGGTTGGAGTGGCTGGACAACAACTGGCTAAAACTCCTCCCCTCTTCTCTCCTTTTTCTCTCTTCTTTATGTTCTTTTTCAAAATTGCAAATGAAGGCTAGGTCTCATTAGGGTCATTTAATGTTCCTATATAGTTCCTTTGTCATTTAGGGTGAAAATCAGGGGTATGCTTGGTTCACTTGGGAGAATAATAATAGGAATTATAATGAATATAGTGAGGAATGGAAATGGATATGTCACCCATTCCTTACTATATTAGGGATATGGAGTATTTCCCCAAAAGGGGATATAAAATATCATCCATCTAATCATAATATATTACTAACCATCTTTTTCCATTACTTACCTATTCCTTTCTTCCCATACCAACTAACCAAGCAACCCCTTGGTTTTACTTAAGCCAAAAAGTCTAAAAATACCTTCCGAATATTAAGGTAGGGGGATCCTATTTGCCCTTACTGTTGGATCGCCTATAGCCCAAGTATTCACAATACGCAACTGAATGGACCATAAGACTTCGTGTCTTATGCCTTGGTTAGACGAAACTACACAACAAGAAGTATAACCAAAATTTCACAACATGTACGAAATTACCTCTTAATGCAGATTGGTATTTGTTTTTCGGATTTGTAGACACTGTAGCATGCAAACATCATATACCGATATC
>JANZXP010000002.1:31767042-31785073 GCA_027576715.1 Erythroxylum flavicans
CTTCAAAGCATACCTTCTTTTACGCTTTGATATACTCATCCATTATAACTATTTTCATGCAAGAACTACTTTTTTTTTGTATTGTTCAAGTCTTTGGTCATACTGAACTCCACATGTTCATCACTAATCTAAAGGAGCACTTTGCCTTCATAAACATCTATCAGTGCTTTTACAGTGTTCATGAAGGGCTGTTAAGAATTAGTGGACAATTCATATCCTCTTTGAAATCAAATACAACAAAATCTATAGGAATAATGAACTTATCCACCTTTACGATAACATCTTCACCATGCCAAATCGTTTCTTATGGACTAATCCACCAACTGAATAAGCATCGAAGTTGGCTTCACATCGCTAAGTTCCAATTTCCTAAAGGTCAAAAAAGGCATAAGGTTTATACTTGCGCTTAAGTCGCATAAGCATTTTGTGAATTCTAACTCACCAACCACACAGAGTATTGTGAAGCTTCCAGGATCCTTCAGCTTAAAAGGCATGTGATTGGTGATAATAGAGCTACAACTTTATATTAGTGCCACCTTTTGATTCTCTTTCCAAGTTCGCTTCTTTGTTAATATGTCCTTCAAGAATTTGGCATACTTAGGCTTATGCTCCAATGCCTCGACCAAAGATACATTAATTTGCAAGGTCTTTAATTTCTCCACAAACTTTGCAAATTGTGAATCCAGTTTGTTCTTTTGTAATCATTAAGGGTGTGGAATTTTAGGTGGATATGGTGAAGGGGCAATGTAAGGGGGTACTCACTCATGTCCACATCCTTCTTCTTTTCTTGGTCTTTTTCTTCTGGGTGGGTTGTAGCTTGTATCTCTATTGGTTGTTAAACTTCCTTCCCACTTCTAAGTGTGATTGCATTGAGTTGTTCCCTTGGATTTGCTTTAGTATTATTCAGAAGACTCCCCACACTTTGTGCAGACAATGCATTTTCTAGTTGGCTCATTTGAACTTCTAAGTTGTGGATGGAAGACGCATGGTTTTTTGTTACTTGTTCAAATCTTCCTTCCAACCTCTTGTAAGCATCATCTATGCTTCCAAGCTTATCCTAGATTTTGTCTAACTTAAAGTTCGTAGAATTGAGTTTCTCCTATTAAAGTCCACGTGGCCCTTAAGGTCAAAATTGACCTCTTGCATTGTTTGACTAAGAAAAATTTAGGTGCTTCTTCCGCCCAGGGTTGTGATTGTTTAAATAAGTGTTGTTTTCTCTTCTTCAACCAAATTGATTATCCATGTAGTTGGGTTACTCCATATTGTTAGTTTGCATTAAACAACAATCAAAAGTAAAATGGTTATTTTGCCCGTATAATTCGCATCTATGCTGAATTGTTATAATTGAAGAAGATGAAGAGACTTGGAGGCTATTAAGTTGTCTTGTTAAATTGTCAATCTCATCCCGTCTTGCTGTCATGGAATCGACAGTAATGACTCCTCTATGATCTCAAAAAGTCGACTGCTGTCTACTTCTATCCCACGATCAAAGATAGCTCTTGTTTTCCATCTATTATAGCAAGTCCTTTGCTTCCTCAACTGTCTTCCACATAAGAGATCCTCTAGAAGCTACATCTATGATGCCTCTTGTGTGGGGATTAACTCCATTGTAAAAGATT
Organism: Erythroxylum flavicans; assembly: GCA_027576715.1. Taxonomy (NCBI): domain Eukaryota; kingdom Viridiplantae; phylum Streptophyta; class Magnoliopsida; order Malpighiales; family Erythroxylaceae; genus Erythroxylum; species Erythroxylum flavicans. The sequence goes on from JANZXP010000002.1 coordinate 31,768,662, forward strand.
TGTAGAAGGAATTCTTTGGATAGGTTATGGTGAGGGCACCTCCTTTGCAAATCCTTAAGTTGTGATCTTTGTAAGGCTTAATGAATGATACCATGCCTTAGCTTTATCCCTTAATGTGAAGGAAAAGAGTCTCATCCTAATGACATCTTTCGACATTCCATGATATCAAAAAGTATCACATATTTTTACAAAATTCACTAAATAAGTGTTAGGATCCTCATTATTTAACCCATAAAACTACACATTGGTTTGTAACATGTTTTGCAAAGCTGGTTTAATCTCAAATGATGCAGTTTGAACTGGTGGTTGAGTCATGCGTTGATGTGCAGCATTAAACCCTGGTCAAATCCATAAAGGTAGGTCTGTTGCTGGTCTCCTTGATTGAATTCTTATGCCATTGTTTCTTCGATCTCTTCTTCTTGGCATCTTGCTCTTCGAATTGCTCACTCTAATTGGGTGATATCAAGTACTAAAGTTTCGACAATCCTACTTGAACTCCAAGTGACTCTTATGTTCATGCAGTAGCATGAACACAAAAAAGGCAAAAAATTCCCTAGAACAAAAGAATTCAAATATTCCTAAACTAACTCCTTGGCAACATAGCCAAAAACTTGTTGAACAAATTTTTTCTAATTTAAATCCCTTAATATTTTATAAGTATACGGGTCGTAACTCGTTGTAATTAAGGTTGATCCTATAAGGAATTAGCTAAACATAATTGAATCCTAACTTTGTTTAAGGCTATACAAAAAAACATAATTTAAATAAAAACAAAGCTAAATAGAAAATTAAGAAATTGAGTATGAATTGATTGAAATTGAAATTCCAAAATTAACACAAGTATATCAAAATAAAGCACTAACCACTTAACAAATTAGAAATCCCAATAAGATAAGATCAAATGATTATGAGAAGATGTGATTCATTCTATCGTTATTTTGCTACCTTAATCACTTTTGATCTAATCGGTATCGATCCTAGAATTCTGAATGGTTGATTATTCTTTCTCAAGATATAATCAATAAATTGTTGTGCCTAAAATAAGTTTTAAAAATACCTATGCTATCATACTCGCAAGTATAAGAGGTAGTTGTAATTGATTACCCAGGGTCATCTCCCATAGAGGTGAAATTGGTCCACTCAAATTAACCTTGAAAAAAATAAAAAAAAGATGTAATCCTAAGCGTTCTATCTCAATTTGTTGAGTGAAGGCTTTAAAGAAAATCACAAAATTAAACTGAGAAGTAAACTATTTTAACTGGAAGCAAAAATGAATAGATTAATTTAATTGGAAAACTCTTGAGAATTAATTTCACTAATTTAATCTCCTATACATCACTAAGGGGAAATGATTGGGTAGTCGTCTTACTAAAATTAAAAATTAGGTTCTAAGATCAACTCGAATAATAAACTAAGTCTAACTTTCGTATTCGACAAGTTATTATCCGAATTAATTATGGAAACCTTACTACTAATTACCACTTAAGTTAATATATTCCTAGTTCTTAACCTAAACGTCTATAGTTTCTCGTTCCATTTTAAACTTCTTCTCTTGATCCTTCGTTTAATACCATAATGATGCAAAGTTTGGTCATAATATTACATCCATTTAGTTCAGAAACTATACCAATCATAAGACAACAACAAAGTCCCTCAATCATGCATATTTGACTAAAATAGCTACAATAATCCTCAAGAAAAATAGAACAACCCATTATGGAAATAGCAAGATTCATCATCTTTATATACTTCAGTCCCATCTTTATCAGTATAAGAGAAGTATTAAAGCAACAAACAAAGTAAATAACCAAATGAACTACCAAAAAGCTAATAGAGTATAAGTCTATCAACTATAGAGGAGTAATTTTAGTGAAATAATAGAGAAATAATAAACAGAATGAGCAAACAAGTGTTCAGATGAGGGAGTTGTGATGATCTCCTGCCACTCTCAAGCTTTCTACATTTGGTCTCGCCTTCTGCCTCTGCTTGATTCTCGCCCAGACGCTCGACTGCTCATGCTGCTTTCATCTCTCCATTATTCTTCCTCTTTTTGTCTTCTTAGCCCGCTCTATTTCTTCACCTTCTTTCTTTCTATCTATTTTGTGTCCCCGAATAAGTCTCTCGGGAGTGTAGAATGTGGAATGATAGAATGTACCGCCACCCTCCTCTTTTCTTTCTATTTGTAGTCTCATTTTAGGTCTAGGTTTTCGAGTCTTCAACCTGCAGATGCCATGTAATAATTAGACGGAAAAACATGTTATGACGGTGTTGTCATCCCCATAAGGGCTAGTCACCACTGTGACTAAGCTTGTCACAGTGGTGACATTTAGTCACCACCATGACTAAACTTGTCACGCTGGTGACAAGTCCTTTAGTCACCACTGTGATATCTTGTTACGGTGGTGACACCTTCAGTCACCATCTTGCTTTATTATTTTTTTCATTTTCATGCTAAATTTATGTAAACTTTTATTTTTCATGCAAAATTCACAAAACATACCCTTTAACCTTCATGCAATATTCATAACATTTTCATTCAATTCATCTCACATTTAGATCAAAACACAAAGATTTGTAACCAAAATTAAGGTATGAAAGTAAGCAAAATCAATAGAAATTAGACATAATACAAACCCTAATTAATAACCCGTAATTGAATCTGAAATTTCAATTTTGCAATTTCTCAATTAACAAAAACAACCTACGTCTTCAATTAGTTCTTAAGCGATCTATTAGATAATCGAGTCCTCACACAAGATCTCTCTTCGTATGATTATCGGTTTGATATATGTGTAATCTATTCGGTTGTCAATCCTTATTACCCAACCTAATCATGTTACTACTGATTCAATCTCTCGATTTATTATCAAAGTATGCAAAAAACATAAATATCATAATACCCAAACATTTCATTGACATCAAAAGCAATTAAGTCACAAAATGATTCAAGAATAAATCCCACAATGAAATTAGAACATCATTAACAACGTGTTCAACATTCTCAAACCCAAGTCATACATCAAGATGAAGTAAATAAATAAGAGAAAGTAGAAAAGAACTTGAAATGACTGGGTTGGAGTGGCTGGACAGCAGTTGCATATGCTCCTCTTCTCTTCTCTCCTTCTTCCTATTCTCTATGTTCTTTCTTAATTTGGCAAATGGAAGATAGGTAATTTTAAGTCTTGTTATGTTATTATATGTCCTATGGGTCATTTAGGGTAAAGACTAGGTTTAACCCATATCAATTTGTCTAAAAGACCCACAAAATATCAGAAGTAGAAGGAGATCTCTGTGTCTAGCGAGTGCCTGTCATGATAGTGATAGAGGATTCATGATCGTGACCCAATGGAAATTGCCTCCTATCACGATCCTGACCTTGAGGAGAGACCTTCTGTTATGACCGTGACACTCATGTCATGATAATGACTAGCCTTCTTGTCCAAGCTTGCTCCAACTTCCTTCAATCTTCATTATCTGGGCTCATACACTAACAAACACATGAAAACACCTAAAACTCACAAAATTAAAGTCCAACATCATACTCTAAACAACAAAACACTCAAAACCACAAACACACATCACGTTAAAATAATTTTAAAGCCAAACATGCACAATTCATCTAATCAACACCTAAAAACACAATAAAATACCTACCAAACATAATGTAAACTACAACTACCATATGTCTCTATCCAGGATGATCCAAAACTTCTGAAACAGAATTCTGTACTAGTATAAAAGTTAAATTGTCACAAAAATAGCATATGATGGTGATAGTGAGTCATATGAGATAAAGTTTGAGATAAGGTAAGATGTACAAGACCTTCTTCCTTTAAAGAAAGCAATTAGTTGATCAAGATCACCATATAGTGGAGTTGAAGATGAAGAAGATGATGGTGATGAGCCTTTTGGTCATAAGTTATGATGAGTGCGTTGAGTATGAACCTACAAATCAAAATGAGATAGAACTTCTACAAGAGTAGAATTAGAGTTAGGAGCAAGCTCAAAACTGATAGAATTAGGATCTGGGGTAACATGATTGGGAGCTATTTGGGAAGGAACATACAGAATTGGCATACTATCATCAAAGTTAGTAAAGACACAATGAGCATTAGAAATTATAATGTGTCTTTAAAGGATATAGCACTAGTAGACATAAAAAAAAAATTCAAAGAAGGACTAAAAAATTTGTACCATTTTGTAAAAGAGAGTATCTAAGAAAAATGCATTTTATAGGTTTTGGTTCCAGTTTATCTATTTCAGGTTGACATTGATGGACAAAATAGAAACAATTGAATACCCAAAGATTAAAAGAAAAAGGATCTTGGTAAGGAAAGAAGGTAGCGAATGGAGTTTTATCCTTTAACACTAAAGATGTCATTCGATTGATAAGAAAACATGTAATGAATCTCCCTAGGAACTTTTAGGTACATTTAGATGGATTAATAGGGTACTAGTTGTTTTTACAATATGTTAGATTTTTCTCTCTGCTATCCCATTTTATTGAGAGTATATGGGTGGTAAGAAAATTGATGTTAAATACCCTATTGCTGTAAGTAGATGGAGAATGAAGTAGAGAAATATTCTTTAGCATTATCACTACTAAGAATATTGATTCGAGTATTAAACTAAATTTGAATTTCAATACAAAAAGAACAAAAATTAAAGAATAACTCTTAATGATCTTTCATTAGATATAACTCAGTCAATCGAGAAAAATCATTAACATAAATTATGAAATACTAAAATTCCAACTTGGACTTGAGACGGCTTGGACCCTAAATATCTCTATAGACTACCATAAAATGTTTCTTAACCTTTTTATTGACTTAAGGGAAAAACAAAGTACGAAGATACTTTTCTAGTTGACATGACTTACAATTTAAACTAGATATAAACTCTAACCCTGGCACTAATTTCTTAATATTTTTTCAATGATGGATGACCCAATCGCCTATAAATATCAATGAGAGAGACTGATGCTAGATATGCAACAAATGACTACAAATCATTAAAGTAGTACAACCCATTTTATTTATGACCTTCTCTAGTCATCATCTTTGTCTTCAAATCCTGAATAATGACATTATCATGGTAGAAACATACATAACAATTTTTTTGCTTAGTTAATTTGCTCACAGACATAAGATTGAAAGGAAAGTTTGGTGTAAATAATATAGAGGGTAAAGCTTAAGAAGAAAAAGAATGAGAGGATCCAACATGTTTAATAGTGGCAGTAGATTTATTAGCAGTGATAAGCTTATCTTTATGAGATGAGGACAAATGAAAGTTATGATCAAAATTAGCTAATTTATATGAAATATGATCAATGACACCATAATCCAATGCCCATGACTATTTTCTAAGGATAGATGAATAACAAGTTGTTATGTTACTTTGAAGAGGATAACAAAAGGTTGAGTTGTTGCGGAAGAATGTTCTTCAAGAGATGCCATATGAGCTATTTGCAAATGAAGATATTTATCCTAATGTATCTTCTCATCATGTCCACCTCTATCATGATGTGTGTAGTGAGCTGTAGCCTCTGCCACATCCTCTTCAACCACCATGTCCTCCTTAATCAAATTTTCTTCTTATTTGGACTAGGACAGTTTGACAGAGATATCATAAATGTGAAGCATATTACTAGAATGAAGAAGCTTAGCCTAGTCCCAAGCTTGCTTACAATTACTAATATAAAAGAATAGGATTAACATTCCAGGTTCCTTATAATCGAAAAGGCTATATAGTAATTGGTGCATCTTTAGTTTGTCAATTTTCCAATATTTTCTAATCAAATAGAGGATAAGATGTGACATGGTACTACTTCCTCTAACCTCTAAAGAACTATTATATATTCTTAGACCAGAAAGAATAGATGTACCATTCAAATATTGTTTGGTGATTTGCAAATTGAAAGAACTCATTATTTAGACAATTTTCGGGACACTCATCAAGGACCTATTGCTAGAGTTTGACATACTCCTGATATATTTGACGAAGTTATTGACCAACGAATGCTAGTAACACTGTTGATCGTGTTTTAGAACATATGAAAGGCTATACTAATGACAAGATATCCAGGTTCTTATCAAATTTGACATAAAATAAGACTATAACCCTATTCACGATAAAGAGGTTAGCTAACCCATCAGATTGTTGTTGTCAATGGTCAATGGACAATGATGCGTAATACCCATGCACTAGTTCATGAATGATTTTCTTGTGACATTGCCACTACTATGCTCGTCATCAGTGCCTCTTAGTTGCTTCTATGTGTATGGTATTTGTTTTTTGGTTTTGGTGGGTGGAGATAAGAGTTTTGAACAAGTCTGAAGGTTTTAGGGTTTTTATAGTGTAAGAAAGGAAAGAGTTTTAGGTTTTTAGGGCCAAAAACGAGGTTTTGATTATTTAGGAATAATCTTACTCTGATACCATATTAAAGATAGTATCAAGAAATGTCAAATGAGTGCTTGATACAATCTTAAAGACCATCATTGCTTTTATATAATAGTAAAAATCAATTACATAAATAAAGATGATATTCTGAATAAATAGGAAATCATATAGATCTAAGTTTTCCTAATACTAGGAATCCATTTGTTTTTATCTTTAATTCTAATTCTTATTTTTATATCAAGTTATTATATTGAATTTATTCAACATAAAAATTATAAAACATTATATTGCGTCTTTGATATGATAATGTTTGAAGTATCTAATAAATATTTTGATCATAAACTTATAATTATACTTTTTAGTTAAATTTGTTTAGTCACTGATTATGAAGAGTCCAGTTAAATAAATGTTTAAGAATTCCACTAAAAATGACTTTTTCTCCTACTTACATAAAAAATATTACCATTTTTGACATTATCATCAAATGAAAATTTAAAATATAATAAAATAATTCAAATAGATAATGTAGTTATTTTTAGTGAAACAATTTGGATTAGTTAGTTTAAATATTGGGTTAAATCAAATCAAGCTATTCTTTTTTTCATTTTACAGTTTGATAAAATATTCATTATTTAGTATTATATAATAAAATTTGTCTTTCACTACGTCTAAAAGGTTTTATACATATAATCTTAATATAAATAACTCACAATAATCTTTTCTGGTGATATATATTTTGGTTATGAGTCCATTGGACGAATAGCTTAATATTGAGTGATTTTTCTAAACCTAAAGCATGTAGAGAGAAATATAAGGAGCAAAGCGAGGAGCTGGACGTTTGAAATTTCTGTCATAGTAGGGCGAGTGGGTGAAAGTTATACTCTATTGAGGCCGAAATGGTAGGTTCTTGTAATGCCTTGGAAACATGTAGTCCTTATTTCTTTTAATACCGTGCCAAAGCCATGCGACTCTATGCTCTTTAAAAGAAATTGCGCCCACAGAAAAAGGCTGCGAGAAAAGGAGTGAGGAGCAAATCCAAATAGGATACTGCAGCCAAGAATGGATCATACATTAGGAGCATAGAATCTTCAACTTTATATCACTTTAAGCCAACAAAGGACCGGCTCGAGGTATTGGGTGGAGTATCAGGTCAGTTTATGTCACGTTCCTTTTTCTATAATGATGATAAATGCTAATCTCCCCGTATCATCCAACTATACCATAATCATCTAACTATGTAATGTGTCCTTTACAGTCTTATTTGGAGTTGATGAGTAAGGCATTGTGAGCTTAGGAGTTAAAAAGCACCCGAATCGTTCAACTTCTTATTAGATATGGTAGCTGAATGGGACATGTATAACCTCAATTATAATGGCTTATTACTTATAATAAAGGAAAAAAGGGCTTCTAGTTCAGCACCAAGTGAACCTGCAATGTAAGAACTAAGAAGCAATCAACTCCATGTCAATTGTTTGGTTTGAGGTAACTGTGCTGAAAAGGTTTGAGACAAAAGTTAAAACCCTGTTGGAGTAGATTGACAACTCGTATGAAATTGGGTCCACAATTCCACAACTTTACAGGGAAAATGGTGTCACAAGGAAAGTATGTCTGGAGCCTGCAGATTCAGACACGAAAGAGACAAAATGGGAATTTAATGCCAATATAAAAAAGGGAAAATAGCTTTCAAGACATGAACAAAATAGAGACCCATTCGAGGTTCCACTTCAAAGATCATCAATCAAACCAAACCACAGATGCCTTTGCCATTGGAGACAAAACGGTTGCTAGCAAAACACAGTACTGTTCTGATTTCATTCATCATGTTAGGTTTCCCCATTGCCTAGCTTTTTCCTTTCTCAGTTGCCAAAACTCTTTTTTTTTTTTTTTTTGGCAATGGAATAAGAAGTGGTTGATTTCTCAAATTTACCTGATTGGGAATAAGTATCCAGGTCTACAACAGGCATCCTTTGAGCAAACTATTAGCTGTTGGATGATCATTAAATATCAGATCCCATGATGATTATTAATTTAATTTGGAGTATTATTACGGACTACATATTAGCAGATAACACATAAAAGTAGAGAATATCTGCCAAAATTGAATCGGCAAGAGCAGCAAAGAACTGATTCTTTAGTTTTTGTCCTTGCTTTGAAACTTGAAAGTAAAAAAATTAGAATCTTTAAGGATTCATTGTCCTACATTTTAAGTTCCGCATCAAAGGTTTAGTTATCTGATAATAATAATAATAATAATAATAAAGGACAATTCTTTAACCATTTTTAAAAAGCTAAGAGTATTTAATGTAGGCTTAGTTCCAAAACCAATACGAGGAATTCATTATGAAATGTGGAGTGACACACGTTCTTTGTACTACAATAACGACAATAGCAACTACTGTCTAAATCTAACACTGATAAGACCATAGCAGTGGCTCTCTGCCCACGACAACCTCCCCTCTCTCTCTCTCTCTCTGCCCCTCTACCATCTATGGTTGATGGTGGAATTTGAGCATCCCAATGTGATACCAAAAAGAGCATATAGATGTTGAGACTGCAAGTGAAGCTGGACCAGCTTCTTTGAACAACCCAAAAAATTTTCTACTCTTTTCCCGATTCATTCTTTGCATCTTTTTTCAAAAGTTGAAGCCTTTTTCTGGGTTAAATTTTGTTTCTTTCTTTCTAAGCATCTCTGCTTCAGAACACTTGGCATTATATCGATATATCTTGCTAGTTCTTTTGTGGTATATTCATCTTTTCCGTTTTTACTTTTTCTTCAATTTAGATGAACATGGGAGTAGTTGGAAGTTTGAAATGGGCGAATAGACACAGCAAGAAGCAATGCAGGAGTTTTCTCAAAAGACTGCGGGCAGCAGTTAAGAACACAGTTAAGAATGGGAAGCAGCAGTCGAAATTCCAATATGATCCTTCAAGTTATGCTCTCAACTTCGATGATGGTTACTGCAATTTGGGTAGCAGAGCCTATGTAAACAAACATTCCAAGTATCAGGATGAAGCTCCTGACATTATCTGGGTCTATGTTGTGTGGAGAGACCCAGATCAGTGATGCACAAGAGGATTAGATAATCTGTTTATTTGTTTGAGGTTTTGATTTTGGTCCGTAGACTGACCCACGGTTGTTTGGTTTGGTTTTGGGGGAAACCTTATCTCCTGGTTGTGTAAGGAATGATACTATTGTTAGTTTCTGATTTCTCTTTGATTATACCTTCAATAGCATTTCATTTCGTCATTCCTCCCCTATTTTTATTACTCACTATCATCACATTGCTTAGTTTTTAATTCATGGTAGTTATTGTTCAATGCACTTACTGTATAACAAGCCCGAATTGCACAGACAACCAGATAAAAATGAAAGTCTTGTTCGCCATTTTACTTCCAACAGGTATGATGGAACATTCAAAAGAAAGTTTTGAAGTACGAAGGCCTTCAATTGTCTGGTGTTGATACCATTTTGCTTCGTGGTCTCAGACAAATGTCAACTAAAAAGCTACCGATCTAGTAAGAAATCAAGTTGTATGAACAAATCGTAACCAGGAAATTAAAGGTGTTGCAAGTAACATGTAACAATCCACCAGATCACTCCCCATAATCCCTTCAAAGAGAAATACAGAATTGCAGCATTTTATCCTAGCCCTCTATCTGTGTAGTCAAGTTGGACAGCCTGATCTGTTCGGAAGACTAGTATGACTTTCAAACTGCAGGGTCTTCAAGCATGGCAGTAGACAAATCATTTATCCGGGGGTATGCAGCTTTCTCATCAAGTTGCTTCTGAGCCCAAACCAGCAATTTAAGCAAGCTAGGAAGCTTTGGTTCTGTCAAGAAATTGTGATTCAATATCCATCTAAAAGGTACATAATACAACTTATCAAATGATTTAAGTCATGGAATCAAATATATGTAAACATCAATCCCTATGTAATCCAAATGCATAAAACCCAAAATTTTCCACATATTCAATACTCATTTTCAAGTAATTTGGAAATGTTAATCCATGAGTAGCATATATGTGGTTTTCCGGAGTGTATATAGACACAAAAAAGTGAAATTTGACTCTACACCCCAGATGATCACAAAAGGTCAAATGACTTTCATATGAGCTAAAGGAAATTTGACTTTCAAGTTTAGTACTTAGAACCAAGTTGTTGATACTGAAATATCTCTATAATTCCGGGAAAATTTCGTCGCCCATTCATTCACAAAACTCACTTGTACAGCTTCATCCTATCCACTTACGAAAACAAACATTTAATAGATTCTAATATTGATAATTCTAAAATGGGATAACAAATTCACAAGAGCCTCAAACATTCTGGGATATTTTCAATTCAATGTCAAACCTTTTAAATTTTCAATTTAGTACTTTAAATTTAAAAAATTGGACGACTCAATCAAAACGTTATCTCCGTTAATATTTTGTTGATGTGCCTAACAGAACACGCGAATGTAGCTACTTGGATAGACTACATGGCTCTTCTTCTTTATCCACCACATATAACCTTCAATAACAACTTGTCATAGATAAGTTGGCGTCATTCTTTCCCTCCTTGCATCCCTTTTTATGTTCATGATTCAACCTCCATATAACAGAAGAGTTGAGCTCAACTAAAACTAGAATGTAACTAGTTTGGAGCAACACAGAAGGGAACACTATGACTCGAAGTATATAGACAACCTCAGGGAATGCCATGTGGACTTCATGTACAGACGGAAATCCTAGAAGACACTGTCTCTTGCGCTAGAAATGGGGTCAATTGTTTAAATTATAAGGACTTCTGGGTCTTTTTAATTTGCTGGTTTTTTAGGTTTTTTTGAACTTGTTGAGTCTTTTGGATTTGCTGAGTTTTTTTGGGTTTTCTGCATTAAATTTCTTTCTAGTTTTGTCTGTCCTCATGAAGTTTGTTGTGTTCATCGCTATAACAGTCGATCAAGAATAAACTATGTCTAAGCACAAAGCAATGAAGAGCTTCACCAGAAAGTGTATTTTTCTAAACGGTGAAAGATTTAACTGTAGCATTGCATCCCTAGCAATTTATTACATGACGATATATCTTTTGGATTGTTTTGATTCCTCTTTGTAAGCACTGACAGCAAGATCAGCTAGTGCATGCTTAACAACAGCTACTTGGGCCAAAGAAATTGCAGTGTGCCCAATTAGCAGAGTAGTTAGTAATATACAGATGAAGAAAAAGAGACATCAAGAGTGGACAGAGAGTTTTTCAGAGAGCTAGCGAGAGTAGAACTGCCTAACTAAGAAACCTAGGCACAAATGACCAAGAGACATTGAGAGAGACCGACAAAGACAACAAAAAATTAATGGATAAATGACTTATTAGGCTTGTTAATGAATTGGATGAAGAGGTGTAACTTTTGAGCCCCAAGTAAGAGCCATGTAACCTAAGTGCCCACATTCATGTGCTTTATTCACCACACCAATAAAATATTAATGTGGATAATGTTTCAAACTAAGTGGTCCAACCTTTTAAAACTTTGAAACTAAATTAAAAACCTAAATGGTTGGACACTAAATTAAAAACATTATAAAATGTTTCACACTTTTCAATTCGTTATCCCTTCTAAACTTGCTGGACAGCTAACCAAATGTTCATAAAATGTCAATGCTTGAACCAAGATATGTGATATAACACGAAGCTATGCGCTGAAGTAATTTTCAAGGATATTTAGTTTTCTATCATACAAAATACAGGCATGCAAATCAAATGAAACATTTAGTCCTCATAAGTGCACAGTGAGGAAAATGTCATAAAAATGGACCATTCAATTAGAAGTTCCTTGCAGCTTGGCTATCATGCAAAATTACAAGGTTTGCATAAGATTGCTTTTTGTGTTGTAATTTATCTGTGCTTTTGTTAGTTAAAATCAGAGTCAAGTTCATTTTAGCATATCCCTCTGTTACATGGTGACTTCATATCATGTTCAAGTATAGCACTTAGCATTTCCACAAAATGACAAATACATAATGAACAATGAAGCCACTAACCTTTTTCATGACTCTGACTTGTAAGAATAGCTGCATTCACCTCACTTGCAGTCTTCAGACGCTGTGAAATATCCAGAAGCTCGCCAACTGGAGAAGTTGAGGCATCTTCAAAAGCTAGTAAAGCAACAGTTCTCTCCAACTCTTCTAGAAAGCTTTGCTGCGAATAATTTCAATGTTTAATGGATCTATATGATTTACAGTTTTATTTGTAAATATGATGAATAGCTAATGCAACCAATGAAGAATGTAATTTTAGTTAAAAAAAAATGTACTGGAGGAATTGCCAATACAGAAAAATTGCAGTAGAAGTAGATATGAGAATCAATAGCTGATTGATAATCACATTTTCTTCTCCCCTTGGTGCAAGCTCCTCCTGCGCAAATTCTAGCGCCTCAGCTACCTTGCCATTTCTAATTAATTCAATCAGCCTCTGTTGTTGCAGATGGAAAAACAGTTGGGGATTTGTATCCAATATCTGTGGACAAGGTTTTTATATGTGAGAGAATAATTGCTATAGAAAACGAGAGTATGTAGTTGCCACTCATATCACAAGCAAAACATACCCTCAAGAATGATATATTAATCTCTGCCCATGACATCATATATTTTAGGAAATGAATTCAACAATGAAGAAAGCTGGAAAGTAAAATCACAATTACAAAGCACAAGATTTACATGGCTCGGCAGGAGTGCCTAAGTCTGCACCACATTAAGAATTTTATTAAGGTTTTCTGTTACATGTTGCAAAGACCAATAACTGCTATTTCTAAAGGAAATTAAGGAAAAAAGATATAAATCCTACTCATACAAAGAATTCCTCCAACAGAAATCTTTTTATACACAAAAATTGATTAACTCCTCAGCACTGGAGCTCAACTGGCCTAAATGGTCTCGGGCACGAGCTCAGACTCAGGCTCCACTTCCATAACCCTGACAAGGGCACTACTCCCTTGACCCTGTCTACTACAACACATTTAACTGTAGTCACGCACATGACTGCTCTTTTGCCTCCTTGATACAATTGGAAAAGGAGTCATAGAAGCATCCATCAATTTGATAAGCAAATGGCAAAAGTCCTTTAAAGAAGGAACAAAAATGGAAAAGTGAAACAGATAGCCAAATATAAAAAGCTTATGAGAAAAGAAATAGTATTATAAGTTTCAAATGATTGAATCCCAAACCAAGCCCTATGAGATAATCAGCATAACAAAACATCATACCTCAGGGTTTAAATCATTGACTTTCTCAATTGCATCCTCCACATTTCCACACTGCACTGCCTTCTTGACAGCCATTCTATCAGTAATTGTTGCAAGATCTATATCTGCTACTTTGCAATAAGGAGAAACACAGAGTTAAATTTTTTCAATAAAGAGCACTAAAATGAAATACCAGAACTAACAACAACAACAACAATAAAATCTCAATAAAAGTCCCGCCGACGCAGAATTTGAGAAGGTCCAAAGATGTACAATCTTGTCCCGAACTGGTAGAAAGACTATTTCCGATAGATCCACATAAAAGAAAAAAAAAGAACTATAAATCAATTATAAATCAAGGATACGTTCAGTTCCAGATTCTGTGCGGAATTTCTCAGCAGCTTGAACATAACCCTCAGTGACAAAAAAGTTCATCACCAATTTATTCATGTCTTCCTTCCTAATCTTTATATCATTGAGCTTTTTTTCCCACTCTTCCCTTGTAAACACTTTCTTTGAAGCAGCCTAGGCAAAACAAGTACAAATATGAGCATTTCACCAAACTGTATACCTCACACCATTTTTCATATGTTTGAGGAAAATGGTACAGCGGACAGAATAATTCATCATTAGTTGACAATTTTGTCTGCAATAATTGCACTTGTCCAAGATAAATTAGCATTCCACAGATTCAAAATCTCCTCTCACAGTCACAGCACAACAACTACCACAAAATCTAAAACCCTAAACTACCTGGATAATGCACTAAAATAAACAAGGTTACACCAAACAATAACACACATGCTAACGCGCAATCGTGTTAAACCCAAACGAACCGAAATCAGCATGAAAAGAGGAAACCAGAAACCCTAATTACCATAGCTTCGTTCTTTGCAATATGAGGAATCACGATCCCGAACAGTGACATCAGTCCGTGATCACCATCAAGCCTTCGACATTCAAGAACTGGATTCTACCAATCCCTGTAACCAAAAAAGACCCGCTACGAAACACACAAAGAACACATATTACCTTATAATACCCCAAATTGTCACATTCGCAACGATTTTCAAACTTGTTGAGTTCATTAAAAGTTATCAGAAAGTCCGTGACTTAATTACAGAGCAATGACGAGATTGTACGTATAATAGAGAATTTCAGGTTTCCGGCAAAAATCTGTACCACTTCCCGCGAGAAGTTTATGCGACGAAGATGATTAGATTTGGAGGGATAAACCGTCTAATCAAAATTATTTTATGTGATTCCGATAATCGGTGCCATCTGTCACGTCGTGTTTAAGTTATACGGGTGTTTCGGGTGGACCGGGTTTTCTGGGTCGGGGGTACGAGTGAGCTGGACTCGATTGATGAATGGGGCTTTTGGGGAGCAAACATACGGAAATACACAGAGAATAAGAGATTTTATATTATATTAAATTTAAGGATCGGCTTGTTTGACATATATTTTTTATTGTAGCTTTTATTTATTATTATTTATTATTTTTAAAAATAGTTATTTTATTATTATTAATAATAATTATATATTATATAAAATTTAAAATAAATTAATTTTAATTAATTAAATTTATTTAAATCTTTTATATAATATTTATTAATAAATCGTTAACAAAAATTATTTTATTTTATTAAAATAAATAATTTAAAAATTAAAATTAATTTAATTATTAATTCAAAATTTATTTGAAATTTAAATATTTTGAAGATATTTTAAATTTAATTATATTTATTAATAATTATTAATTTAATTTAAATAAAGATTAAATAAAGGTGTTAAATAAAATAAAATTATTCATAATTTTATTCATAATTAATTTTTATTAATTAAATATATAATATCAATTTCAGTTATCCATAATTCTTATTAATAATTAATATATTAATAATTAAATAATATATATTTAATTGGTAGTAAATTAGATTATGAAAAATAAAAATAAAAAATAAAGTCATTTTTGTGTTTTTTTATATATTTTAAAAATTAGAAGGGGCCGAAAATTTTGGCGCGAGAGTTGCCTTCCGGTTGGGCTTTGTTCTCCAATTTATGATTTGAACGGTCTATTTTAACAAACAATGGGAATAAACTGAAATACATGAGGTTATTAGTTTGTGATTGGCGTTTGATCAAATGCAAACAAGATATTTATGTGCTTATAAAAAAAAAGATATTTGTGTGATCAATTTCTCCTCCTTTCCTCTATCCTCTTACTTATTTCTTTACTGGATTGCAACTCTCCTCTGTCGTCTCCTTAGTATCCCTTCTAGATGTCTTCTCTCCTCACCTACAGTTCTCCTCTTCGTTGTCCTTTGCTCATAAGCTCTTCTCTTTGTTGTCTCCTCACCTCCAGACACGCTAGGTCACCAGGTTGATGGAATTTTCAAGAGTGTGGTCGTTAGCTTCTCTTTTCATGCACCACCGCCATCAGCTCATCTCCTCAACACTCTTTAGTCTTTGATAATGCTGTCGCCTGCAACCAAATATAAAAGAAATCACTTCCGTTAAAACAAATTAATATAGTAGTGGTAAGCAGATATCGTTCCGACGAGGAATTTTTAATGGTAAAAGTTAGCGATGTTTAAAACTAAAAGAAAGTAACGAAATTGGGGGGTTTGATTCACGATAATTTAAGAAAAAATATAAGAAAAATCGAAAATAAAGAGAAATAATTGGATCTGAAAATATAAGAGACAAAACTTGGTTTCGGGTCACCGATGTTATCACACTAAAATGGATCCTCGATATAAAATTGCAATCATTAATAAACATTCATTGGGGGTATT
>JANZXP010000002.1:31797347-31825807 GCA_027576715.1 Erythroxylum flavicans
GGAAAATTAAATTAAAATTAAATGGCTAACATTGAACAATTGATAGCACCAAAATGTAGAAAATTGAAATTCAAGATACACGGAAACTCCTTTGAAATTTCCCCTCCTCTCCTCGTTCAAGTCTAAAACGGGCTTTTGGAATAATTGGGGTTTGGAGAAATTTGGGATTCTTAGGGTTTGCACGGATTTGTGCTTTTTCTGTGTCTTATGATAATGATGACGGAGACGAATTCTTTGGGTTTCATTCCCGGCGCCCTTGATGACGACGTTGACCTGTCCATGGATTTCGATACCTTCTTTCACATACTTGACGAATCTTCCGATCCTTCTCAGGTAATTCTGTTTAACTCCGAGATTTTTGGTGCAATCTTTGAATTTGGTGTTTGTCGGTCCTGTTATGAGCTTCTTCTTATCCTGCCACTACTGCTACTACTAGTTCGTTGGTTTACATGCTTTCGTAATTTTGAGCGTCTCGTGCGTTCTTTTATGTGTGGTGCAAAATTAATAACTCCTTGCACTAAAAGTTTTCAGTTGTAAGTGATTGTTCCTTATGCCATGACATTGTTATTATCTTTCATTAAGTTTATTTAAATTGTTTTGACTATTGGATGGGAAATGCCTGTGAGGACCAAACAATCCATGCATTTATCCTATACTTTGGCTGATCTATGGTTGGTTGCTTTTAATTGGGATTTTGTTTCGTTTAATTTTTTTTCCAAATTGCAGACTAAGGATGAAGAACCTTCGTCTAGTAAGTTGAAAGTTGAGCCAACTGCTGATGTTGGCGGCAATATGAACTTGGAACTTCATAGTGGTAACTGCTTTATGACAAAAACAATTGTTATATTTCAATTAAACTAAGGATGTTATACCCTTTCAGCTCTGATGTCCAGTGAATAGGGTCGTTTATATTTCATTGACTCTGTTTAGGATGTCAAACTGCAGCGGGCTCCCAATTGTTAGAGGCTAAAACTTTGCATTCTATTGGGAATTATCCCTCATACAACCTGGAAGCTTCAGACTCGGGAAACTTTACTATGGCATTTGGTGGTTTAAAAATGGAAGATTCATTGCGTATGACCTCCTCTACAACATCAGTCTGTCACGATTTTAGTGACTGGGTTTTACCATCCCAAGGTGTTCAAGGAGGAGATGTGTTTCGAGTTTCACAATCTGCTAAAGCATCTATTTTTGATGAAGTAAATTCTACCCTTGGTTCAGAAAATTGCTATGATGATTTGGATGTCAATCTTTTGTTGGGTAAAACTGGAACTCTGTTCAGGCATCTAGCAGGGGCAGTTGATTCCACAGGTACGCATGCCATATTTAATGATTAGACCTGTTATTTTCTTCTTGTTGTCACAAGTTTGATACTTTTATGTAAACAATCATCATTGTGTACTGTGACTATTGCAGGTGCTTCATGTGATATTTGGATGGAAAGTATGGACGAGAAGTCTGGGTATCCTGGTGATGTGGTTGAAAACACATATGGAGTATCAGTACCTGAGAATGATGATAACAATTATGTGGATAAATCTTGTATGAATGCCAATATTCCTTCATATGATGCAATTTCGAACGGTTCTACTTCCTGTCATAATTCTGCCATCACTAATGAATTAGGTTCTCATTATCTGGTTCCGCAGTTTAACATGAATGTTGATTACTCACTGTTTGGGGGTTCTCCTCAGTATAGTATTTGTGGTGATTTCAAGTTTGATCGATTGTCCGATGATGTGTTAACTATGAATAAAGAGAAGGATGAAATAAGGGAGTCCCAAACTCTAAATGCATACTATGCATCAGAGATGTCTATGATTGATAACATTGCTGGAGAGGAGCAGAATGCTAAATGTCAAAGTAGTATTGATAATAGGCGTGTTGATGGTGAACATTTGCTCCTGCCATTCTGTCATGTTAAATCAGGCATCAGTGAGAAGCAATCAGTTTCTCTTGAGGATAGGAAAGTTGATCAGGTGGTTACAAGTAAGAGTATGATGAGGCTTCCTGTTCAAGCGGCTCTCAACAGAGAGTATTCCTACAGGGAGAACGACAATTCTTTTGTCGATAATGTCCCAAAACAGTCAGTATCCTCTTTGTCACTGCCTATTTTTCATCACAAGCCAGTAATTCATGCAAAGGCTGAGAAACGAGATGTGATTCTTACTTCTGCTGCTGATGGTACATATGCGACTTTAAATGCTGCAAGACAGAGTATGCAATGTCCTCAAAGATCTGTCTTAACCAGCAAACATCCCATTTATATTAAGGATGAGAAAGAAGTTAAAGTGGTTAAATCCAAGGCCTTGGATAGTAACCATTTCTCAAGTGTCAGTCCTGAATCAATACAAAGTAACTCACTTGGTAGCAAATCTCATGTTGATGATGACTCTGAAATTTGCATTCTTGAAGATATTAGTCAACCTCCTCTCTCAAACCAATCTATATCTCATGGAAAGATGATTGATCCTTTCCATTATTCTGCATACAGTGACACCACCCATCATCCAGGTGTGGGAGCCTTGAGGACAAAGATTATTGATGAACGGGTTCTATACCAAGCTGCATTGCAGGTTAGCTTCTTGAGCTAGGAACTATACCTGATCTGTTGAAATGTTTATGTAACTTCGGTCACCATTCTTTGATGCGAAGGGAAATTTTTGTCTCTGGAAATAGAGCTAAGATATAATTGGAATGTTTGATTGCTCCTGAACCATATAAATGCATGCTCGTTAGTGTGTGGTGATTTGTGTGACACCGTGTCTCTGTATGGCCTCATGATGTTTCATATTTCTCCATGGTTTCAGGTTTTCTGATATTGTTCAAAGATTAGGTTTTGGGCTTTTAAATGTGTTAAATTTGCTGTTTATATTCTCATGATTTCTGTTGTTCAGTAAAAGTTAAAAGGTTGCTCATACTTACTGTATCTTGGAACACTATCTGGTTTTAGTGAGTGAAGGTGAAGGATTTGATCAAGCATGCACATTTTGACAGTTGGTATAAGTTACTTCGATAAAAAACTAAAGATTCTAGATTGTCTGACAGGATCTTTCTCAGCCAAAATCTGAAGCTAGTCCACCGGAGGGTGTTTTGACAGTATCTCTTTTGAGACATCAGGTTTGCAAACTTTTTTTCCTCCACCTTCCTTATGTTGTACATGTATGGTCATAATATAATAGCAATGGCTGAGAGTTGCATATACGAAATGACCTATCTGTTGAAATTACACATATTTGACGAGATTGATTATGTTTTTAATAATTCCCCAGAGAGAAAAGAGCCCCCAACTGATTTGAAATTGATGTTCTAGTTTCATGAATGAAAATAGAATGTCAAGGATACTATGATTATGCCATTTAGTTCTGTCATATGTTTCAAGAAGAAAACATAGCTCCAGTTGGTTCGTATTTTAACCTCGGTACGCTTGATGATTTTGTCATAAACTTGCGTGCTAGTTGTTTAGAATATTGATTTTGTTTTGCCTAGCAGGCTGGGACCACCACCACATACATGTGATCTTATTCAAATACAAGTAGGTATATAAATTTTGACACTCCAGATTGAGGGCAAATTTTGACACTCCAAATTGAGGGCAATGTCCCTCTTTAAGGACTACCCACCCATAATATGCTTGAAGTTTTTGCATTATGATATCCTAATTTGGTTTTTGATAACCCTGTTCCCTAGTAAAATAGGTTAAATTTCATTACAGAAAATAACATATCTGTAACTTATGTCGGTGTAGGTAATCAACTAATTAGGTTTTAGTTTCTGTGAAAGAGCTTTACACGTCAATTTCATTGTATAGTAATCTTGACTGGCAAGACATTATTTGCAGTGACATCGCTTCAACTTCCCATGGTTGCATATTTCTTTCTTGTTTGATTTTTTTTTTTTTTTGCATGATCATGATAAGGTTATTCACCTTACAAAATTGATGATTTCTTCTTCAGAGAATTGCTTTGTCATGGATGGTTAGGATGGAAACATCGAGCTGTAATTGTTTGGGAGGGATTCTTGCGGATGACCAGGTGGACGTTCTTGTTGAACTTAATCCATGAAAAATGTTGGGAGACACTATTTCAATTTTTTTTTTACGGAACTGTTACTTTTCAGGGACTGGGAAAGACAATTTCAACTATCGCTCTTATTCTTAAGGAGAGACCTCCATTTCGTGAAGTAGATTTAAATCCTATAAAGGAAGAAAATTTTGAAACTTTCGATTTGGATGGGGATGATGATGGTATTATCGAGGTTGATGGAATGAAACAAGTAAGTAGGGGTTGTGAAGTTAAATCCAGTTCTTTGAAGATCACACATTCTTTAGGGCAATCAAAGGGAAGGCCGGCTGCTGGGACTCTTGTTGTTTGTCCCACAAGTGTCCTGCGTCAATGGGCTGAGGAGTTGCATAAGAAAGTTTCTAGTGAAGCTAATCTGTCTGTTCTAGTGTACCATGGAAGTAATCGAACAAAGGATCCTTCTGAGCTGGCAAAATATGATGTGGTCCTTACAACCTATTCCATTGTAAGTATGGAAGTGCCGAAACAACCTGTGATCAGTGAAGATGATGAGGAGAAAAGAGAAGATCAAGGAAATGATGTTTCACTTGTTGAATATTCATCTGGTAAAAAAAGAAAGCATTCACCCAGTTCTGGAAAAAATGGTTCTAAAAATAAGAAGGGATTCGATGGTATATTGGTTGATTCTCTTGCCCGACCACTTGCGAAGGTTTCGTGGTTTAGGGTTGTCCTGGATGAGGCTCAAAGCATCAAGAATCGCAGAACTCAAGTAGCTAGAGCTTGTTGGGGTCTTCGTGCAAAACGCAGGTGGTGCTTGTCTGGGACCCCTCTCCAGAATGCAATTGATGATCTTTATAGCTACTTCAAGTTCCTCAGATATGATCCTTACTGTTCCTACCCTGAATTCTGCTCTCGATTGAAGGTGCCAATTCAAAAGAATCCAGTAAAAGGTTATAAAAGGTTGCAAGCTATTCTGAAGACAATAATGCTTCGACGTACCAAAGGTTTGATTGCTTGTGTTTCGTCTAAATGCTGTCACATATTTCATAGATGATGATGTCAATTTAATCTGCATGTGATATTAAAACATTCGTGCTGACTGGCTTGTGTTCGATCATCATCTCAAGAAGACTGTGACCTTATGTCTCGTTGATTTTGAAACTGTTAGATGCTGCCTGTTGTTTCTGTGGTGCTTGTTGAAGCTTCACTTGGCTGAGGTCCTTTTTCTTTTTATAGTTGAAAGCGTGTTACAATTTTCAATTGTTAGTTACATGTCATTTTCACATACTCATTTAATGAATGACAGTTTATTATACTGGCAATTTTTTTTTTCAAGGTTGGTCATTGCACGTCTTATATGAACTTGAGATCCCTGAATATGAATCCCAATATTTTATAGTTGTTTTGACAGATTTCTGCTTGAAGTAAAATGTTTCCCAAGCTTTATTCATGCCATATATTCTATCAATGGCTGCAATTAAAGCTTGATTGTAGTGGAAACAATTTTTCATCTTTGCTGCAAATTTTCTGATGTGCTCGTTATTCTTTTTATTTCTAACTCAGTCCACATTCCAGTTTTTAGGATTTCTTGCTAGGCTAATGATAGTTGTGTTATAGCTGTGATATGCTTAATTACTGTTAATGTTTCTCTAGGCACTCTTCTTGATGGTGAGCCAATTATTACCCTGCCTCCTAAGGTAATAGAACTGAGAAAAGTAGAATTTACTGAGGAAGAGCGTGATTTCTACACCAGACTGGAGACTGATTCACGTGCTCAGTTTAAAGTATGGATCAACTCGATTATTTAAACACTAAAATTTCAATTTTATACTTGCATTATTTTATTATGAATTGTTTTGGTTAAGCTTTTAATCCTAGTATTTTGTGCTTGATCAAATCATTATGAATTGTTAACGCTATTAGTTGGATGCTGTATCATATATGTGTGAATTATAGTTGTTTTGACATCTATAAATTTGGCTTAGGAATATGCAGCTGCTGGAACTGTTAAGCAAAATTATGTTAACATCTTACTGATGTTATTGCGACTACGTCAAGCTTGTGATCATCCACTTCTGGTCAGGGATCTGGACTCAAACAACTTTGGGAGATCGTCAGTAGAGATGTTAAAGAAGCTTTCACAGGAGAAGCAACGACACCTTCTTAATTGTTTGGAAGGATCTTTGGCAATCTGTGGCATCTGCAATGTATGCAATCACACACGTCATGTTCTTTCTTTTTCTTCACAAAACTTCAATTGAACAATTTACTCTTATTCTTGTATCATAATCCTATTCGGAGCCCTAGAGTAATTTATTGTCTATATGAGTCTTGTCGAGTTCTTTTTGAACAGAATACTTGTGCATAAAAGTTGAACATCACCATAAAAAATTAGATGCGGAAATTTCCTCTTTGAACATAAATTGTGCTTTTTCCTGGATTCGTTGTCTCTGTTGCTAAGGAGCTGGTGCCATATTCTAAGTGACAGTACAGTTAAACAAGTGAGCGAAGGGACTGGGAGTGAGTATGATGAAGGGTTCTTATGGATTTTCACTTAACTTACAGAGTTTTGCATAATTTTTTTTTCTCACTCAGCTTGCAGAGTTATGCATAAGTTTCTGGTTTTGTATCCTGATAACATAAAGTGATTGTGGATTTGGGTTATTTGAGATGCTATTATCAGTAATTACAACATAGATATGAAAATTTATGGAAATATTTTGTTGTTCTTAGTTTTGGTGTAATGAAGTCTTCCTTTTCTCCAACGCTTCTTCTTTTCTTTCTTTGTTTTGAAACTTATACATCGTCCTCTATCTGCATTTTATTTTGATGAGTCTACTTTTTGTTTGTTACTGATAATAACTTTTTCACTTTTAGGACCCACCCGAAGATGCGGCTGTAACAACATGCAGTCATGTATTTTGCAATCAATGTATCTGTGAACATCTCACTGGCGATGACAACAAGTGTCCTGTCTCAAACTGCAAAGAGCGGTTAAATATGTCTTCTGTGTTTTCCAAAACCACATTGAGCAGTTCTCTCTCTAACCATCCAGATCAAGATGGTTCTAGTTCTAAGTCTGCTGAGTTGTTCAAATCTTATAGTGGGGGTTCCGTCTGTGATTCTTCAAAAATAAGGGCTGCAATCGAAGTCCTGCAGTCACTGACTAGGGCACAGAATTATATATCTGCAACCAGTACTTCCGAAAACTCATCTGATGAAATTGTGTCAACTCATCCAAACTTGTTTGTTTTGGAAAATTCTCATGGCCATTGTACTGATAAAAAAAGTTTGCTAGTGGAAAGCAATTTAACTAAGCCACTTGGGGAGAAAGCTATAGTGTTTTCACAGTGGACAAGGATGTTGGATTTGCTTGAAGCTCGTCTTAAATCTTCTTTTATTCAGTACAGAAGACTTGATGGTACAATGTCAGTTGTTGCAAGAGATAAAGCTGTGAAAGATTTCAATACGCTGCCAGAGGTTTGTTGTTATTTGAATATTCTTCTGTTGATTTTACTTTATCTACCTTCTCAGGTGTTAATGGCTGCTTGCATTTTATATTTGGCTGCTCCCTTACATTTTATACTTCTGCTTTCTAGGTGTCTGTTATGATTATGTCTTTGAAAGCTGCTAGTCTTGGACTGAACATGGTTGCAGCTTGCCGTGTTCTTCTGCTAGATCTTTGGTGGAATCCAACAACAGAAGATCAGGCAATTGATAGGGCTCATCGAATTGGTCAGACACGTCCTGTTACTGTGTTGAGATTAACTGTAAAAGACACCGTTGAAGATCGTATTCTAGCTCTACAGGTACTACTGTCATTTTGCTGTATTTGCTTCATTGAGAAGTTTTTTGAATTCATGAGGCACAGGAGATTACTGCTAGCTTTGATTGTTTAATCAATTTTGTTGACTTAGTTGCTGAATTAATCATTGTAATACGAGTTTGTACTGTAATCGGCTCCAAGTTTAAAGTACTTCAGTCTGGTATAGAATGTAACCTTTTGGCTACTTGTTTTCACAAGTATAGTTTTAGGTGTCTTCAGTATGAATCATTGTATTGGCTTTCGGAAGATACGAGAGAATGTCTGTCTGTATTCAAAGCAGATCTTTATTGATTGTCCAAATGCTGACTATATTTTGTTATTGAAATACAGTAAATAGTAAAATGGGATTAACTTGTTAGTAGAAGACCAGAACAGAATTACATCACCTAGCTGGTTCTCTGAAGTTTTAGTGCAAGTTTTCTCCAGGATCTAAAATTGTTAAATGACTGCTTTACTTTTGCAGCAAAAGAAGAGAGAGATGGTATCGCATGCATTTGGAGAGGATGAAACTGGTGGTCAGCAGACTCGATTAACAGTGGAAGACTTGCACTACCTCTTTAATATGTGAATACAATGATTGACAGATTTTTTTCTTGACTTACACCAGATGATCTGTAGGAAATTTTTGCAGTGGCTGATGTATGCATCTAGACCCTTGGCTGTCTGTTGCTGATGCAGCTTGTATACGAAACCTTGCCTGACTCGAGGTTCAAAAGGGCAGGGAATTAGGATTTTTGTTCACAAAGATGATTTACATATTTTTTATTCTTTTGTTTTTGTAGTTCTACTTAATAGCTTCAATTTCATTGTATAGATAGGCGTGTAGAGTTGATAGTCTGACACAGAAATAGTAAAAGACGGCAGATCTATAGAACACCTTGTGTTACCAAACTGTAAATGATAGAAGAGGAGGGGCTTATTATTATTATTTCTCTCTATTTGTTGTTTGTGTTTTCTTCTAGTATGCTTACTTGTCTTTGTTTTGTTTAAGGTAAACTTGGTTAATTATACTTTCTCAAGTTCCCAACATAATCACATCTACGTATTAAAACCAACACCTTTTCTCTTCAATAGCTATTGAGAGTTAAAACTCTCTTGAGATAAAGAAATGTATAGCTTAAGGAGGGGTAAGTAACCTAATGTAATAATGAAATAACACAAAAATGAGGTGTTGTGGTCTGTAACTGTTAGATTTAAATGGACGGAATGAATGAAATACATTTAGTCTCCTATGAACTTCTGTTTAATAATCTACAATCTTATCCTTGCGGAGTCTCTCCAATTTGTGATTTCTCGTTCAAGTTTTCTGTTTTTCTTCCAGACTTTATTTTTCTGGTAAATTATATTTTATATATAATATTTTGTTTAATACTTATTAATAAAATATTTTCCACTCATATATAATGAAATTAACTGAATTTCGTATGTTATATCCTAGTTTATTTATTGCATCAATTATTATCTGATTCTTAATATTTAAATGCTTTATATTCATATTGCCTTTGAATACATCTTCATACAAACTTGAAACTTATAATAATTTTCTTTATTTCTCATTCCTTTGAATAATATTTAACTTGATTTTTTAGAATGTCTCATTGAATTGAATTATTCATGGTTTTCTAGTAACATCATAAGATAACAACCACTAAATAAATATTTTGGACTAAGAACACGAGTAAAAGTAATACTTTAATTTGAGATTCATATAATCTCAAAGATTCTCATGCAATAAAAGATAAGAATATGATTTATATTATTCTTATCGGTAAAAATTACAGTATTGACTCTTTTATTAGAACGTGTGCCTTTTATCAAATACTGTACAAATGATAGTTCACATATACTTAACATCTAATTTTAGTTCACTTGTTTATTCATTTAACCCATCTTTTTAGAACTTATATATGACATGTTAAAGACAAATTGGACAAACATATCATTTCTTAAGGTTGTCATTACTAATAACCCTTTATACCCTTAAATATACTTTCCTTTGACATTAGTGTTTTAACCCATGAGCCCTTGTTTATCACATAGATATAATTTCTTAAAACTTGTCTTATCTCCATTCCTAAGTAATGAAAGTGATTACTCGTGTGAAAGGTATATCATATTCGTCCAACATACTTTTTGTATCTAAAATTGAATGTTTAATTCTTATTCTAACATTCAATCTAGAACTAAAAGTTCAATTTGCAATTAACTTCTCATACTTTTAGAACTAAATTTATGTCATATTTATCTTTATTGAGAAATTGAAGAAGCTAGCTATTCTGAGCATGATAGTGGGGAAACATAGGAGCTTGTCACTAGGTATTTGACTATTTTGGCATTTCTAATTTTCAAAATTTTATCCCCTACGTCCGATAGAAATTGTCTACCTGAGAATGTCCCTAACTTCAGGAGAAGGGGTGCCTTCCAGAGCTATTACTACATCGAAAAACTTCTATTAATGAAAGATGTAAATCCATTGGAAAAGTCTAATGACAATAGACTGCCTAAATTCCTGTAACCATTTTCTCATTAAGCGAAGGGAACAAAAAAGTTAGATTAATTTAAAAAAAAAGTAATATGATGCAGGATTATACACGAAAGATCCTTTTATGGCCCGGAAAGTTGGATAAGGTTAACGGTTTAAAATTCCCAAAAGTGTATCTACAAAAAAAAAGTAGCACACCCAAACTTAAGTGATTTGTCTATGACCAAGATGAAGCTTAAGTGAAACTAAGTGGAGACCCAAATATGTTATTACTATGGGAGCATGTACAAGAAAAATAGTCTAATTATCAATTAAACATATATTGCATCAAATACTCAATGAAAAACAAGCTATCATTATTGATAATAAGTAATATAAATAGTATCAAGGTATATTCGTTTCTCTTTGTACTAGTATGTATTTGACATAATTATAGTTGATATGTAAGTGTTTGGTTTAGTATTAATATTTGAGCTCTATAGCACTACGTTTCAATGTACTTATTCATACACAAGATATTGTACAAAAGATCATTGATTGCAATGAAATAAAGAAGCATCTTTATTGCTTCTTCTTTTTGTGTCATTTGTGAATTCTACCTATTATTTAGGTGCTTACCTTTAGTAATGATCATAACAAAACAATTATAGTCCTACATATAGAATTGTTCAAGTGTTAATTTAATATATACGTAACTTATAACAATGAAACGCTTTTCTTAATTAATACTTAGTGATCTTAACCACAAAGATATATGCAACATTAGCCATGCTCTTCATATTAGACGTGGTTAATAGCTAATTTATTTATTTGCTTGATAAACTAATTATTGTCCCTAGCTATCAAAATATCATCTATATATAATGATAAAATTACATATTTATAGTTGGATCTTTTAATATACATTAAATGGTTGTAGTTAATCATACTAAAGTCATATGATATTATAGTATGGAGCTTAATATACCAGTGACTTCTAGACTGCTGTAGACCTTAGATTAATAATCTAAACACGTATTGCTTTTGACCCTTTTAAATGAAACCTAATGGTTGTGTCATATAAATTTCTTCATCTATTGTTTTTTGGTTTAAGAACGTATTCTTTACATCTATTTAATATATATACCAAGATTTATTCCAACAAAAAAATAGAATTAGTAACTGATGTAAACCTCACAATAATTGAGAATGTTTTCTCATAATCAATCTTTTTGTTGTGTGTATCCTTTTGATACTAGAAGCTCTTTATATCATTCCAAGTTGCCATCAATCTTTCACTTAACATTTACTAACGCATTTATTCTCAATGACTTTACATCCTGTGGGAAGATTAATCAATCCTTATAATTGGATCAAGCTCGTTAAATTTCACCCTCTTTTTATTTCTATAATTCATTCGTCCTTATCAAGATTAGACATAGTCTTTTTATATGTCTTGACTCATTATTTTCTTATGAAACTAATCAAAAGTTTCTTTTTCAATGTCACAAATAACGTCTAGGAATTAATCCACACACATTATGGGAATACTTGAAAATTTTGAGAAACATATCTCTATGCTCTCATACTACTCCCACTCAAATCAAATAATGGTAGGAAAATCTCATTAGGCTATAATTACCATTGATTAGAAACTAATTTATCATCTTCTAAATTGGTCCCAATTGGATGCATTCCATCTAATTGATCTTGTCTTAGTAGATCATTATAATGTAGTATCTCATAGAGAAATAAAGTTTGAACCATCTTTTCTTGGTTTAGAAAATCATTCTCTAAGAATGTGATATCTTGAGACACAAATTCAATTGCTCGTTTATTGCCTTGTTCACCTTTGAACATATACATATTTTTTAAAGATACTCTTCTTCCCCCTGAGGCCTAATTTTCCATACTTATGTGAGGTGTTGTGCATTTAAGTAACACATTCTTAAGAATTCAAATATAATAAATAAGGCCTCTTACTTGTCTATATCTCATATGTTATTTTAGTAATTGATTTAATAGGCATCTGATCAAGTATTTATTTGGACCTCAATAACACATCATCTAATAGGTGACTGAAAAATCTGCATGTGCCATTATAGACTTAACTATCTGATAAGAGTTTTATTTCTCGTTAATGCACCACCATTTTGCTGATGAGTTCATAGCCTAGTTAAGTTTCTATCCATTTAGTTATCATCACATGATCTCTTGAATTGATCAAATAAATAATCTATCTTAAATCAATTCTTAAAGCCTTTATCAATTTTATCTAATTGATTTAAAATAATTCATATACTTTTGGAAACAACATAATATTTCAAATATTGAGAAATCAACACACTATACTAAGTATAGTCATTGATAAAGGTGATGAAATTAGTACTTCTATGTCTTGCTCTGAATTCCATTTGGCCATAAATATCTTAATGAATTAATTGCAATAGCTTTGCAACTTTTATCCCATACTAAATAGTTTTCATGCTATTTTTTCAGTTAGTCAATGTTCATAAGTAGACAATTCTAGTTTATGTAGGTCTTTTAAAAGAACCTATTTGACTAATTGATTTATTTGATCTTTTTCAACATAAATAAGTCTAACATGCCACAAATTAGCATAGATATTACAAGAAATAACATCCAATACCATAAAACTATCCAACATAAAACTATAACTCTTATTATTTTGAGGATATTATACTTTCCACCATTGTGGGAATTAATACTAAATCCAAGAATAACTAGAAGTATGATAGAAACAATATTCTACTGAATCATAGGACTGAAAACTATATCATATAAGATAAGGGTCTAACAAACATTCACGATTAACTTATAGGTGTCTATTCCATGAACCTTAACGTTGGAGTCATCTTTACATATTTCCACCTTCTCCCATATTTCACTTCTTGAGAAGTCCTTTTCCTTTCTCATTTCAATTACTCTTAAACCTTTTTAGAATCCTATGGATTATGGAAGATCTTTCTACATTTCAATTAGACTCATTATATTACTTCCACTTTTTATTTCAACTCTTTATGAGTATGACTTAGTCACATGTACCTTAATATTCATTATGTAATAATACGTGCCTCATAACATCCTATATCATATTGATATTCTTGTTATAGGTTAAGAGCATTTTTATGTATCCCAATCTAGAATCAAAGAACATGGATAACTTACACTAGCTACATATGTGATAAGATATCATAAACATCCAATAGCTCACTAACTATGTTTGACATTAGCTTCATATGCCTTGGTATTGAATACTTCGACAATTTATATATATACCACGATTTAGTCTATTGTAACACTCTATCAATGTAGAATGTATGTCTTTAGTATGGATATACCTCCTGAACTCTCACATATCTATGCTATATGAGCCAAGGAGTTCTACCTTTAACATAAGTCATGTGTCTCACAGTTTTTTATGTTAATCCACAATGTTTTTAGAAATGGCATTTTATTCTTTCAATATATATAGGATTTTTATACTCCAAATTTCTATATTGTCACCATTCAAATTTTCACCTCTATTAAATTCTACGATTAAACTCTTAGATGCAGTTGTTATTTTAAACTTTAATTGTTTTCACAATTACCCATGGAATTACAAGGTCACAATGTTTCAAATCATCAACCATATAATAATTGATCAATAATTATTCATTCTATTTAGATGTATTTTTTTACTAACATCTCAAGTATGATATATAAACACATATGAAACAACAAATAATTGAAATAACAATACATTTCAATAAATAAATACTATCTATGATTTAATAATTGTAACAACAGTTGCTACCAGCTACTAATAATATGTAGATATCATTAGAAAATGTATTATATATCAAATATAAACGTAACTAAAACTCTCTAATAAAATTTATAAAATTCGATGAGCCCTATGGGGAATTGAGTCAATTAGGTTGTAGATGAATAATTGAAGTTAATATAAACTATTAGCTCTATAATGTCCTTTAATAGTCCACTAAACCTAAGACCTCTAAACACTTCCTCTTCTTACATGCTCTTTTAAGGAAGTTTAAATCACCTAACTATATAGGCGGACACGATCTAATATAATATTTCACACTTTGATAAACAAATCTCTATATTGGATTATGATTTTTTTGCAAAGCATTTCATATTTTATTGTGTGAGTAGTGAAGCCTTGATAATTAGTAAAAATCATACTTTGAATTTTGATAGTTACCAATATTACATATAACATTAGGTATGTTCCAGGCACCATTCAATCCAGATCCAATTATGCCTTTACGAAATTCACATGATTTCGATGTTCTAGAGCCCTCATCACTATAACCATTTTCTTGAAATAGATTCAAGAAAAAAAACAAATTTCGATACTTTTGAATAATAAATTGATTTGTGTCACACAATATGAGCATATCATTAAACCCTAATACTTAAGAGAGCAAGAAAAGTAATTGTTATCGAATTAATTACCCAGATTTGTTCATATTTATTCAAATCAATAAATAAAAATATGGTCATACATTTTAGGAATTAATAAAGGAGAACAAATCAAACAAATTAATAATTTGATTAAAATTGTCCTCTAGACAAATCTTTAAAAATTTGAAAATGAATTTAATTACAAAAAAAGGTTTATAAATAAGATAACTTTAAATTCGTACAAGTTGTAAGATATAAGCAGATAGTTAAGATTTAAGCCTTTAATAACAAACTCAAGGGTCACTCTCCTAAATCTCTTTTAATGGACCTTGACAACGACTTTAGTTAAGCCTCAATAGATTTACAGGTTTGGCTCACCAGTTGACATAAACCAAAAATTTTTAGTTCATATTATTTAATTAAAAATTAGTTGCCAAAGATATAAGTTTCTTCTAGTTTTAAAATATGTTAACAAGAAACAAATTTTAATCTAAAATTAAAATAAGTTAAACAATTTAACTTGGGCCAAATTAACCTACTCTTGCATCCAAACGTGAGAAATCTTAAGTTTAGGTTTTATTTAACCCACTAGCCAAATACTCAATCTTCTTTCACTTTGAAATCTTAGTCACCTTTTAAAAAACAAAAATACACAAATACCACTGCTTCTTATATCTCTAAATATCATTGCACTTCCACCAACGAGTAGGATGGCACTAGCCAGTAGGCACACAATCACAGCTAGTGAGACGTCGCTGGCATCTTCACCAACAAAGAGAGCCACAAGCTGTGACAACACGACAATGCTAGCCTGCTATAGACGCTAGACATCTCCTTACTGCTCACAGACAACAAATTTCCAATCGCAGCAGTTTGCGTTAGGAATAAAACATGATTTCTAATGGTAGCTCGAGTATATTTCTGATTTGTTTGTGTTTTTCTTTTTTTTATCAATCTTTAAGGAAACATACTAGTGGACGAAAGTTAATTTTGTTTTGGGTAATTCAAGCATTAATGAACACAGAAATTGGAAAAAGAAGTTCGTGAATTCGCTACTTTCTGTTCCTTTAAAATGAAACAATCCAAGCAAAACGCCACAATTTCATTTTGGAACCACTAAAAATAAAAGATAACGTCTTAAGTTATGTTTGGTTGGACGTAAAGTTTTTAATGGAATTGAATAATTTATAATAGAATAGAATATAAATGGATGTTTGGGAGGGATGGAATGGTTCATAAGGTAATATAGTAAAATTTTGTTTGGATGAAGGGATTATAATGTAATATAATGTAATTTTACATTCCATCCTAAACTTCCCAATTCGGAGGTTTTTTATTTTTACTGTTTAGGATGGAATGAAATGTAATATGAAACGTTCCTCTTCCAACTCATTCTATTATATTCTATTATAAACTCTTCTTCCAAACGATGAAATAATATTACATTTCATTTCATTTCATTCCATTAACAAACCCCTAACTAAACATAGCATTACGCAACACGTGTTCAGAAATTAGTGCATAAACACCCACAAAGAACTATGGGCTCTTACTTTGTATTTCTTCCATTATTTGGCTAGTATTTGATTTGTTAAAGTACAACACAATATATTAAGATTAACTAAACATGTGTTGGGATTTGATCTTTCAACAAATATGTTTTATTTTCTAAAAAAATTTAAGATAAGAATTTCAATATAAAATATCTTCTTTGAATATAATATCTAGAGTAGGATTTGCTTTTCACATTTTAAAGAAGAATTAAAAACAATTCTTATGTTAGGTTGCCAAAAATAATAAGTTCTCTTAACAAGATTTCTCACAATTAAATTAAACATTTTAATTTTAGACTAATATCTTTTGTAGAATATTTTTCTTGTTTAAATTTGTCTTTAATATACCTTATTTTTTAAATAAATCCTATCTTATATATAATTTTTAGATACATACCTTTTTGGTAAATTATATTGTATATATATAATGTTTAGGGTATAACTATCTCACAATTTTAACAAATTAACCTAATATAAGTCATTATACATTAAATCTGGTGGCTTGAAAAGAGAAAACCATGATAATTTGTCATTAATGCTTCCTCGCAAAGCTGTCATTCATCCATAACAATATGTCGATATGTCATGGTGAATAGTATCAACATTCTCATCAGTTTCACCAAATAATAAGGAACTTAATGTGCCATCGTCAAGAGCTTTGCTCACATTTGGATAAGTAACATTTCCCAAGTAATACAATGAAAAGAATGCTAACATCAGATAAGTCTAAAGTTTGATTTTTCCCTATAACTCATTGATTTCTTTTTTGCAATTATCTTTTTCTCCTTCAATTTCAAGATTGAATATAGAAACTTGGTCTTTAATGAATCATCTTATGCAAACCTTAGAAAGATTTATTGACAAACTTTAAACACTATGTAGACCAAAAAAAACAAATATATTAAAAAATACTACCATTATATGAAAATAATACCACATATATGTATGTAAAAAACCACAACCTAACAAATAAGTAATACCGTCACTTTAAAACAAGAATACCATTATCAAGTAAGAAGAATACCATGCCTCAATAAAAACTACAGCAAAATTCTATACATCCAATAGCACAACTACGTGCAAAAAATACTATCATTTATAATAGATAAGTCACATGTTTACTTTAAAATGAGAATACTATCACTAAATATGAAAAATACCATATATAACCTTCGTTCTTTTTTATACAACTTCTGTGTATAAATAATATTGGCGCTTATAATAGATAAGTAACACCTTCACTTTAATATGTCTGAGCATCAAAAATACAATGTTTCACTACAAATTATATTAGGACTCTATACATCTAATATCACGTCTATATGCACACAAAAAACCAATAATAGATAAGTCACATATTTACTTTAACATGAGAATATCATTACTGAGTATAAAGAATGTTATAGTTTAATAAAACTATACTAGGTCTCTATACATCCAATATACTATGACTATGTATAAAGGATACCACCACCTATAATATGTAAGTTACATCTTCACTTTAATGGGAGAATCCCATCATCGTTTATCAAGAACACCATATCTCAATAAAAATTATACTAGGATTTTTATACATCTAAGATCACGCTTATGTGTAAAAAATACCACTATCTATAACAAATACGTTACATTTTCACTTTAATATGAGAATACCATCACCAAATAAGAAAAACATGCCTTAATAAAAATTATACAACGCCTCTATACATCTAATACTATTTTTATGTACAAAAAAAATCACCACCTATAATAGATAAGTTATACATATAATTTAATATGAGAAAACTATATATACTTTAATATGAGAAAACTACTACTGAGTATGAAGATATGACGTCTCAATAAAAACTATACTGAGACTCCATACATTAATACCAAGCATATGTACAAAAAATACCATAATCCATAACAAATAGTTCATACCTTTACCTTAAAATGTGAATACCATCACTTAGTATAAAGAATACTAGGTACAACCTTCATACTTCAAAAAAATCAAAACCTATTACAGATAAGTAACACCTTCACTTTAATATAGGAATTCATATTTGAGCATCAAGAATATAATGCATCAATACAAACTATAATAGGACTCCATACATTCAATACTAAACCTATGTATAAAAGACACCACCACTCATAACAGATAAGTCAAACTTTCAATTAAATTTGAGAAAACCATTATTGAGTAGAAACGATGCAATAAATCAACATAAACCAGTTTAAGATTTCATATATCTAATACTATGTATATAAATGTAAAATATCATCACCCATAACAGATACGTTATACCTTCACTTTAATATGAGAATATCATCTCCAAGTATGAAAAATACTATGCCTTAATAAAAACTACACTAGGACTCTATATATCCAATACCATGCCTATTTATAAAAAATACCACCACCATAATAGATAAATCACACATTCACTTTAATAAGAGAATACCATCATCAAGTATGAAGAAAACCATGCCTTAATCAAAACTATATCAAGGCTTTATACATGCAATACCATGCCTATAAATGAAAATACCATTATCGATAATATATAAGTGACACCTTCACTTTAATATGAGAATACCATAAGAGAACAAAGAATATCAACCTCATTATAGCCAATACGAGGACTCCATATCAACCTCATTATAGCTAATACCAAGACTCCATACATCTAATATCATATCTATGTACAAAAAGTACAACTATACATAATAGATAAGTTACACCTTCACCTTAAAATGAGAACATCATCACTTTAGTTTTAAAATATTTGCCTTAGTATAAACTATACTAGATGTGATTGCATTTCATATGATATTTTTGTAAAAAATTTTCAAAGATGCATTAAGACTAATAACTATAAAAAGTGAGTTTTTCATAACCATGTTAAAATAATATAAATGTTCAATATGAAGGAAAATTGGTACATGTTTATACAGCACACTATGTCCATTAAAGGTTACTTGTAACACATTTAACAACAATTCAACATGGTCAATCATTTTATTGTTTAAAATTTTAAAGGGATAATGTGAAGTACAGAGATAGGTATAGAATCACACATTAATTTGTGTCCATTAAAATATATGTGAATCACTATTAACTACATGACTATGTTTTGAATTATGTTCTTGTTAAAAAATTTAAAGGAACATATGTTAAAGACATAGATTAACAAACACCTACAAAAATTTTGTTTTTAATTTTATTGCAAATAGTTATTTACAGGCCTATACGCTCAAACATAGTCTCATTACCTTTTATGACAAAAAAATATTAAGGAAACAGGTTGTTACACAATTATGTATCAAATTGTGTGGAATTAATGTTTGGTTTGACATTGTTAACTACATAGCCATTTGTCTAATTAAATTGTTATTAGAGTTATTAAAAGGAGTTCAAAATATATGGATTTCTATGTAGCCATTTACCAAATTGTGTCTATTATAGTAATTCACAATTTTAACGGCAATAAAGTAAGTAAAAAAATAAAGCTTCCTTGAGACTTTTTCGAAATAAATCCTTCAATCCAATACCATGATTAATTTTTAAAAATACGATTATATAAGGTTAGGAATGCTAGTTCCAAATAGAATCCAAATTTACGAAACACTAATTTTCTCACAATCATTCTTACACATCACGTGTCAGACAATAAATAGTATGGTTATTATAGTCTCGACATACCCTCATTTGAAAAATCAACGTAAACATGGTAAGTACGCAATATCACTCTAATATGCCTGATTGTGTTCATGTCTGTTTGTATATGTATACATTGTTATTATAGTACATACGCTTTCTCATGCATTTATAATTATATTATGCACAATGGTGGGAATATTGAAAATGAATAAGTTGGTGAGGTGTGGAGATGGTCACAATATGGTCTTGTCAATTTGGGGTTTCCACGATATTAAGTTCATATAGTTATGTTTAGCCTGTCCCATTAATGATCTATTAACATATATCATTTTATTGTAATGGATGTCTCGTGTGATAATTTGGCTAAGGTTGACATTAATGTTTTGATTGTTAGAGTGCATAAAAGAAGGATATACCTATAATTAGACCATCCACTCCTCCACATAAAGGAAAGAAGAATGATGGTAATTCAAAAAGGAAGGTAATGGGCTACCATTTTAATTAAAAAAATGAAGTGTATATAAACTTAATTTGATATGAAACTTGAAAATACAGTTTGAGAATGAAGTTCTTGCCGCCAAGAAAAGTAAGAGAAGTGTGGAAATGAAGAACAAGGTTTGAAATTTGTACTAAAGAAAGCTATATTAATATGGTGTGTTTATTAAGTAATTTTGTTATGAATGATTATGTCTAATGTAACTTGAGTGTTTGCAAACTTGTCAAATATGGTGCTATTGTAAGAAGGTATTTAAATTAATGCAAACCTTTAGTTTAGACTAGATGAAGTGGGTCATTGATACGAGATTTAGTGAACTAGAAGAGATTAAAACGTTTAAGGTAAGGAGGGATGTGTACTACCAGTTGTATATATGGTTTGATCATAATGAGTTATCATTAAGGGAGGATTAAGTGGATTAAATTAGTGGTGATACCAGAGCATGGATTGTGGGGATTCTAAATGGAATAGAATAGGTACACACAAAAATCAACAAGGCTAAGGTGATGAGGCTTTAGGAGAAGTATGAAATTGATTATTTATATATTATTTTAAAGAGCATACTCGACAAAGTGAATGGTGCATAGATGGAGGAATGTTTTCCATGGAACTTCTTTATATATTTGTTAGATCTTTTTTATATATTTTAAATCCAATTACAGTATTAAAATTACAGTTGCTACGTATTGTATTTGATTTTGATGATTGGAAACAACTTAGTTGGAGACATTTTGTCCTTAACCATCTTTACAAGTATGCTCATAGGTTTTACAGAAGTGTAGAGGAAAAATATGTAGCACCTTTTATAGGTGAATATGTAGCTATATCGATGGTGAGTCATAGGTGTTAGAAAAGTGATTATTTTTAATTGAAAGGTAGAGGTGTATATTTTCTGTAATTAATTAAGGTTGACTCAAATTATAAATTGTTTGCATGTTTATTAACTTGATAGGCTACATATGGACTGATTATTCAAGTAGGAAAAGATGACAAGGATTTCAGGTTAGGATGATGAGAGTATTGATGAGGCATTAAATACTGACAGGGTGTTAGAGGGAGTGTCTGAGAAGTTGAGGGTAATTCGATATTAAAAAATTTATGGTACCATTTTAATAAACTAAATGGAAATAATTACAATTATTTAATGTATAGTAATTTTTGTTTGAAGTGGAGCTTTGATTATAATAACAATTACTTGATAAAATGTCATGATGGCTAGAATGCTATGAGAAAAGTAAGGAGGGTTTTATGGGATGCAATATATACAAAGCTAATGAAATTGTTAAGAATGTTAGGGTATTATATGATTGTTTCATATTACAAAGATGAGTACTAAATAATCAATCCTAAGGTATGAAGATTTGCTAATAAAAGACCTGTATAAAATTAAAGATGTCTCAGAGCATAAGTGGACATTGATGATGATAAATAAAAGGATGAGAAGGGGAGAAGAAAAGGGGAGACAACTACTAAATAAAGGAATAAGAGGAAGTTGAAGCAAACGATATATATTAAACAATGCTTTGATAAATATGGAATATATTTTTAAAGTACTTGACAATTATATTGAAATGTATGCAATAAATTAAGGTTTCGGAGCCAAGTGTGAACAATGCTACATGAACAGAGTTGGTGGCAAGTAAGAAGCAACTCTCATAAAAGAACCCCTATTTTAAAATTTTTGTAAATTAAGTTCCCAAAAAAAGCTGGTTTAAAAATCAGCTAATGTTATTATTATGGTACAATTTAATGACATTTGAGGTGTATACTATTAACTATTATTTAGCGGTATTAGTTGTGTTGGTTGAAATATTATTATAGGTTTACTGATAGTGAGGCTGTCGATAATGTTAGGTTTAAACTCATATTAAGTGGCATCCTTGCGTGTTTTAGGCCGAACAGCCGCTTAAGTAATAAAGTGGGTAATATTTGATATAGTTATCCAAAATCTAATTTTTTTAAATGTATCTTCTACTATGAATAGGTGACAGTTTATTAGTAGTTTCTCATCAATTTGATTACTAAAGAGTGTGGTTATTGGGATTTGTCTACAAAGGTACATAATGTACTCCACTTTTACAATGAGCAATGTTGGCATGTTTAGTTTTATGGTTACAAATTAAAAATTTTGTAGAAGGCTTAAATGTCTATCGAACTATTTTTAGACGATGAAATCCAAGTGATGGGTTAAAATAAGGACAGATCCTTATCCTTTATTGATTTCTCAAAAAATTATTCTTAAGTATGCAAGAAATAATTGGTGACAAAGTTTTAGAGATATGTCAAAATCCTATAAATAACAAAAGGTATTGACATTTTGAGTTGATTAATGTCTCATAAAATTTGATAATAACATGTAAGATGTATGCCAACACCATAATAACAAGGTATAGTATAATAACATGTAAGATGTATGTCAACACCATAATAACAAGGTATAGTACTTTGTTGGAGTTCCACTTAATTTAGCCTACTAAAATCATAAACATGGACATCAACTAAAGGCATTTCCTATAGTATAATAATAGTTGTCATAAGAAGACAAAATTATTGCATGACTTTTCTTGCCTATATGAGATATGATAGAGATCATATGTATTTATAATTCATGATTATAAGTATTTGATATTGAATTTAAACTTAAAATTATTATAATGTTCAAAGTATGATAAAAATATATTGTTAAGTAAAATTAGCTGATCCAATTTTATACAAATATTTGTATACATTAGATCAAAAGAGACTTATCCTTAACACATAAGGCAACAACAAAAGTTGGATAATCGAGACAATCCTTTTATGTCACATTGGTTAAATCTACATAATGAGAATCATAAAGCTACAAACTAAGATATATGTATTCATTTGATTATGAATCGTATGAAACTTTTTAAGTTGAAGAATAACCAAATCAACCTTTTTATGAGAGGATAAAGATGGTATTGAATTATTAAATTTATATAAGTGATGCATTGGAAGGAATAACAATTCATAAAAGGATTATACTGATATTTCATTATATTACTAATGATTTTATGTGATATAGTTATATGTATTAAAATGAAATATTGATTTAAAATTTTGAAAAGTTTAAATTATTTAAACCTAGGTAGAGATTAATCATTGAGAACGTTGAAGTACTTCGATGAGATTGTTGTGGTAAGTTTTAAATTTTTTGTTATCTATAGGGAATGAAATTCTCTAATGAATACCTTTACAACAAAATTCTATAAGAGTATGGATATTTGTAAGGAAGAAAATACAATATTGGATACTGTATGATGCAATATTATTTCTTCTATAGCTATACCTAATACAATGAATTACGTTCAATAGTTCAAATTAAATCAATTAGTAAGATCACATATTAGATATGAAATGTTAAGTCTTTGGAAAAGTCAAAGTTAATGATTTAAGAATGTGATTCTTAGTTAAAGCATGTATTATTCAGTAAGTTTAAAACTAAATTGGGTAATAAAAGATTATGAGATATCCAAAAGGTTGGATATAATCTTATAAACCTGTCTAACAAATTGTTTGTTTCAACGTATACTTATAAGAGAATGGTTCTCAACAAAAGTAGTAGGAATAAGAAGAAATTTGAAAAAGATTAAATCTCATGACAACACATCCAATTGGAACAAGTGCCTTTGTTGATACATTTCATGTATAGTTAAAAGGATACAAGACATTGCAAGATTTACTGCTTTGATGAATTCAAATAGTTTGTTTGGAGATGATTGTGAATTTATCATTTCTACATGCAGGTTAGTGGGAGTGTAGTTGTCCTCTTTAGTGGGAGTATATGGAGATATATTTCTCATAGAGAACAACAATTCTAATTTTCAATTGATGAAAATATACTTTTTTAAAAACAAATCTTGTTGGATATGAAAAGGTAACATCTTAATTCTGGGGATTAGATTTATAGAGGTAAATGGGAAGTTGTTCACCTATTCTAAGTCCAAGTATATAGATAATGTACTAAATACGTTTAGTATCTGAGATATCAGAAACTTGTGAAGGACTAAATATATTCATTATTCTATTATGAGTTGATATTTGAATTTAAGATGATAAGGATATAACCTTAGAAGTAAATCATAATTAAGGTCTATTTATTTGGAATACTATCATTTAAGATTGGAAAGGTTCAAATGTAGCAATGGTTGCCAATTAAGCTATAATACATTTTTAATTTAGTGGAAATGATTAACTAGATCAATAAGTTCTCTAATGAACTTGATATAATTCCTTGCATTAT
Source organism: Erythroxylum flavicans (assembly GCA_027576715.1). Lineage (NCBI taxonomy): Eukaryota > Viridiplantae > Streptophyta > Magnoliopsida > Malpighiales > Erythroxylaceae > Erythroxylum > Erythroxylum flavicans. Next base: position 31,822,053 of record JANZXP010000002.1, read on the forward strand.
TGAATACAGTAATGTACTGTAGAACATTAGAGCCATAGGGTATGTAAAAGGAGTTAAGGTCTCATCAAATTTCTAAGGATGTATTTAGGCCAATTTTCTTAATTATGATAATAATTAAGATGAAAGTTGTAAAATTTAAGCAAGTGAGCTATAGAGAATCTTGTAGAATTCTCTCATTAGGCCACTATCCTAGCAATAAATAATTGTCATATGGTAATATGATATAAGATACTTAAACGAGTGGGTTAGTATAAGTGGAAGATTATTGGTTTATGCCTTACAGCTATTTAATTGGTTGTAGTTTGGTGACAAGATAATTTAAAGATATTCTTTATCTTATACATGTTTTAATGTATATGATAAAATCTATGGGATAATTATATGTTGCAAATGAAATTATAATTATAAGATTTATAAGGAATTTATGTATTAAATTGTTCCTGGTTATTGTTTTATTAAGATTGGGCATTAATAGAACATAAAAGACTAGCAAATGTATGAAGGAAGTAATCGATCTCATAGACTAAAGTATAAAGATACTTAAACAAACTTGTGGTGCTTATTGAGAATAAGTTTACTGAACAGATCCAATATGAGAAATTCATTTGGAATATTACTTGTATGTCTATGGAAATTCTCATTGTGATGATTATATAAGTGATCATTTGACTTGAGGTCTCCAAAGTTACTTGTATAGGGATTACTATACTTTGATACCATATATGACCTATTCTAATCGTGGATAACTCATTCAGTAGTTATTAGATGTAATATGAACTATGTGGAATTTGTTGAGTGATCAAGATAGGATTCATCACCCTAGTTAGGGAGAATATTCTGTTCTTCTTTATTAGTATTGATTTGAGAAATTTTTGGCTAAAGTAGAATGACGTTGTATAAATAGTTTATAAATGTCATTAATTAAATTAATAGTTAATAATGGAGAACTAATATGATTGGACTCAAAATAGAGTAGATATTAATTCCATGATCTATGTTTGATTTGAACATTATATGATGAAATGATTGAATTATACAAAAAAATCATACACAGAAAGGTCAGTTAAAACCAATTTGACATTCTTAAGTATGCGTTACTAGATGTTAATCTTAATCTATGATTATAAATTATTTAATTAAAGAATTAAAGATAAATTAAAAGGAGTTTTAATTTATCTAATTTTAATTATGAATTAGAATTATTATTTATAATCATTTTCAACATATTTGGAAACCTAATGGGTCTCCTATAAAGAACGGGTTGAAGAAAGCAAAGATATGTTAATCAAGTTAAACTTGATTGTAAAGTTTGAGAAATTTTATTATTAAATATGTGATATTTAATAACTAAAGATCAATATGAGATATTATATCTTACTTAGGCATAGTTACCATTTAATTATAATTATTTGTAATTCTAATTAAAGTTTAATTGAAATTGAAATTTAATTTCAAATAAATTACTAAAATGTTCAAAACTTATTATAAATAGGCTTAGGATCTAATGGATCTAACACTTCTTGCTTAACCTTCTCTGTAAGAGTTAAAAAGTTTTCTTAATCTATTTTGTGAATACCGTTAGAGGCTGAACACTTACGCAGCTAAGGTGGTTGAGATGGACTGATTTTGGAAATAGTTGAAGTGATATGACAAGATAAGGATCAAGCTTCGAAATTAGATACGAATTAAGATTTATGCTTTATTGTGATTTATTTATTAATCATTTTATAGAATTAAAGTAATCTTGATTTTTAGAAAATCAAAACACAAAAAAATTCGTAATTATTCCGCTACGATTGGGATTGGATTCTGTCCCAATTTTTCAACAAAAAATATTTTAGGTTAATTAATATTTCAAGCTATATAATTAACTTTATTTGATAATTGAAATTTCATATAAGTAAACCCAAAAGTCTTAACCTCTTTTAATTTTATTGAATTTTCTTAACTAATTTATTTATTTTGTTTTTGTAAGTTTAACTAACTAATTATCGTTCTTAATCATTTGCTTTATTTAGTTTATTTGTTTAACTAAAGATTGATAAATATAGTGATATAGTTCTTTTGCATCAATACTTTAAATTTACTTCAATTTTAATTATTTATTACAATTGACTATGTCTAAATACAGATTTAATAAATCAGAAAATTTTAAGGTCTAAGCTATATGTGTAGCATATTTTAAGAACTGGAATTCCTCTTTTTAATGCCCCCTGCACCACTCCATCATTAACGACAATGGGATTTCGCAAGGAGATAGAGATAAACGATATTCTCATTGAAGTATTTAAGTTTTCAACTATAGATAGTCTCCAATTACTTGGATTTTATCTCTAAATTAATGAATAAACCATAGTCAATAAGCATCTGGTTAAACCATATCGGGCAGAGGTTCATGGGGGTGTAATATAAGTATATCTGGTTAAACCATATCGAGCAGAGGTTCATGGGGGTGTAATATTAGTATATACTTTCTTCTTCCTTTTATCGCCTAAAATCCAATTAAGGTTGGCTTAGTTTCTGCAACTCTAAGCTTCACTTTTATCAATTGTTTTAAACCTGGGGCATTTTATATAAGAAGGGATAAGGAACACTACAAAAAAATCACTGAATAGTGGCGGAATATTACCGATGGAAACAAAGCCGAGGCTATTTACCGATGGAACTATAAAATCCATCGGTAAATACAACGTTGTTTTCTAATATAGCTACGGAAAAACAAATCCGTCGGCAAAACTGGAGGGAAGGAATTTCACGCAAAATCTCCGACAGCATATAGCCATGACTAATACCGATGGAAATATTTCCGTCGGTATATTTATTGACAGAGTAGGAACTTTCGTTGGCAATAAATGCGGAACTTTCATTTGGATAACTAAATGTCGTCGTTTGGATGAAGACGAGTGATAAACTTGAATCACCGACGGAATATGTATTTCGTCGGTGATTCTACGCGAACATTAGCGATGGAAATCGTTGTCCGTCGGTAACTGACGACAACTTACGTCGTTGTTTTGTTGAAGACGACGATATAAATCGTAGAATACTGACAAAATTAGTGCTCCGTCGGTATTTAAGTTTCCACCGCCAAGAATTACTGCTCTATTAACCTATATTACCGACGAAATTAGTATTCCGTCGGTATTTAAGTTTACACCGCCACGAATTACCGCTCTTTTAGCGACGAAATTTGTATTCTATCAGTAAATGTCGGCAAGTTGCATCTTGAGGACGACTATGGAAACCTAGATTACCGACGGAATGTGCATTCCGTCGGTAATCCGGCACCTTTAAGTCGTGCACCGCCCCCTCCCGCGCAGAATTCTTCTTCTCTCCTCGCGATATTTTCTGTTTTTTGATCCCTTCTCTCACATTTTTCGGCCTTTTTTTTACTGTTTTCTTACTCATCGTGTATTTTTTGAGGTAAATTCTTTAATGAGTGTGTTATTTCTCCAAAAAAAGCATGTTTTTAGTGTTAAACGTGAGTGTTTGGTGATGAAATCTTGCTTGATTATTGTTGATGATTGCGATTTTTTCGTGTAATTATTGGTTTATTTGTTGTTTATATGTGTTATTGTTGGTAAATAATGAAAAATGCAATTGATTTGTGGTTAGATTAAGATTATACATATTGCCTATGAGGTGTTCGATAAAATACCTTTTATGATGTTTTGAATATTTCTTTGTAATTGTTGTGTGAATTTGAGAATTTGAATGCTTAATTTCGATAAAATGCTTAATTTGAAGTGTGAATT
>JANZXP010000002.1:31825907-31837769 GCA_027576715.1 Erythroxylum flavicans
AGTGAAATTTATGATTTAATATTAATAATATGCTTCATAATTATCACTTACTAATATATAAACATTGCTTTCTGATATGATCAAATACAGCAAACTATTGAGCGGCGATCTCAGCAATCCGAAAATATTGATGAGGCTGACACTTACTTGGAAGCAGTTGGTAGTAGGGATCGTCGTGGTAGGATATTCGGACTCAGATTATTTGCGTATACTGTTATTTGTAATCCTCCACATCTAGTACAACATCATCTGCTAAGTAGTCCAACAACAATAAAGTGGAGCAACTTGAGATCACAGTGCAGACATTGTTGGAACAGATGCAGCAGATGCAACAGACGATAGCAGCGTAACAGCAGTCGTTGGACCTGTACGCTCAACTCCGTCGGGAGATGGATGAATTAAAGGGTAAGAGTAGCAGGTCACCGCATTAACTAGACGATCTACCAGCTCCAGATCAGTAATGTAGTATTGGTCATTTTGTTTGTATTACAGATATTATTATTTACAATGTAACGTTTTTTATTTTAATACTGAAAGAATATTTATTTTTTTCGTTGGTAATTGCCGTCGCTAATTCAATATTTTCTTGTAGTAGAATAATAACCTACAAATAAACAATTAATATTTGCCATATCAATTATTCGGTTAACCAAATTAGTTAACCTCAAATAAATACATGTTGATTGAAGCCTACCTTTTCCTTTTCATCTTTTTCCATTTTCTTTCACAGTTCCCTAATAATTTTGCTTCGTCTTGTTCTTTCTTTACGATTCTTTGACTTTGACTTTTCTATTGCTTATGTGACTGGAATCGATGGGCTACATCAACTAGACCATATAGGTATCGGAAAATACGGTAAGATGTTGGCTTGAAAACATTAATTGCTTGTCTGCTATATGTATGCTTTTCTTCTTACATATCGTCAAAGCACCGGAATCCCATTTCGATACTACGTTTACACGATCATTCTTCTAGAATTCAGAAACCTTTTTGCAGTAGAATTGGACAGTAGGTCTTAACAATATGCTTTTTTAAAATTTGACAGCAATGGCACGACTTGGACTGCAAAGAAAAGGAAAACAAGTAAACAGAGAAAGGCAAGATTAGTTGGAACAGTAAATTAAAGTGAAAGATTCTTCTAGAAATGGCTGGAATGAAAAAGATAATAAAGAAGGGCGTTTTTATTAAAAAAAATAGAAATTTTTGTTAATGCATTAAAAAAAATGGACATAGAAAATAATGCTGGAGGGAGCATTGCACACCTTAAGCTTATCATCTCCATCAAAGTAATCATGGGTGCAATGTTAGGTTAAGGGTAGTTCAACATAGTATTGCAGATTGACAGCGACCAACTTTATCTTCAAACTTTCGCACAAGAAGATGGAACCTGTTGAGCTTCAATATTGTACCTACATCTTTAGCTATCCAGATCAGGCTTACATTACATGCCTTCTTTATTACCAGGTCACAAATGATTTTCTCATTGCACTGCAGAGGAGACTATTGCAATCAGATTACTGGTCAAACTTGAGCTTTACGTGCGCCCATAATTTGCATTCCACATGCTATCCACAGACAAGACAACCACTCAAGTAGGAAAACCAATCTCAAACACATGAAGCATATTGAACTCTAAGTACTCTAAGTGGGCAGTTAGCATTTAGAGATAAGATATTCGATACATGATTTTAGCATAGACTAACATATTCCCAATAATAATGACAAAATTCATACTGAAATATTTACTAATTATTTTTTATATTAATCGTCACTTGATTTTCATATGATATAACATTTTTCATTAAACTCAAGATGTGAAGGAATCAAAAGAGTTGGTTTTTGAACTGGAAAACAATAGACTGCTAAATTCACCACATAAAAATTAGGCTATTGAAATAGATTTCTAGCATGTAAACTTAGTACAGAATGGTCTGTCTACTAAAATAAGCTTACCAACAACAAATTGCTAAATAAACATTTGACTACAAACTCATTGGTTGAAACTGAATATAACTAATAAAAGTTAACTAAAAAGATCAGAAAAGAAGAGCAAAGTATTTAGTTAAAAATAAGAAAACTAGTTACTGAAAATTGGCGTAGAACTATACAAATTAAATACACTTTTGTTTATATTTGCTCAGCACAGATACAAAATAAAAGGAACATAAGAATTTGCGTAGGCAGCGAGAACTAATATAATATAAGGTTATAGACTAACTTGAAAATTAACATGATCCTAAAAAGACTTGAGTAATTAACGAACTTGTAAAGGGTGATTACTTAAGAGATTATAAAATATCCTATATTACAAAAATTGAAATCTCCTATAAAATCTTCATTAACTATCTCTAATTAGTGCTATGAACTCCAAGTGTAAAAGGCAAATGACCTAATAATAGTCTTAAACAGTAATGAAATATAGGTGGACATCCATTGGCCAACAAAAAGTGGCTCGGTCGCATATGAATTTGAAGAGGGATCGAGGAGGTTGATGCTACAATTCCCCAGTTGGGGTTTCCATTTCTGGTGGCAAAACGATGCATTGTGGGGCTAATGGTAGTGACAAGTCGTTGAGAATAAAATGGTTTTAGATCATTGTTAATTTCTCGTTTATATACAGAAGATTTGGGTCATATTGTCTTCAGATACAGACCAGAACGAGTGATAATCATTTTCGAACTAAGTGAATTTCCTATTCTAAAAGATGATTTCCATCTCATTATTCAACTTAATAAAGTTGGAATCCAAGTCATGGCTCATCAAAACCATCTTGGTTGTTCCTCTCATACCTTTCACCAACTAGGGTTCGACATCAGATTCAACAGTCACAAACAACAAGGGTTCGCCACAAAAGTCCATCTTTCTACTTTGTGATGATGAGATTCTCATTAAAAAAAGTGGATACCTTTTTGTTTATTTCAGAAAGCACCACTCAAGGAGAAGTGGAATATATGCCCACACCTGTGCCTTTTTAACTTTTGTGACTGAGAAGAACACGGTCAATCCACAAAAGCATACTGCCAGGTGCTGTGACCTGGTTCATTTTGCTCTTTTTTTTTTTTTGGGATAGACAATCTGATTGTTCATATCCATTCTTGTAGACTCTGTAACAGTAATCCAACATTTACATGACGAGACGGGAGGGGACTAAATTTCTGATTTGATGTTGCTTGTTGACTCTATTAACACAAGGAGTACTTACTTTTTTATAAAACAATGTAAAACAATCTATTTCACAAATTCACTCATTAATTAGTAAGGTGGGGCACTCACATATAAAAAAATATAATTACTAAAAAATTAATAAAACTATAATTCTCACTGTAAATAAATTCTTTTATGCTTATTACCCTAAATTCAATTTATAAGTTATTATAATTACTATTGGAGTCAAATTCGGTTTGTTATAGTGACAGTCAGCAAGAATTATTTAACATGAAAAGGAATTGTGCAGTCAAAAGAAATGATGGACCCTGCAGCTTCTTGCAATCGAACGCACTGAATGGAGATCGAATTTGAGAAATTTATAAGTAGTTGTAGTTGATGATTTGAGAGATATTGTTCCGCATACTTTTCTTTCTTACCTATGAATTCTCATCTTCCTTATCTTGACTACATATATTCCGCAATCATACCATTTCCACCACCATCAGTGGATCGCTATCTATTAATATCATTGCAAATTATATAACAAACGTGATAAAACTATTGATGAGCCTCTAACATTTTCATATATATGCTTATTCCTGTTATTTTGCAGTAAAACGTCACAGGCAAGCTACAGTTTGTAGAGACATCTAACTCCTTTATTTTTTCAAAGGAGTTAGATTTGCGATCATGTCTCAATTATATGACCACAAAGTAACAGACGAAGGTCAAAAAACTTATTTCATATTCCAAAAGATGTAAGAGTGTAAATTATTGGAGAACCAAAAAGCGTTATTCATTAACTCAATAGTTAACATAACGGCAAGTAGGCCAGATAGAAGAGAAGTTCAATGACCACATAGAATCATAACACCACCAAATGAAACTTTGTTTTTAGATCTCGTTTTCTTTGTTGTTTATGATATAGACTCTTCTCCTTCCTTTGAATATTATCATTTGATTTGTCACTCTAGAATAAGTGTTGAATAATCTTTTCAATATCGTACAATTCAATTGAATAATTGAATTATATATCATTAAATCACCTCTTCTTAGCAAAGAGTAGTATTTAACAGTTTGGTTATAATATTTTTGCATAATGCATGTTATAACTTGAATAATATGAAACTTGGATATCAATTCCATGTACTTTAATGGGAGTAAGTCGTGCCTGTATCAATCCTATAAAATAGAGAGAGTTGGACTTGATTTTCATATCTTTTGCAAATGATTGTTATAAATAGAAGTACTGTTCTTTTCAACAATAGATGTTTGTCAAATATGTCGTTCCATTTTTGTCCTAAAGGAATTCATATTGTAGGATATAAGATAATAACATGCATTTACTGTAACTTAATAAATTGTGATGTTTATTCTATTGTTCCCTTTCAATCAATATTTGTTTTAAAGAAGAGATTCTTATAGACATTCTTTTTATTTCATAAATTAGAAACACTGACAAATAATCTCTTATCTTGTGTATTAAATTGGGAATAGAATTTTGAAGTATGAAAAAATCATTTCACTTTGCTAACGGTTATTGGCTTGCATATTCATATTTTAATGTCACAGTGATTTAACTACCCACGCGATATGGAGGCTCCACCAAGGGCTAGCTCATGCAAGATACCTGTATTCTAGAAAGTTGCCTAAATGTAGACGTCATATTCATAATAAGGTTGCCAACCTGATCATAAAGCTCACAATTCCATGTAGGATGGTATTGGATATCTTTAAGCTAGTTTTCCAATAGCATAAATACGAGGAGTGGTTTTTTCCTTATGCTATCATCTTGTTGTCTAAAGAAGTAATTCCTGTCCGTGTCCAGCATGAACTCAGTATCTAAGTTTAAAGCTATCCTCAGTTTTACTTTCATTTCTATTATCTCTCTTAAGCCTGTTGTGAGTATTGCGAGACACCGGCAGTTGGTTGGGGAGAACAGATTAACTTCATTTGCAAATGATCATCTTGTCACCAACTTGCCTGGCCAACCTCAAGTGGACTTCCGCCACTACTCAGGCTATGTGACGGTGAATGAAAAGAATGAAAGAGCTCTCTTTTACTGGTTCTATGAAGCTACAACTCATCCTGAAACAAAACCTTTAGTGTTGTGGCTTAACGGAGGTAAGAATATATGTCCATAAAGTTATAACATATCATCATCTTCAAGAAGCCACTTCAATCGTTCTTAATAGCTAGTGGAGAAACTACATAGTCACAAATGGCAAGATGCCCTCTCTATAGTTCAATGTTAGACATTGGACAGAATAAAATCATGTCAGCCTTCCTTTTGTTTTAATAAAAAAAATCATGTCTGCCTTGGAAAAAAAAAAAAAATATATATATATATATAATTGCAGCAATTTCAGAAGCCTGAGACTAATTAAGTCTATTATCAAATTAGTGGAGAAAACTTCCGTAATCTTGCAATTATCACTGAAGCCGTACGTTATCCATTAACAGTTTGTCGTCCAACTTTTATATATGCTTGCTTATGTACTTGTAATGAAGATCAGTGCAATCCTTTAAATATGATGCCTGCTTTCTACAGATCAAACTTGTGCTAATATATATACAATTTGGTTGAGTTTGTAAAGGATTTGGCTAAAAGTTGTTTTAAGGATATGTTGTGATAATGCTTTTAAAGGGAATATTTCTAACTTTAATTCCAATTTATCTAAGGAAAGTTCTTCTAATCCACTCATCCGAGTGCTTTAATTCTATATGTTGTCTAATGAGGTGACAAGATGCTTCTTGTTCCAGGTCCTGGGTGCTCTTCCGTTGGATACGGTGCAACACAAGAGATTGGTCCTTTCATAGTGGACACTGATGGACATGGAATTAAATATAATCCCTATTCATGGAATAGAGGTATTCCAAAGCCACACATCTCCTTTTGGCATCAAAAGCTATGATCCACAGAAAAACATGTCATGCTATGCAATTGTGATCGATCACACTTACAAAATGGTTCCATTATAATTAATAATATAATTCATTTTGCAAATAACTTAATTTTTCTTTGGTGAGTTAGAGGCCAACATGTTATTCCTGGAATCTCCAGTTGGAGTAGGCTTTTCATATTCAAATACAACTAGTGATTATGATATTCTGGGAGATGATTTTACAGGTGAGTCACATGCTATAGCCCGTCGTAATTTCACATATTAATTTGTTTATAACTGTTGAAATTTCTAACTTCAATTTTACTACATCTTGTTAGCAAACGATGCTTATGGATTCCTCCATAACTGGTATCTCATGTTTCCATCCTATAGATCAAGGACCTTTTATATTGCAGGGGAGAGCTATGCAGGTACTTCGTTACGAACGGTCTGCTAGCTGTTCACGTAATTATATATTTAATTCTTATTAACATATCTATTAACAGGAAAATATGTTCCAGAGCTTGCTGAGCTCATATATGACAATAACAGAGATCCTTCCCTTCACATTGATCTCAAGGGTATCCTGGTATGTTTTGTTTTGTTATTGTCAAAATTCCTATGTCCCTAGGTCTTTCTAATTAAACAACTTTTTTCCGTTCTTATATATTATCATTATAGTTGGGGAATCCTGAAACAAGTGATGCTGAGGACTGGAGTGGATTGGTGGATTATGCTTGGAGCCATGCTCTTATATCCGATGAAACCCACAAGATAATCAGAGAAAGTTGCAACTTCGAAAGCAATAATACATGGGAAAACAAAGATTGTTCTGAATCTGTTGACGAATTAATGAGACAGTACCACGAGATTGACATATACAGCCTTTACACCTCGGTTTGCATGGGTGATTCTGCAAGTTCATATAATAAGTCCACGCGTGTCATGTTTAAGCGCTCATCCTCTATGGTGAATGACAGATTTGTGTAGCTAAAAATGTCCATTTCTTGAATATTTTACAATAATGGTGAGATGAGCACTTTAAATGAATGTTTTGTCTGTCAATTTATTTATACCAGATGCCCAGAATCATGGGTGGATATGATCCATGTCTGGATGAATATGCAAAATCTTTCTACAACAGACCAGATGTTCAAAAGGCCCTCCATGTCAGTGATGGTCATCTACTCAAGAACTGGAGCATATGCAAGTAATTGTCTACTTTTATGATAAATTTCCCTCGCAGGATCACTTTTCTAGATATAATGGAACGTGTGAAAATTTTTTTTATTCTACGGAATTTCCAAGAATAATAAGGTTTATATTGCTTCGTTGGATTCAGCTATGCCATTTTTAGCAACTGGACACAGTCAAAATTCTCAGTTCTCCCCATATACAAGAAACTGATAGCAGGAGGTCTTAGAATATGGGTCTACAGGTCTGGTTTCCTTCCTCATTATGTTAACCAAGAATCCATTATATATGAACCTCATCGTTTCAATTTTTCACTTTTGGTGTTCAGTGGAGACACAGATGGAAGAGTTCCTGTACTGGCTACAAGATACAGCATAAGTATGCTGGGACTAACTATAACCAAGAGGTGGTGCCCCTGGTACCACCAGAAGCAGGTATGAAAAACAGATAGGATAGGATGATTTAACTAGGACTAAACCAAGCATAATTTATTTTAATCCTAAACAATTGATGAACAATCAAGAAATTGATTGATGTAATGGATTAGGTGAGTGGCTGGTTTCAGGAATACGAGGGACTTACATTTGCAACGTTCAGAGGAGCAGGCCATGCGGTGCCTGTATTTAAACCCAGTGAATCACTAGCCCTCTTCTCGGCCTTTCTTCTTGGGGAACCTCTGCCTTCTACACGATAAATACATTTTGAGTCATTTACAATTTTTGCTTCCAAATTGGCTCTCCTGTTTTGTCAAAGTTCTACTCTTTTTGCCCATTAAGATTTGTCTTTGTGGGCAAATAGAACCAATGGCTTTATTAGTAACAATAAAAGGGTATGCCAATGCTTTTGTCATGTGTTTGTTTCGACCAATTCAATTAGCTTCTTAGCTAAAATTATGTTCTCTTAGTTTAGACTAAGTCTAGGCCGTCAAGAATAATCCCATCCTGGCATTCGCTGTTGTCACAACCACCATTCAGACAAATTTAAGTGTTACTGAAATTTTATCTAGTTAAATATAAAGAACCTTTTTTCGATTGTTTGTTTTGAATGAGAATTGATCAATGTTCACATTTTCTTGATTTGGGAAAGTTTTTTATTTTTTTATTTTTATAATTTACTTCTTCAATTTAAATTCAAGTTTGAGTGGGTATTCCAATATTGAAGAAGCACCGGTTTGCAATTTGTTATAATTTACTTCTTCAATTTAAATTTAAATTTTAGAGATTTAAAGATTTTTTTATAATTAGATTTTTTTAACTAAAATGATTGAGAAAATATTTTAAGAGTTAGGGTAAATTCGAATACCTATAATATGTGTAATTTTAAGTTGCAATAAGAGTTCTATTAGAATTTTGTATAACCATTTCAGGTTAGAGTTTGATCACAAAGATTTTATAAAAAAAATCCTATTTTTAAAAATTTTTAATTTATTATCTAACTTTTTAAAATTCTAATTTAGTAACTAGTTTTACTAATTTCATATAACCTAGATTAAAACTCTATCTCCATTAATTATTTGTGGATGTAGCTTATGTAACACATTTTTGACTTGTCAACTAAATACCCACGTGACAATTGGTGGATAAGTGAATACTCAAATAAATTTTGACATAAAATAACCCATAACCTATGTAACCCAAAATAACCCATCTTTCTTGTGCCTCCCTCTTTGGAACCCGAATTTCTTATCAGTAACTTTTCTCCAAAATTATTACAAAAGTATGCAACATGCTATAACCACAAATTTTTTGGGGTATATTTCTATCATCTAGATATGTCTTAGCTATTATTCCATATGTTATTGTAGAAAGTTTGTCTATGCGAAAGATGTAAAATATATGAGTGAAGATGTTGAAAGTTAGGATATTAAAATTGATAGGTTCTATTATTGGGACCTTGAGAGGATGTTCATAGAAGATATTATAAAGAACCGAAAGAAAATAAGTTTCTTCTATAGTGTACTAGGTGGTAATCCTAAAATAGGTTGATGAAGGTGAAAAAATAATGATTTTGTGATGGATATATGTAAGCTTATTGTAGAACAGAAGCTGATAAAGATCTACATTGATCATAAATCCAATTTGTTACATTTAGACTAAATATGGATGTTGAAGTTGGTGTTGAATGGTTTGATCATATTGTTAATGCTGATCTTATTACTAATATTGTAGATGATGTCCCTATGAATGCCACTTATTCTATTTTCATACAGTTTATCAATGAAGATGCAGTTGAGTAAGAAATTTTGGTTGTAAGAGACAATACAATTGATCCAAATATGTAAAGAGAGAATGTATCTACTGATGTACATATTAGAAAGGAGTTTAACTTAGATTTGGATGATGAAGAGTTGGCAGCCTTTAGGTATTTTGTTGTTTTTTAAAAGGGGACAACTAAAGTAAAAGAATAGAAAGTAATATTTGTAATATATAACGAAAAAAAGGAAAGCTAAAAAAAATTGTAACATAATGTGGAGATAATAACGATGGGAATGGTGTAAACCAAAGCAGCCATTAAAGTGTTTAGTAAGGTTCTAACTCAAAACATACAAGATTTAGGCAATAAATTGGCTGAAATTCAGCGGGATTGCTATAGAGACCCGCAGAATAAAGGTCTAAGGGTTATGGAGGTAGCTTGGATTCACAAATACCAGGAGGCTTTGTCATTGCAAAATTCGATAATTAAACAGAAGTCGAGACAACTATGGCTTAAAGATGGAGATTTCAACTCTAAGTTTTTTCATTCTTCGATTCTAACTCGTAGAAACTCCAACACCATCACTGAATTGAAGGATGAGGTGGGAAATAGGGTCAGTGGACATCTGGAAATTACACATCATATTCGTGAGTTCTTTATGCAACTTATGGGGACTACTGAGTGTGTTAGAGGTGGGTTTGGGGTTAAAAATGTGCTGGAGTTCTGTCCTAGTTAAGAAAGGTTGGAAATGCTAAATGCTCCTTGTGTTGCTCAACAAGTCAAGGCAGCACTAAATCGGTTACATAGCTTGAAAGCTCCTTGTCCGGATGGTTACTCTGTGGGTTTTTTTCAGCAAACTTGGCATATTATAGATCAGTTGTTAACAGAAGCGATGTTAGAGTTTTTCTCTTCCGGAAAGCTCCTAAAGGAGATAAATCACACATACATTTGTTTGATACCCAAGAAGGAGAGGCCGGAATTGATCACAAATTTTCAACCTATTTCTTGTTGCAGTACGGTATATAAAATTATTGCATCTCTTTTAGCTAATAGACTAAAACTAGTATTGACGGATGTGGTCAACAAAACTCAAGGAGCTTTTCTACCTGCTAGAAGTATTGGAGACAATATTCTGTTGTTGCAAGAACTGGTAGGTGAGTATCACACAGATAAGAAGATTCGGAGTTGTGCTATTAAGATCGATTTATACAAAGTCTATGATACAATTGACTGGGGACATCTAAAAAATTTCCTGGAAGGGACTGGAATGTCTCTGAGATTTAGTCACTGGATACTACAATGTATCTAAACTCCTAAGATGAGTGTATTAGTAAATGGCTTCCCTTTAACACCATTTCATATCACCAGAGGGATTAGGCAAGGGGACCTGGTTTCCCCTTACTTTTTCACTCTTGCCATAGAGGGTCTTTCCAGATTACTGTCCAAACTGGTGGAGTGTAATAGGAGGTTTCAGTATCATCATAATTATAATGAATTAAAATTGTCTCATTTGTTGTATGCTAATGATGTTATACTTTTGTGTAAGGCGGATCCTCAAGTGATTTCTTTGATGATGGGTATGATGAAGGTTTTTTCTGATTGGTCGGGACTGAAGGTGAATACTCAGAAGAGTAGCTTATTGGTTTCTTCTAATGTGCCTCATCCGGAGGTGCTCACGACTGTAGTTGAGTTGGCCCTACAGGAAACTCTGTTCAGGTATCTGGGTGTTCCCATCACCTCGGGTAAGCCCAAATATACTAATTTCCTCCCTCTTCTGGATAGATTAAAAGGTAGAATAGATGCTTGGCAGAACCGGTTTCTTTCCCTTGCTGCGTGAGACACTTTGATCATTTCGCTTCTCAATAGTTTACATATACATTGGGCTGTCCATGTAGTAATTCCGAGGAGAGTGATCCAAGACATGGAGCGGATACTCAAATCATTCCTATGGACCGGTAAACATTAGCAATGTGAGGGTGCTAAGGTGAAATGGTGTGATATTGCTATGTCGAAGAAATATGGTGGATTGGGCATCATTCCCATCACTCAAATGCAACGAGTTTTGATGATGAAGAGAATATAGAGATTATTCGTGGACACTGAAGCATTGTGGGTTCAATGGGTGCAAACCTATCGACTCAATGGGTGGAATTTTTGGCAAATTATGGCACAGTATGATCACTCTTGGCTATTTAGAAGTTTGTTGCAAATTAGAGACTTAATCTATCCTTATATCAAATGTCGGGTAGGAAACGGGGAGAATATTTGGTTTTGGTTTGATAATTGATATCAAAATAGTCCTTTATGAGTGCGGAATGATTTATTTCCTCTTCAGAATAGACTTTATATGTAACATCCCGTTCTCATATTAAGGGTTAGGACCCGAAATTTCAGCACATATGAGCCCAAAGGGAGATTAAGGAAATGCATTTTCTTGCTCATG
>JANZXP010000002.1:31837869-31852106 GCA_027576715.1 Erythroxylum flavicans
TTTATAATATTATAAATTTGACTCTAGACTGTTTTAACATTGTATAAGACCTTATGTATGATCTTGATACTGTTGTTTGGTTTGCCTTGAGTGGATTTTAAAGTCCTAAAGTTGTGATAAAATTTTTGGTGTGAATATAGAAGTGTTTAAATTGTTTGCATGTTTTGGGATTTTTAAAAATACAGTCGTTGTGCTGCCCAAATTTTTTTTAAACAATAAATTTATTATGTAGAGGAGAAGATATTCAGTTAGCCTTGCATAGTCAGGTTAAGGACACCATTAGTGTCCTTAGCCTGAGTATGCGGCGGTTGTCATGGGTCTGATGTGGTATCTGGTCGTGACAGTTCAATCATCTTAGAACATCTTCAAACTCCTGCATAGTAACAATTTTGCTTAATATTTTTATTTCTTGAGTAGTCAGGCACCTGTTAATGATCTCTCTAAGAAAAGGAGTGGATCAGTGGGAATTAGTGGCATGCTCATGACGCTTGAATGTTATGAAAGTCTCATATAGCAATTGGTGTCATCAATCTTCAAAAATTATTTTTTATTTTTCTCTAGGAATCTACAGCCCTGTGACAAAAGGATGAGTTTCTGTCTCCATTTTTCAACCATTCAATGCTAGATCTTTTCTTCATAAGAGAGAGGTCATAAGTTAAGGCCTTGGAGAAATTTTATGTAACTTCTCTTTCCATCTTTTGAAGTGCTCAAAAGAGGGATTTTTATAAAGTTCTTGATGGATTTTCTCAAGATTAATCCCTATAGTATTTAGGAGATGATGTGTTTCCCATATTCTTCAAGAATAATAGTTTCATCTCATCTTTGATGATTTGAATTTTCCTAACATGGATGAACTATTTAAAGCCCTTAATTCTGGCTTTTAAGCCATTACAGATTCCATCATCAAAACTTGCCAAGTTAATTAAGAAATTGTTGAAGGGGATTTTTGGACTTACTAATGATAAGTGAGTGCTGAGTGATCAAAAAGGCTACTATTTGTAAACACGGAGAAGCTGTTTAGAAAGGCTAGAAACCATCATTGATTAGCAAGGCTGCAAATTAGTTTCTTTCTAATGAAATTGATCCCAGAGTGATTGTTGCTCCAAATGAAGAAGTTCCCACTATGGGAAAGGTCAGTAAGTTGGGCTTCATCTAAACAATTTCTCATATTACGACATGAGATTCCTATGGATATAAATCCTTCAACTTCCTCACATTTAATATTGAAATTAAAATCACTAGTTAGGAGCTAAGGAATTGAGATAATGATAGCCTTATCTTTGAGTTGATTCCATAAAAAGGCCCTATGATAAAAGTTGTTGTGAGTATATATGAGTGATATATGCATCAATTTACCTAAATTCTTGATTAACACATCTACATGGATGAGTTGTTTTATTATGATTTGTGATATCTCTCTGTTGATTAGGAAGCATTTTGACTAGATCTTAATTTCCTTGTTTAATGTGATATTTTGAAATTCCATCAATCTCATTTTTATTCTTATCAACATGCTTTTGATTAAAAGTTGCTTAGCTCCTCCAATATTCCATGCTAGGATCTTCATGTGGTTAACCCCACATATAGAGCCATTTTTTCCTATTTGATCTTATTCTGAAAACAGGTTCAAATCCTTGTTTACTTTTCTCCATATCTTTAACTACCTTGTTTGGAGTTTTAGGAGGAGTGTCATTTTGAGTAGTATGACTTATTGTCTCTACAGATAGGACTATATTAGTTAGTAAAGAAACTTCAGTGTTCTCAATATTTCCTAGTAAACTTATGAGTACGTTACCATTAGACTCTTTGATTGGCTCTTCTCTATTTATAATGTGGTTGTTTTCTTCGACATAGAAAAGTCTTGCCAGTGTGTTACCATATCTTTTTGCTCACAGTTTAGGGCTTCCATGCATAAGATCTTCAATTGGTTCTATATTTTCATGAAGTCGAATGATGGGTATAACCTCAAGTAGATTAACCATAGTGGTAGCTAAGATGCATATTTTAGAAAATTTTATTCTTTTAACTTCAGCATTGGCTTGGTCCATATATATAGGCTTTCCAATGAAGCTTGCTAAGTGGCTGAGACCACTTTCCAGTTCTTGAGTGAAACATCATGAATGCAGATCCAGATGGGAATGTGCTCTTGTTTGATCTCCTCCATCTTTGAACAAGGGTGACAAGCTTGGAGCAACAATAGTTTGTTGTGCACGTGCCATGGACTAACCTATAATATTTTCTTTGCATCTTTAGAGCTGGAATACTTGAAGAGAAACACATCATCATTATTTACTCTTACATCATGTAATCCATAATATTTCTGGTTATTTAATGGCCATTGTTTCATCACAAGAAATGATACCCTTTTCTATAAGAAGAATCCCAGCAGAGTTAATTTCCAAGTCTCAACTCCTACCTTATGAAGATCCATAAGCGGAAATATAATTCTACGTATAGAGAACTTACTAAGGGCAATAATTTAACTTCAGTTTAGGTCTAAAGTCTCCTGCAACCTAAACCCAAGATTTTCCTATAAAGTGCTCAAAATGACTAGTGAGTTGGAAGCAGTTGTTGGATGAAGCTTAGAACTGGATGAATATAGTTACAAGAGTGTAAAGGCACGATAATTTCATAATCCATAGAGAGAGAGTAAAGAATGATGGATAAAGCTAAACAAGTTTAGGAAAAAGTTAAAGAGGAGCAACTAAGGTGATAAGACGTGACTAAAGGTGCGAAGGATGTTATTGTATGAAAAGCACATGCTATAGAAGGACATTCATTCATGGTTAAAGATGAATGCACTCAGAGGTAGCAAAAGGTAAAATGGAAAGCAACTAAAGGTGACAAATGATGGAACAAGAGAATAGCATTGAGTCTAAGGATAAGCAAAATATAAGGTAGCAGGTAGTAATGGGAGGAGGGAAGCAAGATGTTCAGATAGAGCTATATGGTGGTCGGAGGGAGCACTAATACATTATCATCTCTCACTACAACCGCAAAGGAGAAGTTAATAATTTATTGTTTAATAAATAGACGATTACAACTTAGAATAACTATAACATCACTACTAGAAAATTCAAAGGCTTAGCTGGTTTATTTTGGTGTATAATATATATTTTGGATAAAAAGCATAAGAATTGTACCACAATTGGATTTAAAAATTAATGGAAGAGTTTTCTTTAACTTTTATCTTCCTTAAATCTCTTTTT
The DNA here is from genome assembly GCA_027576715.1 of Erythroxylum flavicans. NCBI lineage: Eukaryota > Viridiplantae > Streptophyta > Magnoliopsida > Malpighiales > Erythroxylaceae > Erythroxylum > Erythroxylum flavicans. The sequence continues at coordinate 31,841,079 of JANZXP010000002.1, forward strand.
TCTTTTCTAGCACTTTTATTTATTTCATAGGTCTTTTATATTTTTTAAACAAAAATATTAGTTGAAATTGATTTAACTTAAGTTGATTAGATTAAAGCTCAAAAATTAAAATATTTAATATTTAAAATTAAATTTACAAGTCTGATTGAATTTAAAATTTAAATTTAGATTTAGGTTGTATAAAAAGTCCAAAATAAGGTACCTCACTTAATACCAATGAATAATTTATAACCATTTTCTCTCTAGAGGGAATAAAAAGATGTTTTGAATAATTTATAACCAGTTCTAGCTTTGGCTTCTCTCTAGAGGGAATAAAAAGATGTTTTTGGTTCAGTCAGCTATTTGGTTACAGATTCAAATGCCTCTTTTATTCATACCATATTTGCTTCTTCTTCTTCCCTTCTTCTTCCTCGATCTGCCATTAAACTCCTCATCTCCTTTAAAAACTCTCTCATTGATCTCTCAGCTTCATTTCCACTCCATTACTCTGTCACCAGAGTCTGATCAAATGCATGATAGTTTCAGGACTAAAATAAAAGTTGTTAGTTGACTTTCCACCACCTTTGGAAAAGCTATTAGACAAGGTGAATGATGTTGCCTCTACTCTAGCTCCTGCACTAGATGCCAGAGTTAAACACCTGCGTCTTATCACAACAATTTGTAAATCACAAAAAAAAACCCCGCAAGCATTAACTAACCTAGAAGAACTTGGAAGTAGGTGTTGGATGATTCTGCAACTTCACTTTAACTCCATTTGATCCCCTAAAGATGACCAATGGGAAAGTCGTAATTACTTCTAACAAAGAAAAACTTAAAGAAGGTATAAAAAAATAAATGAATACTTTGTTGGGTCTTTGTGGTTAAAAGACCCTCATTTAAAGTGCTGAGTTCCTTGGCAATAAAATAATGAGAAAATGATGGCCTATCAAAGGTATTTACAATGAAGACAATGTATTTTTGTTTAAATTTGACTCTCTTAGTCTACTAAACAAAGTCCTAGAATTTGGTCCATGGTTTTCAAAGGAGCTCTTTATGGAATTCTTTAAATAGTTTCGGAGATAGCATCAAGGAACCTACTTCCGTTGCATACTTAAAATCTATGAAGTGGAAGCTAAAATAATCTCCTTAAGAATTAAGGAAACGTGTTAACACCTTACAGGTTAATGATTTAAGAAGTGAGGGCCAAAAGTTCACATAGATAAATGAACAACAAGGAAGATGGTTCATTAGGAAAAAATTTGATTGGGCCATGATGAATGAATCCTGAATCTAGGAATCCCTAGGAAGTATAGAAAATTTGGAAATCAACTACTCTTGGACCATACATCTATAATGGTCCATCCCACCTCAAAGCAGCAAACTAGGAGGTATTCTTTTAGATTTAACAACTACCTAACTGACATAGAAGGTTTTAAATCTACTTTAAATAGAGAGTTCAATATAGTGATTTCTAGAACTAAGCTATTATCTTATATGAGAAGACTACAGTTGATTAAATGAAAACTGAAGCAACTTAAGCAAGCCTCTAGTCCTAATACTTAGAAAAAAGTGAGAGAAGTTAAGGGAAGATTAAAAGTAATACAAGATGAACTGCATAAAAAGCCTCATGATGTATCTTTAAGGATTGCTGAAAACGTAGCCCTTGAACATTATACCAGGATGTTAAATGATTACAACTCACAAATAAAGCAGGTAGCAAAAGCAATTTAGCTAAAAGATGGAGACAAGAACATAAATTTCTTCCACTAGTCTATACTTAAAAGGGTGAATAGTAACAAAATTATTCCACTAAACAGTGAAGATAGTACTTTTACACTTGAAAGGGTGAATAGTAACAAAATTATTCCACTAATCGGTGAAGATAGTACTTTTATACTTGAAAGGGTGAATAGTAACAAAATTATTCCACTGATTAGTGAAGATAGAACTTTCCTCTCCTGAAAGGAGGAGTTACAACAGGAGGTCTATAATTTCTTCTCTAATACCATTGGAACTTCTTCATATACTAACTCTTTTATGAACTACATGGCTCAAAACCTTCGGGATAACATTCCTCTTAAGATAGTTGATATTATGGCCAAACTACTAAACCTAAGGAGGTGAAAAGGGCCCTATTCTCTTTACACCCTAACAGGACTCCATGTCCATATAGGTATAATGCTTACTTCTTTCAATATACAATAGAGAAAACAAACACTATAGTGAGTGAAACTATAATGGAATTCTTTAGTATCAATTTAATAGTGAGAGAGTTTAACAAAACCTATAGAACTCTTCTACCTAAGGTGAGTTGTATAAAGGAATATCGGCTTATATCCTATTATAATGTCATTTATAAGACCTGGCTACCAAATTGAAGCTAGTAATGGAGTTTGTGATTAACTGCTCATAGAGTACTTCCATTAAGGATAGATTTATAGGAGATAACATTTTGTTGGTGAAAGAATTCCTTAAAGGTTACAACAGAAAGAAAACTAATAAGAACTATATGATTAAAGTCAATTTCTAAAAAGGTTTTGACATATTAGACTGGAGCTTCCTATTGAATACTTTAGAAGCATTTGGAGTAATAGATACATTCATTAATTAGATATATTAATGCCTCTCTACTCTTTCCCATAGTGTACTCATAAATGTGGAGCCAACAAAAATAATCAAAGGTGATAGAGGTTTAAGGCAAGGAGACCCTTTATCTCCTTATCTATTTACATTAGCTATAGAGGTACTTATAAGAATCTAAAGGCCTTTACAAGGAATGGGAAATTCAAATATCACTTTAAATGTAAAGCACAAAGAGTTATATCATTTGATTTTACTGCATAAGTTTTTGAATCAAAAGCTAAAAACCTATTAGACATAAAAACTTTTCACACAATTTACCAATAGTTTATTATGGGTAAAGTTACCTCAATAATTATGGCTTTCCTACTTTTTAACTTCACCATCCAAGTATCAATCCAGTCATATGAATTTTCTTAAGTGGAAAGGAGCAATGATAAAGTTGAAGCCAAAGGAAAATTGAACTCCTAATAAGTCAAAAGGGTTTTAGCTTATATTAACTTCGATACCAAATAATTAACACTCAACCAACTAGTATAAAAGTCCCCTATAACCTCTTGGCTATACATATAGCAGAAGTAATTGTTTGAACTAGTAATTGGTTGGATCATTCCCCACGATTAGAGCAACATCATGTTGAATATTGAATGTTGAATGTGAATACCAGTATTAGTTTAGACTAGTAATTTATTAGTTTAACTTTATTATTTACATTAGGAAAAAATAAGTTCATCAATGTCAAAAGTAAAGCGGGATGAATTTTTTAAAACAGTACATATATATTAATCATATTTTTTTTAATTATGATTATGAATAATATATATATTTAGATGTTGATTGTTTTAGATGGATGATCATATCTCTTCGATAGAGAGTTGTAATCCAGTACCAAAGATAGAAGTGGAAACTTCTAATCCCATACCAAGTAAAGATAGAAGTTTAACTCGAAGTCAATGGAAAAGTGAAGTTTGTAATCACTTCAATAAGACTAGATCGACGGACAGAATAGAAAAAACCAAACGTAAATATTGTCAAAAGATATTGGGTGAGAGTTCAAAAGATGGAACCTCATTTAGATTCATGTAGTAGAAGGAAGATGGTATTAGGAGGTCAAATATTTTTAATCCCAACCTCATGAGAGTGAAGAATGAAAGGATGCAACATCTTATGATAACAACAAATCAAAGTTATTTATGGCTTATATGGTAATTGATGATGAACATCCACTATATATGGCTGATACCAAATGATTTAGGATGTTTTGCAACTTTACTATAACTGACCTTCAAGGTTTTAAGTTAGAATATAGTGAAGAAGGACATTATAAAGATATACGAGGATAAGAAGAAAGAAGTTTTAAGAACATTGTCAAGTAATAAAGGATATATTATCATTATAACAAACATGTGGACAGCAGATAATCAAAAGAAGGTTATATGGTGGTGACAACACATTTTGTTGACAATGATTAGGCTTTACACAGTAAACTTTTCAAGTACTTTATATTGTTTAATATTATTATCATTTACTTTTTCATTATGTTAAGATTGATGATAGTAATTTTTGTATATGATAGGTTCATTTAAGCATCGACGTCCTATACAAATGAAAGGTTCACAACTATATTAGGAGACTATTTGAAGGATTTTAATATCGACAGCAAATTACCCACCATAACAATTGACAATTGTAGCATCAATGATGTTATGATTGAAAAGTTGAAGAATAAGATAAAGGTTGGGAGCTTGTTAGTTGGTTGAAGGTTATTCCATATGCATTGTTTTGCACATATTATAAACTTGATTCTGAAGGATGGATTGGATATTATAAAGGAAGGAATATATTCGATTTAGAATAATGTAGTATATTGGAGTGTAACACCTAAAAGAGTTAAGAAATTTGAAGAAAATGCATGATATATATGCATTCTGACTAGAATGGAACTCAACTTTCAAGATGTTGGAGTTAACAATCTAATATGTTGATATGTTTATTAGGCTAAGACAAAGAGATTCTCATTCCACTTACATTCCTACTGAAAAGAAATAAGAGTTGGCTATAGAACTTTGTGCGACGTTGGGATTATTTTATAATGTGACTGAATTGTTCTTAGGAACAAATCGAACTTCGCATTGTTGCTTTAGCACTATGTGTGAGCTAAAAATGCTTTATCTAATTGGATGTTTGATTTGAATGAGGTTGTTCAGGTTATAACAGAGCAGATTATGGAGAAATTGAATTCTTATTGGTCTATAGTTAGACATATTGTTGCAGTCTTATATGTGTTAGACCCGAGATATAAGATGGAGGAGGTTACTTTTGTATGTAATGTATTGTGTGGTGATCGAGCCCAAAAGTATGTAGACGTCATTGTACTAGAATTGTTTAATGATTATCAACTTAAGCTGGACAAAATTAATAACCAGGATCAAAATAGTTCAGGTTATTTAACCACGGCTTCAATCTTAGGTTCAGGCTCATCTTCTAAGAGCAATTTGTTACTTTCACTTTCAAAATTTATGAAAGGAAAAAAGGTTAAGACTTTTGTATAATATGATGGAATTAGATAAATATTTGATGGAAGATTGTGAGGCTAATGTTAAAGGTGTGCAGTTTGATGTATTATTGTGGTGGAAAAGTTGTGAAAATAATTTTTCAATCATGCAACTAATTGCACAAGACTTATTAGCAATTTCATCACCCACTATTGCTTCAGAGTCTACTTTAGCACTAATGATTAGGTTATTAGTTCTCTTCATGCTCCTCCTTATCCTTGTACTGTGGAAACCCTTATGTGTGATAGAAGTTTGTTAAATGATGAACATATTGATGGTAAATTCTTTTCTTTTTGATATATTTATTTTGTCTATTTTTAATATTATCTTACTTAATATTTTTTTTCAATTTGTAAATTAATAGAGGCACAAGTATTAATTCGAAGGTGACGAGTCATACTCATCAATCAAGTGAACATTATTTTGATAAAATATTTAAAGATGAAGGTATATTTAAGTATTTATTAATTATAACCATATCCTTAATATTCTTTTAATTTTAAGAGTACATTACTAAATATAATATTTTTACATATAGATGAAATGATACAAACTATTGACAATCCTTACTACAACAATTAGTTACTCCCTCAATCTATATAGTCTTTACTCTATCTAGTCGCCAGTCGCTAGTCTCCAGTCTGCTTTATGATTTTATCTTTATTTTTTGTAAATTATATCTTTTTTGTAAAATTATTTGGATACCCATGTTTATACAATTAAAATTACTATAATTAATGAATTTGTTTTCATCTTCTTTACTTTATCAATATATGTAAGTTTTTATATATTCTTTTTATAAATTCAATGATGGTCCCATCTTTCATAATTTTTAAATTTATCTTTTGTTTTAAGGTGCAGAAAGACTAAAAAAATATCAAAAAGTCCTTAGTTGTCTCTTTTTTTAATCCCATTGCTAAGTTAACCTTTTCATTTTTACTTTACAACTAATTTACAACCTTTATCCTTTTTCTCTTTTTTTAATTAATTAATTATTTAATTAAAAATTTTTATAAGCTTCCTTATAATTTTTTTCACTCTAAGTAAACATTCTAGAAAGGTATCCCAAATGTTAAAACAGGTTGATTTCTTTTTATTTATTTAAAATTCTAAATAAAAACTTTATATAAATCTAATTAATCCCAAATTAAAATAAATAAAAGGAAAATATAATTAAAGAATTAGAAACTAACTATATTTCATTATGAAAATATCAATAATTAAATTTAAAAAAATTAAAAAATGAAAAAAGATAAATAGAAAAATATAAATGAAATATGAGAAAATGTAAATAGATATGATCAAAATAATTTTAATACAAAGTATAGTTGAAATCAATAGAAAAAGAATATAATTATGGTACAACTTTTATCTTATTCTCTTATCAATATATAGAAGTTTTATATATTTATTCATTATAAAATCTTAAATTTTGATAATCAATTAAAATTCGTAACTATAAGCAATTGAATTAATCACTTTAGTTAAAATTTTGCATTTATCTTATATAATTATATCCTCCTTTATTAATGAATTTTATTTCATTTTAATCATTTTCTATATGCATAAATTTTTATATATTTATTTATTATAAAATCTCAAATTTTTATAATGAATTAAATTTTTTAATTATAATTAGTTGAATGGAAACAACTAAAGGAGTTGGAGTTATAGGCCTCGTTTGGTTGTTGGCTGATTAGCCAAAAAATAGATGATTGATCCAAATTAGCTAGTTGACTTTATAAAAAAGTTGGTTAGGTTGTTCGGTTATTAGCTGGTTAAGTTGGCTGATTCAACCCAACCAGCTGATTTTGAAGAAGTTCCCCTACAAGCGCGTTTTAATGAATCAGCTAATATTTTTTATTTTAATGTCGATTTTGCCCTCTACCGTCTCATTTCTGGTTTTCTCCAGAGTCTTCTTCCTTTCTTGGCTCTTTCCTTGCATCTCTCTGTTCGGATCTTAGACGTTCACGTTTTTCTATCTTCTTCTCCCACAACAATTTTGTATTTCGCGTTGTCAATCATGAGCAACAAATAGTAAGCACATTACTCAACTCAACTCTTCCTTTCTTCTTTTTCTTCCAAGTTCATTTCTTTTTTTTTTTGGTTTCTGTAGCGATTATCTGTTTAAGCTTTTGGGTTTTTATAGCGATTTTCTAGAGGAATATCAACATCTTTCTTTCATAACAATTTCTCAATTTATGTTCATTGTCTTAGGGCTGAAACTATTGCATTGATACTGATAGACTTTATGCAAATAGAAGCTAATAAGTTATCATGCTTCCTTTTTAACTCAAAATTCCTTGTTTGGGTACCCTTGGATTTTGGCCATATGATGTCCACTTATTAGCACATACTAAAAGTTCATTTTAGTAATACAGGATTTGTTAGAACTAGTAACGCTTTTGTGTTTGAAGGTTTGTATGTTATTCCCCATATCACTTTCTAAAATCTAGTAATTTTCTTTTGCCTATATAGTTTTTATTTCATCTTTTACGGGTCTAACACTTTTTAGTGAATATTTGGTTTGTGGCATGGCATGTAGTGGGTGTTTCTACATGGAAACGAGGTTTAAGTAATTGGGATTTTAGACTGCCTTCCACATTGTGCTATGATTACAGAGTCATTAAGTTAGAAATGTGTTTTTCATGATGAGGTAAAGCAAAAATCCTCGATCTATCTAAATTGCGTTGCCAATTCTAGTTTTTTGAAGCATTGTGCTTTAGAAACTTGAGAGTTTATTAAGACTAGCTTGTTGCAGATAGCATTAAATCAAAATTGACCTTACATGTTCTTTCGCCTTTTCTGACCAGCTCTATTTAATTTTGCTTTTTTGTTTTGTTTTGCAGCAAGAAAATTTGAAACAACAGAAGAAGCAGGTTAATCATCGTTAAATAATTGATGAGAACAAGTTGAGATTGTTCAGAATCCCCATTGTTACATTAGTGAAGTAATAACCTCTTTTAGTTTTGTTTCAAATATTCATATGGTTGGCTCTAGATATTCAATGCAATGTAATATTATGTGAAAAGTCTTTCTGTAACTTCACAGGCTCTGAAACTCAATGGTTTTGCCACCTGCAGCCTAACATTTTGTCTTTGACACTAATGTTGGATTTGTTCTAGTTGCCTTATTGGATAATATAGATGCTTCTCATCAATTTATGGATTGAACTTGTAGTAGGGAAAAGCAAGGGTGACAGGAATAAAAACTTATTTGGATTTCAGTGAGCCTTTTCTCTCGTTTTACATAATTTATCTGCTTTGCATTGATATGGTTTGTTGGCTTGATCTTGAGATGCAAAATAAGATGATAGATTTCACAATCTCGTGGCTCCTATAAAGAAATGCCTATGCTAAGAGACTAATTTATTAGATGTTTGTAATGCATTTGTTTTTGGAAAAATATATTAGGAAGAGTGCTTATGGTGGCCAAAAAAGCCATGAGGACATTTCTGGTTAAAAGTTTCCAGAAATATGGATGATATGAGTTGATCTTTCCAATGTTAACAAGCCATTGTAATAAGCAAATCAGATGAGATTGTTACTATTCAGATCAATGTTGGAGTTTGGTGTGCGTATCAGTGCGATTTGGTGTGAGGAATCTCTTTTGTAAATACTTAATAGTCGACTTGGTTAAAGTATTGAGATAACTGTGAGGAATACTTGGAACATTGCACATAACTCTGTTTGACACTACATTATCTCTGATTACGGGTTATAACTTAATAAAAGTTAAAGATACAAACATTCTTTAATGGTTTTATTTATTCTAATTTTTTATTATTTTAAATAATTTAAAAATATCTTTTGTTAGATAATTAGAAAATATCCACCCACCTTCATTGAAATTTCATCATAATAAATAATCTTTCGACAAGAATTGAGAATTGTGAAAATTTGGCAAGATATAATTTTCTAGTACCTCTTACTAGTGCTCATTTAATTGATTGAAGTAAAACAAGTTTATAAAAGAGATACCGATCTTGGTTGTTGCTCCATAGCTTATTTTAAAACAAGTTATTTGCTTTTATATGTTTAATCTTGCAAGTGCAATTTTATATAAGGTGATTGACAATCTTCATTATAAATTTCTAATAAACAAATTCACAAAAAGTAAGCAACCTTTAAATTGGAAATTAAATAATTTAAAAAATAAAATCAAGTGACTTTTGTATTGATAAAAAATATAAATTAAAAAATATCAAATTAAGTAAATCATCCATCTAAATTAGAAAAAAAAAACTAGGCAAATGAGAATTTGATAAATAAGGCTAATTTAATTTAAAAATAAAATGATGCTTTAGGATTATTTTTAACGTATAAATAAATAATGCGATTGGTTCAAATATTTTAATAAAAATTTTGTTAAATTCTAAAATTGTAATAAATAATTGATTTATCTATCAAAAATCTAAGATAAATATAAATTACAATATATACCAACAGTTATTTTGTATATATCCAGTCAATCATAGGAGATATATTATTCTTTTAAAAAGGAAGAAAATAGCATACACTTGAGTATGTATCTTGACAAAATATTGTAGATGTATTAAATATTAAAATTTTGGATTACACTACATTGAAAATAAAGTAATTATGTTTTTAATTAATATAGCCCTAATTTCACAAATTTTATTATAATATTCATATCTTTATAATTATTTTTAAAGTTATGTTCTCGTAAGTTATTTTACACATAAACAGTTAATATTAACTAGCTAATTTTATCAAATATTTCTAATAAATAGCTAATATAATCAACTAATCAAATTAATTATCAGCTAACAGCTAATAGAATACGCTGAGCTAATAGAATACGCTGATTGTGAAGGCCTCTATTCAGTTAAAAGAACTGACATCTGCAACGTTATAATGTTACTTGTGTTATAAACGGATAAACGCATGCACCTCTTTTATAATTTGACTAATTTATGAAAAATCAATCATCTGGTATTTTCTAAAATCGATGTTATGACGTGATGCCAATAACTCATCGACTCACAAGTGACGCCAATGTGAAATATCAGTACTTTAATATAATTATTGAATTTATTTTGAGAATGATAACAGTTATGTATATGTTTTAAATTTAATGTTTAAAAACCAGATCAGAATTTAAACCTATAAGATAAAAAACGTTATCATAAAATCGGTTAAAGATTAAATAAAATAAAGAATTTAAAATAAGATTAAAAGAGATCGTTCTTAATTTAAAGTTCAATTAAAAAAGAAGACTGTTAAATTAAAATTAATTAGTTTATTTTTATTTATATCATCGATTAATTTATAAAACTTGACCGATCAATTAACAAATTAGCCAATTTTTAACAATAAAAATTAATCAATGATTATTTTAAATAATTTAGAATAGAAGATATAACTATTGTTTAAAAATTTATTGGATTACTACTAGTAAAAAACTTACAAGCTAATGGGATGATAGGAAAGATACTTAAAGGATTAGACGTTATTATCAAAGTGTTATAATAACTTTACATAATAATCATGTTACATTTAATAAACTTGTTGAGAAAATTAAGCTTTTAATAAGATTATGGACATAATCATGTGAATCACATGTTTATAAATTAAAGGAGGCTAAAAGTGCATTTTTAACATCTAACGATCACAACAAAATACAACTTGAACCTTAACATTTTAAAATGTTCAAATTAAATTTTAATATTATTAAAACATTCAAAATAGACCTCAAATGAATGAAAATTTTAAGGGGATTAATTCTCCATCAGTTAAATATTACATTAATATTAACGTGATATTATTTTTATATTTTTAAATATAAAATATGTCTCATTGTCGTGTAATTATTTTATAAATTAACAATGAATCTCACTTATCACGTGACAGTAAGATTCACTTTCTAATTTAAAAAATAAAAAAAGTATTTC
>JANZXP010000002.1:31853214-31868791 GCA_027576715.1 Erythroxylum flavicans
ATTTGATAAATAAGGCTAATTTAATTTAAAAATAAAATGATGCTTTAGGATTATTTTTAACGTATAAATAAATAATGTGATTAGTTCAAATATTTTAATAAAAATTTTGTTAAATTCTAAAATTGTAATAAATAATTGATTTATCTATCAAAAATTCAAGATAAATATAAATTACAATATATACTGATAGTTATTTTGTATATATCCAAATAGTTATTTTGTATATATCTAATCAATCACATGAGGTATGTTATTTTTAAAAAAAAGAAGAAAATAACATACACTTGAATATGTATCTTGACAAAATATTATAGATGTATTAGATATTAGAATTTAGAGTACACTACATAGAGTAATTATATTTTTTAATTAATTAGTCCTAATTTCACTATAATATTTATATCCTTATTTTTTTTAAGTCATATCTAATAAATTATTTTACACATAAATAATTAATACTAAATAACAAAATTTACTAAACATCTTTAATAAATAACTAATATAAATTATTGGTCAAATCAATTAATATAATAATCCGTTGTCAAATAATAACTGATGGAATCAACTAATAAGGACTATACTTACATGCCTATCCGACCACCTGTCATCCAGAGCGAAACACTGAAAGGAATTGTAGCTATCTAGAAACTTCGAAGATGAGTCTGCGTAAACAAGACACAGTGGATGTTGTGGAAACACGTGGCGTCTAAATACAAACACGTGGCTTAAATTGTACCCCTGTAGTTGAAGACTTTGAGAGAAACATGATTGCCACTGTACGGAGAACTATGTTTATTAAACTTTTTCCCAAAAAAAAAACCTTAACTTATAATTATCCTCTAAGAATTCATAAATAATATTGACATAAACTTTACAGTACTTATATCTTATCAATTATATAAGTTTTTATATTTATTTAGATAATATAATCTTTTCATGAATTATGATCATTATTTTATATATACCATTTTAAGAATTTTTATTTTTATTTTAAAAATAACTTTATAAGTAAATTTTTATCTAATAAATATATAAATTTTTATCTAATAAATAATTAAATTGTACAACCATTTGTGATTTCTTTAAGGAGGTGATGTCTACTTTCAAACTACTACAACATGTCTGCTCTTGTTTACCTTAGTGCCTTTCTACTTTTGTTTGTATACATACATATGTATATATATACACATTTTGATACACGTTTATGCAACTGTATTTAGCTCCAATTTCGAAAAAAAAAACTATATATAATTGCTGAAGATCAACCGAGGCATACAAGTTTACGTACAGTCCAAGAAATTCAGGGTCTTCTAATGTTAAGGATTCCAGTTTTTTTTTTTTTAATGATTCGAACTTCTTTCTCACCGATGCGTGTAGAACTTGGAAGAATGCGATCTTGAGGAGTTTCTTAATCATTTAGCTACTTGCAATACATAATAAAGATGTATATATGCTATTGGTACCTAATATTAACAAAATCAAGAGTCCCAATTTATACTGGGAAATTGAGGTTGTTGTCTCAAAACTCCATCACCAAGAGAGCCAAGAAGTGCATTTGGATGTACTGGTACTGTTGTACCGTGTGGAAGTTGATTAAGCAAAGAAACAAAGGAAGTGTTTTCCTCAGTGCCATAGGTATTAAGGTGAGTATGAAAACGCTTCCCTGAAGACGCTCCAAATGATGATCCTGAAGCTCCGTTCCAGTACTGATGAGATAGAAGCTGCGTGGGCTTCGACGGCAGGTTTGTTGTGGTAGAGATTGAGGCCACCGATACGTTAGGCTTTGAGCTTGAGGAGGGTAATTGAGAAATGGAATCATTTTGAAGGAAGTAATTCTCTTCGTTCTGAAGCACTGAACAAAAAGTTGCAGGGATTCTTGGATTTTGCCTCTGGTGCATTGCCTCCACTGAGTTCTCTATTTCCCTATCTACCCGTCTTTGCAAGTTGTTCTTCTCGTAAATCCGGCAGAGAACCCAATCGTCAAGCTGTAAAAGAGAAACAAGAACCACCCCATGTCACAACCATACAATTATTACAACCAGCAAACATTTTCGAGATGGTAATAAATTAATTAAACATGCATACCCTTAAAGAGCCTTTCCTGTTAGCTGAATCAGTCGGCTTTGAACTTGAACTGTTGTTATCAACCAGTCTATATTCATGCATAATCCAATTGGTTTTAATTCCTTTGGGTGGCTTGCCACCATAGAAAACCAGTGCCTTTTTAACACCAACCTTTTGACCTCCATTAGAAGCTAATATAGGCCTATCGGTACCAGTAGCTTTCCAATACCCTGAAGTTGCAGCTCGATTTGGCCTTGCTCCGTTGGGGTATTTCCTATCTCTAGGACTGAAAAAGTACCATTCTTGCTCTCCAAAACTCGCCTTACCTACATAGTTAGTCAAACTTCCTAACCATAAAATTCATATCGGAACCAGAATTAAAACTTTTAATTAGGACTGTTATGAGTATGCTCTTATGATCCTGCTAATTATTTAATACAAAAATTTGACTGAAGCTGCGATTTTCGTTACTTACTTGGTAGCTCCCATGGATCGTACTTGTATAAATCAACTTCAGCGATGATTGTAACTGGAAGAGGAGCTGACGCGGCCTTCTTCTTCAGGTAATGGACCACCAGCTCTTCATCCGTTGGGTGAAACCGGAATCCGGGTGGCAACTGAGGGTGTGGCGAGCCGGAGGACGAATCCGTGCTCTCCATCAATACACTTCTAGCAATCTTGGATTTAATAGAAAGTTTGTTCTGATATTGGACACAGCCAAAGGGTTGGTATAAATGTGAGAGCTTATGGTAAGGTTGATATATGATCTTATTGCAATGTTTAGAAGAGAAGGTGTTATAGCGTTAGGTACTTAGATGAAGTGACGAAGATAATAGGAGAAAAAGGAAAAGTGACACATGGTGGTGGAATGTGGAGGGTGTGGGGTACAACAAAAGGCAAAAACCCGAAACAAAAAGGTATGGAATTAGGGGCAGGTTTTGAGGGTCCGGGGAGGTTTCGAATTGGAATTGCCTCTGCCTTGTACGTTTTTCATGTCATGCATTTCTTATGTAATATACTCTCTCAATCCAACACCAACTTACGTTTTCCTTTGGCACGTGCTAATAGTGTTCTTCCCGATATTTTATTGGTCATAGTCCCACTGTTTGCTTTCTCAATTCTTTCCTTGCCTTTCGTATAAAGCTAATTTGTTTGATGATTGACAAATACCTTTTGTCTTTACAGGGACTCAAATCATGGAGTGAAATGACAAGAAATGTAACGAGGATAATAATTTTGGTCAGTCTTTATTGAATGAATCTCAACCTATATATAAGTTGTTCTGTTTATAATTTGTTATAACTGATTAGTATTTGTAACAGAAAATATTCACTAGTAAAAGATAAAAAAGAAAAATAAAAAAGAATATGGGCCAGAAATAATAAAAGATAAGAAGTTAAGCCAAAGTAAATGGATTAGGCCATCTGTCTAAAAACATTGGACTAAAACTGAAAATTAACTTCGTTGCTCCGAACTCAAAAGTAACATTGTGTCTTCATCATCTGCTAGGGTTCTCTCCACACTTCGCCGCAAGCTGAACTTCTCTTGACACTCCGCCACAAGCTGGGCGGTAGATGTCGTGCACGACGCCAAGTTTGAGTAAAAAGTCTTCAAAAGAGATTTTTGGTAGGGCTTTGGTGAAGATGTCGGCCAGTTGAGCGTTGGTCGAGACAGGAAGAAGGTGGATGATACCTTTCTGCACTTTTTCACGAATGACATGGCAATCGATCTCAATGTGCTTTGTTTGTTTGTGAAAATTGGATTTTCGGCTATATGTATAGCGGAAAGGTTGTCACAGTAGAGATATGCCAGTTGGTGATAGGTTATGCCGAGGTCCTTAAGAAGATAAGATAGCCATTGAAGTTCGCATATCGTGGTGGCGAGAGCTCCATACTTAGCTTCAGAAGAACTTTTGGAGACTGTTGGTTATTTTTTGGATTTTCAGGAGATTAACGAAGATCCAAGAAACATGCAGTAACCAGTGACGGACTTGCAGGAGTCAGGGCAGATTCCCCAGTCAGAGTCTGAGAAAGCACGGAGCTGGAGTGGTGAGTCTTGTCGGAACAGGAGCCCTTGACCCAGAGATTTCTTTAAATATCGAAGGATGCGATGTGCCACTTGAAGATGACACGTGGTTGGCACATTCATGAATTGTGAAAGTTGCTGGACGGCAAAACATATGTCCGGTCTTGTGGTGGTCAAATAAAGAAGCTTTCCGATCAAGCAATGGAAAAGAGATGGGTCAGTGATGTGATCTCTGGATGAAGATGATCGGAGATCTGAGGTCATAGGGGTAGCGGCTGATTTTGAAAGCAGAAAATCGGTATCTTGAAGTAAGTCTAGTGTATATTTGTGTTGACTTAGATTTATGCCAATTGAGGATCTTGCTAATTCAAGCCCTAAAAAATATTTTGCAGGTCCGAGATCTTTGATCTTGAAGGTTTCATTGAGGAATTGTTTGGTGGTTTGGATGAGCTACAAATTATTACTAGCGAGGAGCACATCGTCAACATAGACAAGTAAGATGACGAAGGTGTCATGCACTGCTTTTATGAACATAGAGTGATCGGATTGGGATTGAATAAAACCAGTAGAAAGGACGGCAAAAGTCAGCTTAGAGTGCCACTAGCGACTAGCTTGCTTTAGACCATAAAGGCTCTTCTTGAGATGGCATACAAGATCTGGACGAGGAAGAGCTAATCCGGGAGGAGCCTTCATGTAGACTTCTTCATATAAGTCACCGTACAGAAATGTATTATTTATGTCCAGTTGATGTAGTAACCAGTCCTTTTGTGCTACTAATGCTAGCAAAACTCTGATAGTTGTTGTTTTTACCATAGGGGAGAAGGTTTCTGTGTAATCCAAACCTTCTTGCTGAGTGAAGCCTTTGGCTACTACACGGCTCTTGCATTGCATCTCTCCATTTTGGATATTGAATTGCTTGCTTATAGGTAGTGGGTTCTTTTAGTGAGGAGAGTCTAATTGAAAAAACACAATGTTGAGGAGATAGGTTGTCATAAGAGAGAACAGAGGAGAGGGTGTGAGGAGAGGTATATGAAATGGTAGGGCAGTCATAATGTTTAAGATGAGATGGAGGCTTGGATTGCCATGTAGAGCGACGAAGCAATTGATTTGGGTCTGGTTAAGTTGGAGAAGTAGGGGAAGGGATAGGTTGGGTAAGTAAAGGTTGTTGGTTCGTAAAAACTGAAGGAATAAATTCATGAGAGGGTGAATTGGAATGAATGGGTAGTATAGGTGAAGGTAGGTCTGAGGTGATGGATGAGGTCAGGTAGGGAAACATATTTTCATAGAATTGTGCGTCCCTAGTCAATAGGTATTGGTTAGAGCTGAGATCAAAGACCTTGTATCCTTTACTGCTTGTAGAAAAGCCAACAAAAACACATTTCTTTGCACTTACATCAAATTTCCCTCTATTTGCTTCCTTGGTAGAAGCAAAACAAAGGCAACCAAATAACCTTAGGACTGATAAATCTGGATAAATGCCAAATAAGACAGAATATGGAGACTGATTAGAAAGTGAAGGAGAAGGAATGTGATTGATTAAATATATTGCATGAATGATGCAATCTACCCAGAATTTTGTAGGTAGGTTGGCTTGCATTTTCAGAGCTCTTGCTATATTCAGATGTGTTGATGCTTCCTTTCAGCTCTTCCATTCTGTTGTGGTGTTTCAACACATATAGTTTCATGTAAGATTCCTTTTTCTTTTAAAAAAATTTTTATGCAAAATTCCACACCATTATCAGTGCGAATGCGTTTAACATGTTTCTCAAACTGTCTTTCAACAAAAGTGCAGAATCCTTTTATTAAATCTCTAGTTTCTGATTTGTGTATCATCATATATATCCATATCATTCTGCTATGGTCATCCACAATAGTAAAAAAAAACTTATAACCAAAAATAGATGGAGTATGATAAGGACCCCAAATGTTAATGTGTATTAAATCAAAACAAGCATTTGCAACTGAAATACTAGGATGGAAAGGTAATCTTCTTTGTTTAGCAAAATGGCAAATATCATACTGGTCTTTGTGTTGAAAACTAACAGTTGAATCCATTCTAGACAAAGTATGTAGCATAGAATTAGAAATATGCCTTAGCCTTTTGTGCCATAAGTTTTCTTGAGGTGAGGAAACATGATAGAGAAGTGAGGTGTCATCTGGGAATGATGCAGACAGGTGATAGAGTCTGTTGGCTTGTTTAGCAAAACCAATCATTTTCATAGTTTTGGTGTCCTGAATTTGACATGAATGAGGTGTAAAAATCAGTTGACATAGATAAGAACTAGTAAGCTTGTTGATTGAAATTAATTTAAATAAAAAAAATAGGCACAAGAAGCACATTGGTAAAAGTGATTGAAGAAATATTGACTGTTCCAATGTGTGTGACAGAGACAAAATTGCCATTTGGGAATTTGACAATTAAGGAATCTACTGCTTTATAAGCTGAGAAGAATTCTAAAGAACAAATGATATGGTAAGTGGCGCCAAAGTCGAGGATCTATGTGGATGACCATAAACTAGAAAGCATGTTAAGTTTAGATGTACCTTTTTGATCAATCGAAATTGTGTTGATCTGAGATGTGCTAATAGATTTTCCTTTGGTATCTCCTTCTTTGTGCAAAATCTGCATTAATTGTGAATACTGCTCCGAAGTAAGGCTGAAGTTTGTGTTATCTTACCCTCACTCCTTGGAGGGTGAAGAATTCTCAATGTCTGAGGAGAGGAAGTCCTGGTAAGTCTCAACCTGATTGATTACCTTGAATTTGTTCTGAATGTTATCTCTGCTTGGATAATATGATCTGGCATGTGATGAAAAATTCGAGGGAAAAATATGTTTTTTATAACATTTACTTTCCACATGACCAATATTCCCATAGAAGGTACAAATGGGTCTTTTTTTTCTGTTGGTAGTTTCTTGTGGTGTCAGTTTTGCTAAAGAATGCTTATGGTTCAATGATTGGTGAGGATAAAGTTTGTGTAGTTAATTGTCTTTCATGTTGTACTACCATTGCAAAAGTTCTTTTTATGTCAAGTAAAGAGTCCATGAGTATAATGTGAGCCTTGATAGTAGTGTAAGAATCGTTTAACCCCTTTAAAAATCTGATAACACAGTCCCCTTCTTGATAAGTTTTGAATGTAGCTAAACCATTACAGTTGCATTAAGGTTCACACTTGCATTTAGGCATAGGTCTTAGGTTAAATAATTCATCCCGCAGCATTTTAAGGTGTGTGTAATAGTCAGATACTAAAAGATTACCTCGTTTGTAACTGTATATTTCTTCTTCGAGATCAGAAATTCTAAAAGAGTCTGTTTGTGAAAACCTTCCTTCCAAATCTTTCCAAACTTTAACCGCTGTATCGAACCAGATCACACTTTGCGCGATTGAATATGTCACTGATCTTAATAACCATGATAACACCATGGTGTTGCATCTTTCCCAGTAAATGAATAAAGGATCTTCTCTGTGTGGTGCTGTGATAGTTCCATCGATAAACTTGAGTTTGTTTTTCGATAGCAAGGACATCCAAATGGATCTTGCCATGAGTGATAGTTAGTGCCTGTTAAGAGAGAAGAGACAAGAACTAAAGATGGATTTTCATTAGGATGAAGGTAAACAGGACTAGCTGGATGATCTTCTGGTCGAATTACATTTTGAGAGTGTGACTGATGATGAGTTTGGTTATGAGGGACCTAGAGCTCCTAATATAAGGTAGATGAATAAAGAAACAAGGAAACGTAACAAAGAGAAGGCAAAAGGAAAAATGGAGCCAACAGAGAAGGAAGAGTATCGAGCTACTCAATGCTCTGATACCATGACAAGAAATGTAATGAGGAAAATAATTTTGCTCAGTCTTTATTGAATGAATCCCAACCTATATATAGGTTATTCTGTTTACAATTTTTTATAACAGACTAGATGTTTGTAGTAGAAAAGATTCCCTAGTAAAAGATAAAAAGAAAAATAGAAAAGAATATGGGCCAGAAATAATAAAAGATAAGAGGTTAGGCCAAGGTAAATAGACTAGGCTATCTGTCCAAAAACATTGACCTAAAATCGAAAATTAACTTCGTTGTTCCTGACCCAAAAGCAACATTATGTCTTCATCATTTGCTAGGGTTCTCTCCACACACTCTCCATATGAAACAATTTGGGAACTTAGCAAAAAATGAAAAATCTTTAGGTCCTCCTCAATACTATAGCGTTACATGAACCTATAGGATAAAACTACAGGTTTGTGCATATGGAACCAATTTCTTTTCTACAATAGAGGGGAAGTTGTCACCAAACTATTACTCTTTCTCATGTTCAATAAAATCTAAATTCACCTACGACTTATGTTAAATAACTGAACATATTAAATTCAAAATCTATGAAGTCTGACACAGCCATGAAATCCAAATTCTAAAATTTTAGAGTAAAAAAAGGTTGGTAGTCAATATATAGTGATTATGAATTATTATTATTATTTAATAATTTTTAGTGGTTAGTGCTATTATCATACTACATGTCACCATAAAATGATCAAATATGATTGATGTTATCAATCAATTAGATTAATAAACTTTATACACAAAAGTTAAGGTAATTTCTTTTCTTTTTCTTCATTTTTGAAATTTTATTGGCTAAACATCTATAAATTAACCAACTTATATACTCCGTAAGTTAAGTCACAAAATTAAATACTTTGGATTTTAATAAATAATTTGAATAATTAATGTTACATCGTAAGTTCAATTTTATCTACTGAGTGTGCGACAAACCTTTATTCAATAATGAAGCCTGAATCGTTAAATTCCAATATCGAGCTATTGTTAATAATATATTTTCAAATTTTATTTTTTTGTTTAATATTTTGATGTAATTATTATTTATTATATAATGAAATTGTAATATTTTAAATATTTTGTATTTAATTTTATATTTGCATGATGATTAAATGAACTTGTTTCATATTAATTTTGGTTATTATTTATATGTGAAATATGTGAAAAATAATATTAATAAAATAAATAAAATTTTGTTATTTTAAATTTCTATGATTATGATTTTTGAGACAAGTTTGATGTAAAATTATAAATTATAAAGTACAATATATTTAAAGATTATTTTGTAATTTTTAAAAATTCAAATACTATTTTATAAATTTTAAAAATTACCTGAAACGATACTCGTTACTAATCGGTAACGATACAGTACCATGTTATAATCAAATTTGATACTAATACTGGTAGGATGTTCATAACATTGGTATCCTTCAACTTAGTAGAGTAAAAATTTTGATAAATAAGTAACCGTAACTTATATACTTTGAAATGTACTAAAAAAAACGTCCAAAAGAAAAGTACTCAAGACTTCCTTTAATATGGTAGATTAGTATGACTAGGCGGTGGATTTTATAAATTCAACGAACTCCCTCGTTTGAATGTCATGTTCTTAAAAAAAATTCTACTTAAAGAAAATTCAAATATGATTTTCTTACTTAGTATAACTTTCTAGTTTTTGAAAAAGAAAATTATTTTTAATGTTAATAAGTAGAATAAATTTGATTTTTTTATAAATATATCAAAATAACAAGTAATTATTAAATAGTTAAGATTCAGATCATATTTATGCTTCAACATTATTTTTTAATGATTGAAAATAGCATAAAGAGAAACTGACTTCACCTATTATTAAACTGTGCTGTATGTGCTCTAGTTACGTGCCATTTTGCTCTACGAACTTAAACGGCTGTACAATTTAAATGAGATCTCCAAGAGAACTAAAACTTACTTTAAACATATGCATCGTATTTAACTATAACATAGAAATATATATACATATATTTTATATTTACAAGTAAATATTTAAAATTAGCTATGATTGCACCTATGCTTATTAGTAATTTTCACGTGAATAAAATTATTCTAAAAGGTTAAATATCACAAAAACATAATTGGGTTAGGTGATATTTCTTTGAACTTTCTTTAAAGTTATGATTGATAAGTACGAGAGTATATATTTTGCAATATTTTAATAAATTTGATAAAATGTCAATACAATACAGCAACTAAAGAGAAATTCTAATTATCTTAATTCTATTTTAGAAGAATTGAATAAATTGATAATTTACTTGCTTTATTACCAAGTCATACGAATCATTATTTTAGGGGTTTGTTATATCCAAATATGACAAGGGCAAAGATATATGAGATAAATATAAGGAACAACACTTAGTAAGAGCGGTCAGAATTGAAATTAATTTGAGTTGGAGACTTAATTCAATCCAACCTAATTAGTCTCAATCCAATTCATGTCAACTTGAAGTAAACTTAAAATTTGATGGAGCTTGCATATATTCATTAATTCTAAAACTCTCTATTATAATGGGCCAAAAGCCTAAAGGGCCTTTAATAAATTACTAAATCCCTTAACTGCCATTTAACACATAAGGCACTTAAAGGATTAATTATTAGCATTCTTCAACTTGACTCATGTGACTTTATGTAATCTATTAGATCAATATTTTAACCAATCATAATGTACAATATTCATCATTCATATACATTGATATCATCAGTAATGATAATCAAGTATAAGACTAATATGGGTCATAGTTGTCATACATGATAAATTCAACATACTCCCTTCCATGCTCCACTATACTAACCCTTCTATTTAATAATGATTTTAAATGGAAAATACACAATGGGATATACCATTCAGTTATGTTTTCAAAAACATACATTGCAATTAAATAAATAAAGAAGAAAATAAAAAATTTAGAAATAATACATCCATTAATGCGTAAAGAATGTCAAATATATAGTAAGAGCTAATATATTATTACCACATATAATGCCCATATTTTTAGAAGGCCATAAAATTTTTTGGGCAATAACTTCTTTGTCAAAGCTAACATACGATTAGTATTAATATGCTCTATTGACACTTTAAGCAGATGAGCCTCCTCTTTAATGGCAAAGCATTTCAATTTCATATGTTTAGAATCTTTGGAATACTTGTCGTTCTTAAAAAAGAAAACTGTTGTAGAATTATCACAATAAATTTTCAATAGTTTGACTATAATGTTGAAAATCTTAAGCCATGAAATAAACTTCCACAGCCATTTATCCTGAATCATGCCCTCAAAGCATTCCATAAACTTAGCCTTATAATGGATGCAACAATTATAGGCTGATTCTCACTCTCCCATGAGATAACTCCTCCAATTAATAAATAAGCATAGCCTAAAGTATATTTCTTGTATCTACACAACCAACAAAGTTTTAATATACATATCCAACCACCTTAAGGTGATCAAGCCTCGTAGTAGTAAGGATTTGTTCTTTAGTTCTTTATATATATATCAAAACTTTCTTTGCAGCCTTCTAGTGTTATTTACCAGCATTACTCTGGTATCTCCTTAACATCCCTACTATAAAGCTTATGTCTTATCTTGTATATGTCTTAGCATAATTATGCTCTTAACTATAGATACATATGGAATTGATTCCATTTGCTTCCATTCTAAGTCACTTTTTGGACATTATACAAAGCAAATCCTGTCATTTCTGAATTAAAACAGTTGATGTTAAACATTTGTCCATCTTAAATCCCTTTAACACTTTATGAATATATTCTTTCTGAGACAAACCTAATCATTGTGTTCTATCATGGAATATTTCTACTCCTATCATAAATTTTGCCTAACCTATATCTTTCATTTCCAAATGAAGAGAGAAATTTATTATTCTTACTTAATAGACTAAGATCATTAGCTGCAAGTAAGATATTATCAATTTATAAGACCAGAAAATAAACTTATTCTAACTTAAATTTAGATATATACATCGGTCAATGGTGTTTTCTTTAATCCAAAGGATATAATATTTTCATTGAATTTAAGATACCACTGTCAAGAAACTTGTATAAGTTCATATATTGACTTCTTCAGTTTACACACCATGCATTCCTTCTGTCCTTTATAAACCCTATTATTTGGTCTATATAGATTTCTTCCTCTAAATCCCCATTCAGAAAGGCTATTTTTAAATCCATTTGGTGTAATTCCAAATTATAGTGAGCCACTAAAGATATAACAATTTTGAGTGAATCCTTCTTACTAGTAAAAAAGTCTCTTTATAATCAATGTCATCTTTCTAAGTAAATTCTTTAGCAACTAGTCTGACCTTATAACATTCTAGGTTATGAGGAGAATCACATTTGGTCTTAAAGACCCACTTACAACCAATTCTCTTGTATCCTTCTAACGATTCCATAAAGTCCCAAACAACATTTTGTTCCATATATTTTTACTTTTGTTTCGTTACATCTAACCATTAATTAGAATTTTCAGTGTTCATGCTTGTGCAGAAGTTACTGGGTCATCCTAATTTCTCAATTCATTTTTAGGTTTGTGAAGATATACCATATATTTATTATAAATAGTTGGTATTTTTCTCTTTGAGACCTTCTTAATACTACTTGTTGTGGTTATTCTACTGTAGGTTTATTCATTTCATGTTCAGTTTCATTATGAACACTATGTTCATTAATTTTTTGTTCTTTATAATAAGTACTCGGTTCAATAACTTATAGAATAACAACTTAAGTAGATGTACAAACCATAAAGACTTACAAAACCATAGGGACTCCACTCCTATTTCTTGAATATCCATTATACGCGGTGCTTCACTCCCACCAGTCTCATTATATTCAATGAACTTGACATTCTCAGTTTTCATAATTACTATAGTATGGTTAAGAAAATAAAATACAAACCCTTTAGACTTCTCTAGATAACTAATGAAATAGCTATTAATTATTCTTGCATCTAGTTTCTTTTTAGATGGATTATAATGGCTAATCTTCTTTCCCCAACCTTAAACATACAGGTGCCTTAAACTAGGTTTCCTTCCAATCCACATTTCAAATGGAGTCTTTAGAACTGCCTTACTAGGAACCTTATTCAACAAGTACATGATAGTTTTTGGTGCATGTATCCACAAAGAAGTGGGAAAAGATGAATTACACATCATACTCCTACCATATCTAATAAAGTTCCATCATGCCTTTCTACCACACCATTTTGTTATGGTGTGTCTAACATTATGTATTGTACACAAATACCACACTTTTAAGGAATCTAGTAAAAGGGCAAGGATTTTGACCACTTTTATTATACTTACTATAATATTTGCCACTTCCACCAGACCTAACTATTTGACTTTTTTATCTATTTTCCTTTCAACCCCATTAATATAAACCTTTAAGGTATTTACAACCTAAGATTTATCATATAGCAAATAGACATATCTATAATGTAAATAATCATTTTAAAGGTGATAAAGTATTTTTCTTTATTGAAAGTAGGCACATCAATTTTTACAAACATAAGTGTGAAATATTTCAAGAAGTTGAGTATTTCATGTGGATCCTTTCTTTATTGTTTATTTTATTTGTTTACCTTTAATACAATCCGCACAAATGTTACGATTGATAAAATCCAATTCAAGAAGTATTTCATTCTTTACTAATCTTTGAAGTCTTTCTTTAGAAATGCGTCCCAAATGCTTATGTCATAAATAAAAATATAAATCATTAATCAAACTAAGCTTGATACTAATAATATGATTTAAAATCGCTAAAGTTTCATCATAAATAGCATCACACCATTACTGATCAAGTGGTTACGTCTATACAAATTGAAACTGTTGCTACCAAATTTAAGTGAGTATCCAGATATATCAAGTTTAGATAAAGAAACTAAATTCCTAGGTATACTAGGTACATAAAAATTTCATATAAGTCTAAATGATATCTAATGTTTAGGATGAAACAATAAGTCTTGACAGCTTCCACTGGAACTCTCACTTCGTTACCTATATAGAAAAATTTTTCATTTGATCTTGTGGTTTGATTTATAAGGAATCTCAACAAGTTATTTAAAACATGAGTAGAATAAGAATCAATCCATCAAGTATTAAAAGGAGCTTCAGTAAGGCTTATTTCAAAACATATATAAGCATTAGCTTACCTTTCTTCTCAAACCATCCCTTATGTTTAAAACATTTCTTTTGGAAATGCCTAACTGTCTTACATAAATGGCATCTGCATTCATCATGTTCCTTCTCATGGATCTAAGAGGATTCCCTTCATCATGTTCCTTCTCATGGATCTAAGAGGATTCCCTTCATCATGTTCCTTCTTAAAGATCTAAGAGGATTCCTTACTAAATTTCAGGGTTCCTTTCATTTTCTTTTTATCCTTCTTTCCACCTTTCTTACTAGCTTTTTCATTCTTAACATATTAATAGAGTGGCTTCCTTAATTTTTAAGTCTAGTCTCTTTTTGAACTAATATACCATGCAACTCATGCTTATGCCATTTATCCATCATGATATTATAGTTTATTTGGAAAGGGTCATACTAAGATGGTAATGAGTTCAAGATGAACTGTATAAGGAAGCTTTCATCTACTTTTAGTCCTAATGACTTAAGTATTGCTACAATGTTTGTTATCTCAGTGATGTGTTCATGTATAACACGTGATCCATCAAACTTCATGGTGGCTAATGTACCATATGAGTCCCAAAAAGAGACTCTCTAGTAACCTGGGAATAGTCTTGCACAAACTTAAGTAATTTATATTTAACATTGCTAGCAATTGTCGTCTTCCTATATATCAGACTCAATCTGTTTGATTTGTCCCATTTTTTAAAATGAATTTTCTCCTAGTTAGTGCTCACAACATTTAGGGCATCTAGTTTCTTATATTTGAGTGCCAAATTCAATTCCAAAACTTCAAATAGAATTGGACTTGTTCACTCTATTTAAAGAAGTTCAGTTTATTAAACATTGTAACAAATGAGAGATCTGGATGCATAATAATAGCTACTATATGAAATTAAGACTTAAAATTAATGCTTTGTGTCATACAACAACATGCTACATAAATTCAAAAAATTTCTTGTCTATTAATGTATACCTTTGGGTAATCCATTAACACTCCATACAACACATAACAATTTTTATAAATTGTATATTAATTTTGACATTTGGGTGATCCATTAATATACCATATTAAACATAATGGACTAATATGTACATAATTTGGTAATCATATATATACCAACTAAAAATAATTACTATCTTTGGACATTTAAACATAACTAATTGTGTATATGCATTACCGACATTCATTATCATTAACTATAAAATAAAAAACTACCTTTGGGCAACTTCAAAAACATTCTATAGCAATGAGTTTCAATTTACCCATAACATTACAATTCATTAGCATCAAATTATGAGCAATTAAAATTTAAATATAATATTTGAAATTAAAAATATAAAATTAATAACGGCTTGTGCCAATGCTAGTAACTTATTTTAATGCTTAGCTGTCGGGCCCTGAAATTTTTTTTAATTTATTTTATTAAGCATGATTTGAATAAATTTTGTGATCTTGCTAGATAAATCATTTTATTTGGAGTTTAATTAGCA
>JANZXP010000002.1:31892245-31906081 GCA_027576715.1 Erythroxylum flavicans
TGTCTTCCTTAGTCGCCATAATGTTGGCCGCATATCGGGAAAGCTGAGTGAACTTCAGTTCATACTCACTCACACTCATCTCCCTCTGTGTGAGATTTAAAAATTCCTTGGCCTTCTCTTATACATAAACCCTAAAAAGGTACTTCTTCCTAAACACTTCCACAAAATCTCTCCATGACAACATCGGAGGCATAACCTGACTATAAGGCACTGATTCCCACCACTGAAGTGCATCCCCTTGTAGCAAGCTAACTGCATAATCCAGCTTCTCTTTATTAGAGCACTTCATCTGAAGCAAGACTCTCTCAATTCTCTTCAACCATGCTTCAGCCTCTTTCGGATTTGTAGTACCATTAAAGTTTACAGCCCCATACTTGCGGAGCTTATCATACTGCCCGCTCCTCTCCACTAGAGCTAGAGCCGGCACTTGTGACCCTTGGCCCATGGCATAAGTGGAAGCCTAGGCAAAGGCTTGAAAGAACCGTGGATCAAGAGGGTTTGTTTGAGGCATAGGAGGTGGAGGCGGTGGCACTTCATGCTGCACACTAGGTGCCTCCGAATTAGGAGCAGAATGTGTCCTAGCATTTAGCAGGATATAGGATTCATCCGTGCTCCCTTGGTGAGAGTGAGATCGAGTCATAGCTCCTCGAATTCTCTTTCGAGGTGGCATTATCACTCCTTCAATATAAAACAATTTAAAACCTTTAGTTCATGTAAAACAATTTTTAAAGTATGCCAAACAGATCAAATCGTATAAAACAGTATCAAATCATGTGAAACAATTCAAAACAATGCAAGTAGTTCATTTAAAACAATGCATGTACACTTCATGTCTCAACCTACCCATTTCATGCTTAGGATACTCTTAAACTTGGTCCTACACCTGGACCTCAACCTAGTCACTTTGATACCACAATATGTTGGACCCCGTTTCCGGAGCCCAACATCGGACATGGGATCATGAAGCTTGGGCGTAGGGGAAGGGTTAGAGTTTGGAAATTTAAAAGAAAAATCCTTCAGCCACATTCATCAATTCAACCCAAAAACAAAATGGATAAGAACGTAACCAGAAATAGTTTCTCAAAATCCTAATCTCATTTCCATAAACGGATACTTTGCAAAAACAAGAAAAATCATAGACAAATCCAAACATATATTTCATTAATATCAAAAGCAAGAGTTTTATAAGGGTTTAATGGCATTTCAAGCCATAATACATCATTTACTTCATAATCCAAAAATACAAAAGATACTTGAAATGCAGTTAAACCCCTAAATTCCCAAAACCTAACTCAAAATTTAAAAGTATGCAAATTTGGAGTGATGTCGTAACCTTTGACTACTCAATCTCTTGCTCTTCACCTGAAAATTGGACAGAATTGGGAGGGGGTGAGCTTAAAGCTCGTGAGTAATAATTTTATAACCAGTAACAAGCAAAATCATTGTCAAAATTCACATGGAATCATAAAGCACATATTTTTCAAATTCTCACTCATCAAGCAATTTGTAAACAATATAAATCATGTATTAAACAAGTTGGTCTACATAGAGCACATAAAAAAAATCATAAACATGTAGGCACATCCAAAATAGTTGGGTGGATCCAAAATAAAACGTACTACACATTTTTCATAAGGGTCCTGTGTAACCGTGAACAGAACGTACTATCGCAATCCTACTTAATGGTCTTGCGTAGCCGTAAACTTATGGGAGTCCATGAAGGAGCTCCATGCGACTAGCAGGCAGGCGAGAGAAGCCTTTTGTCAAAGTGCACTTGACTTAACTTAAGAGACCACCACAAACCCATATAATCATGTATTTCATTTCTTGCAAACTTGTTACCCAAAAAGGCACATTTTCAAAACTTGATTTTTCAATCGTAATATCTCTTCAAAAATCATTTTCACATTCTTTTCATAATTCATCAACATAATATGCTCATACCAAACACATAACACTTTTTCAAAGCATTCAAGAGTTATAATGTACATTCATAAAATAGTTGAAATCATTTATTTCCATCATTTGAAAGAAAACATTGATGGCCTATTACTTAATTATAAAACTATAACCCACTGTGAAATTCTTACTTATAAATTTTCTTATGGATGTCTTTCCTCTTGCTCCTCTTGCCTCTCTTGCCTCACTTAATTTCCTTAAACAATAATCAAATTTCCTTTTAATTTGGTTTAGCACTCAGAAGGTCATACCTCAACAATTTAAACTATTTCTCATTCATTCCGAAATTGAAATTCTTAGAGACTGAATTTAGCCTCAATTCCTTCATACAAGTTGTAGCTCTATGTCTCTAGTTAACTCCAAATAAAAAATCACTCCATTTGGATAACTATAAAAAATGATATGCTCAAAATACCAAAGCATGTTTTGTGTTGGAAAGTTGGCCGCGGTGAACTTTTCCAGAGAGGAAAAGTTCGCGTGAAAACTTACAAGCTTCATCCTTCCAGCTGGCCATGGCAAACCAAAGAGAGTTGGCCACGGTGAACTTTGACAGAAGCATACGCAGAATATGTTTCATTTTCTAGATTGTAACTTCCCACCTTTCACATATATCCCATCTTAAACCTAAACCATCTCTTTTACTTCATTTTCAACTTCATTTCAACCCAAAATCACTTAAAACAAATTCATAAACAACATTTGATCATTAACCCTAAAAGAACACTTATATCATTCATCAAAAACTTTCTACCCATATTCAACTTCATTTGAGATTCATTTAAACAAACCAATGAAATTTAAAGCATAACATACTTGTTGAAGCTTCAAAATCTTCAAGATCTTCATAAACCCTAGCTTTTCTCTTCTTTCTCTCCTTTCTCTCTTTTTCTCCCTCCAATTTTCGTGCTTCCCTCTTCTCCAGTAAGACAAAAAATTTATTTTTTATAACTTATACTCTTAAAAATCATACAATGTCCCTTTTGCCCTCCAATATAAGCCTTATGTCTTTTAACCTTAAGTGATCTTCCAATTTTGCCCTTATACATTCTTACTTCTTCAATTCAACTTACACCATGCTATACTCTAACTTAATCTTAATTTCTCCATTTAACACTTCTAATTCCATCAATCTAGGCAATAAATCCTCCTAACATTGACATACTAATTAAACTCCAAATATAACGATTTATTTAGCAAGATCACAAAATTTATTCAAGTCATGCTAATAAAATAAATAAAAAATTTTCAGGGCCCAACAGTTGGCCAGTAGATGCCACTCTCTATAACCTTATGAGCTTCCTTTTCACTCCAAAATGTCCTTCGCATGTGTATGAATAGTAAAAGATTAAGATTGATTATAATTTATTTTTCGGTACACACCTCTTGATAACTTAATATGCACAGTGCCTATAAAGATAAAGGTCATCCCACACGTAATTCTTTGCTTCACTTCGTAGATTATCCCTCTGAGCTTTCAACAATCCAATAGGTTATTTGTTAATAACTAAAAAATTGACAATGTTTCCATAACATGGTAGTGTAGCATCAACAGAAAATAATTGTTCATTCAGAAAGGTTTCTCAGAGAGGGATATCATTTTCTTCCTTTATCAAACTACTGATATCGTCTACCACCACATTTTTTGCCCCCTTATTATCTCTGTTCTCCAATTTAAATTCCTGAAGGAGGAGAATACATCTAATCAACTTGGACTTTTCTTCTTTCTTTGTGAACAAGTATCATAAAACTGTATGGTCAGAATAAATAATCACTTTAGCACTAAACAAATACGATCGAAATTTTTCCAAAGCAAAATCCACAGATAACAGTTCTTTTCTAGTATTGGAATAATTCAACTCTGCTAGGTTTAGAGTCTTCAAAGCATAGTAGATGGCATGAAAAGCTTTTCTCACTCTTTGTCCTACAACTTATCCCATTGCATAATTGCTTGCATCATATATGATCTCGAAGGGGAGGTTCCAATCTGGCAGATGAATGGGCATGTAAATATGGTCTTCTCCTAATCTTTTACTACGATCGAGATCTAAAAATAACCTGAAAAGCCATCTAAAAAGCAATAATAGTCACAGCCATCCAATCTCTCAAACATTTGATCAATAAAAGGAACGGAAAAGTGGTCTTTACGAGTAGCAGAATTTAACATTCTATAATCAATACATACTCGCCACACGGTTTGCACTCTGGTGGGTATAAACTGACCTTCCTGGTTTATCACAACAGTGATTTTAAATTTCTTTGGAGCCACCTAGACATGACTTACCCACTTATTATCAGAGATTGGGTAAATCACCTCAGCATCGAGAAACTTCAACATCTCCTTCCTCATAACTTCAATCATTAGAGGATTTAGCGTATACTGAGCTTACCTTATGGATTTTCATACATATAGAAGGACTTACCCCTTGGATATCTACGATAGTCCACTCGATGGCCTTCTTATGCTCTCTTAACATTCAAACAAGCCTCTCCTTTTGATTTTAAGTCAACTCCGTCGAAATGATACCTGAGAGAGTTATGTCCCAAATAGGTATACGTCAAGCGTGTAGGGAGTGGCTTCAATTCCAATTATAGTGCCTGTACATAAAAAAGTAACAACTTCTAATAAGCTTCAAGTAGTTCTATTGAAGCTAAATCATACCTTTTTGGAGAGCTTTCCAGTTATTCAAAAATGTTTTCATTTCTATAAGCTCTTCTCCTATCTCAACATTAATGTTGGCTTCTACTTTCATATTCTTAGTTAAAACTGTTTCCAAATGATCCTTGCAACTTAATTTAAAGATTTCATGTACCAAAGGATCAATCACATCAACAAAAAAAACATAATGATCATCAGGAGGATATTTTATGGCATTAAAAATATTAAAAAGAATCATTTCCCCATTAAATTCCATTGTGAGGGTGCCATCACGAACATCTATCTTAGTTTAAGCCTTTTTAAGAAAAGGTCGCCCCAGCAAGATAGGTATCAGATTATATGAAATGTCATCAGTCATATCCAAAACTTAGAAATCTGTAAGAAACACTAACTTATTCACTTGTAACAAAACATCCTCAACCACACTAACAGGATTAGCATTAGTACAGTCGGCTAGTTGTATGATTAAACTCGTTTCTTTCAATAGAATTAAATTCAAAAAAGCATAAATCAAATGAGGCATCACATTAATTGAAGCACCCAAATCTATCAGAACTCTATTGATCACAATATTTCCAATTTTGCAAGGAATGGTAAACAACTTGGATCTCGTTATTTTGGAGGCATCTTCTTTTTAAAAGCTGCAGATACATTTTCACCCATCATCACTTTCTCATCACCTCTTAATTCCACTTATGTGTACATAGTTCTTTTAGGATTGCCTTGAGCAAAAGTATATTAGCTTCCACCTTTTAAAAAGTCTCGAATATCTCTTTGTCTTTCTCGTCCTTGTTTGGTCTTGTCAAACTGCTCAGAAAAGGTGGAGGATTAGTCTTAATAATATTGGGATTTTAAATTTACCTTTATACTTGATGATAAATTTTCTTCCTTTCCCAATTTCTTCTCAATCTCTTCCTCAGTAGTAATCCTTGGTGGGGTTCTCTTAAGACCCTCAATCTCCTTTCTACTCCTCAGGTTTATAACATTGACATTCTTCGAGTTTACCTTGGGTTAGGATGACAACTTTCCTCCACTTTACGATTCTAGGCGATTGAGCCTCACTACCATCTGACCCATTTGGTTTTCCAAATTTTGTGTGCTTGTTTTTGATTAATGATGGATTTGCTGTACACTCTGAATTAACTACAACAAACTCTATTGAAGCTGCTGCATATCTTACCAAAACTGAAGACTGTTAGTGGTAGAAACCTTGATAAATTCACTTAAAACATTACCTAAATCGAAAGAAGAGGCTCCTTGTGCTCCTTTTGCCCTTGGTTGAAATTGTTGTGCGCCTTGTGACCAATTCTGGAAGTAATTTTGAGCCAGTTCCCTCAATAACTCAAGTTGCGGTGATCCCTCTAACCTATGTTATACGTCTGTGAGTACAAGTTGTATTGATTTGGAAAGTTCCTATCTGTAGCATTCATGTACTCCATACTTCCTTCTTACAATGTAAGTAACTCATCAGTTGGATGGCTCGTGTTTGAACATATCCCTCACATTTGCATTTTTGCCTGTCTAATTGCAATCTGTTGTACAAAAGTTGTTAGTTCATCTAAATGATGTTCAATGAATGAAGTGCTTACCTTATTTACTCATCAAACATCATTGCGAGTGCCGAATTATTAGGTGTTAGTAGCCATTTATTCAAATAAGATCATGGCTTTAATGGGAGCCTTCTCGCAAAATGGCCCACCACTTGCTGCATCATCCAAACTCCTCTACATCAGTAGCAATACTTTATAAAAATATTGGATGAGAAGTTGCTCCAGTATGTTGTGGTGTAGACAACTAGCACATAAATTATTAAACTGCTCCTAGTACTCATAAGGAGACTCTCGATTATGCTGCTTGATCCTATATATATCCTTTCGAATACTTGCCACCTTTGAGGCCAGAAAATATTTCTCTAAGAACAATCTTTTCATCTCCAACCAAGTATTTATGCTTCCATCAGGTAAATCAAATAGCCAATCTTTCACTACATCTTTGAGTGAGGACGGGAAAGCTCTCATCATGATTTGCTAGTCCGTCACCTGGGAAGCTTTATGCTCAAAAAACTACATCGAGCTCCTTAAGATGCTTATGTGAATCCTCACCTACAAGACCTTGAAAGTTAGGCAACAAATGAATAAATCTATATTTTAAATGAAAGGTAACATGTTTAGAAAAATTCAAAAATGTTATGCATAATGGTCTTTGAGTTAAATTTGAAGCAACCAACTCCCTCAACATTCTAGGATTTGCCATCATGTCTTTAGATTTAGAATCCTATTCTTCTACTAGAGTTGATCTTGCATCCCTACGTAATCTCCATAATGTTCTCTTGATCTCTAGATCAAGTTGCTCAATTTCTTTAGTAGGAGATCTGGTCACTACCATACTCCAACACTAACAAACAATTAAAAAATAGCAAGTAATAAGAAGGATGACTATAAAAAAAAATATATTCACAAAACACCAACTAAAATTAAATACGAAAATTAAACTACCATACTCCCCAGTAATGACGGCAAAATTTGACAGCGTGTGTCAAGTATGCTACAAAATTTACTTGACTCTGTATGTTAAATTTTATAGTTAGAGTGAATTGGGATTGAATCCACAGAGAAAGTTCGGTTAGTTTTCATAACAAAATTAATTGATGATAGGAAAATATAAGAAAAGGGGGGTTTGGATTTTAATCAATTTAGAAAATAAAATCAAATGAAACTATCGAAAGAAAATTAAAGAAAGTAGTCGAAAATGATTAAATTGTCGAATATGGTTAAGGTCTGGATGTAGGTTCAATCTCGACCTAAACACTATCAAGCATATTTCATCATCCTAACGTCTTTATAACTCTGTTTGGACTATTGATCTGAGACTAATAAAGCGCTCTACTAATTTTGATTTTCCATTAGGTTGTGTTTAATCAAGATACGATTATTAATTAAACCTAATTATCAAATAACCTAGGATATAATCTCTAAATTTAATTTGGCAGCCGCATTATGAAGTGGAAAATGATCAATATAGTTAGTAACCCCATACGATCAAGTTATCTAACCTAAGTTATGTTGTTCCTAACGATACTGTATCATTAGATGCTACTACAAACATTAAAAGTAATGATTACAGATTACAATCAATGTTATAACAACAGGTTCGAAATAAAACATTCAAAATAACATATTAAGATCATCCATCCTAAAACCCAATCAAATCAACATAAACAACATAACAACTAAAACAAAAGTTGTATGTTAAGATGACAAAAGGCTTAATCATGACTTGGCATTGACATCCTCATAGAACTGGCTTGTAAGCTTAGTCCTCCATCTCCATCCTCAAGCTCTTACCATTGGCTTTAGCCTCCATTGCCACTATTAGAGCTAAAAAACGATGAATGAATGAAGAACAAAGCGAAACAATGCTTGCGGATCTCTCTTATCCCAAATGACCTCCTCCTTTTTTTGTATTGTCACACTCTTTCCTTGTGTACTAAAAAAACTAGGTTTAAAAATTAGGACACCTGGCCATAAAAGGGATAACTAGTCTTCTTACCCTCGTAGGTGCATGAGAAGCTTCTCATGATGGTGAGAAGCATTTAGCCCTTTACATCCATTTTCCTCTTTTTATTCTAACTACAGCCATCCACCTTTGTCTTCTTATTCATTAAACGTTCTTGGATTAAAGGACAGCTGGCTAGAAGCATAAGAAATCTTGAGAGGCAACTGGTAGATGGCTTCATTGTAGGAAACATTTGGTCACCTTGCATGGGAGTTGTTACATGCATGCATAGATGTTAGTGTGAGAAGTAGCTAGCTAGTATAAGCATGAGACTTCACTTAAAATTCTTTGTCCCTTCTTTCAATCCTCCTCTTGTTCTTGCTCTATGAATTAATAGATTATGGAAATTGAGAAGATGGCTTCAATGAAAACACTTTCAGGTTTACTTCCAAAATGTACCTATAATCAAATATGAGTTAAAGTGAGTATCCTAAGCATTTCTAAGGCATTAATCACTAAGTGTAGATTATCAAATGAATCAAAATTAAACACATATAAACAATGCAGAGAGTTAGAGTGTAGAGAGAATAATAGGGAAGATGAGAGATGTTTGCTTAAGGTATGCTAAATGAGTCCTAAGCATTGATTTCACTAAAGGATGAGCAAACGTATAGATAAGAAGAGGAAGCATAATCTTTCCATATCTTCTGATAGATATGTACGTTGAGTTGTCAGACTGTGGCATATTTTAAAAAGGATAAAATGGCATTATGAATGACTCCCTATTTACGTGTCACTTAAAATGTTAACCCGAGAGAAGCCTTAAAAAGAAGATGAGCCTTCTAAACTCTAAAGGGCCTACTAAATCAAAAGAGAGTTTCTAAAGGATCAGAATAGAAGGAGCCTGTTAAACGAAATGCAAAGACAACTAGCAGAGAATATTTATGTGAAAATAATATTAGAGAGTTTGAACATACTAAGCTCTTTTCTTAACACACAAAATCTATCTTCAGAGAGTGGCTTTGTGAAAATGTCAGCTACTTAATTCTCAGTATTAACATGCAAAAGATCAATGGTTCCTTCTAAAACATGATCTTTAAGAAAATGATGTTTGATTTCTATATACTTAGTCCTAGAATGATGTACAAGATTTTATAAAGATTTATAGTACTCGTATTATCACATGATATAGGAATATGAGAAAAGTCTAGAGAAAAATCCTTTAGTTGATGCTTCATCCAAAAGATTTGAGCACAACAACTAGTAACTGCTATATATTTTGCTTTAGTAGTCGAAAGTGCTGTGCAATTTTGCTTATTATAAGACCAAGATACTGGACATCCGTTAAGAAATTTACAGTGACCACTTGTGCTTTTTCAATTGACTTTGTTACTTACATAATGTAGCACCCCACTTCCACCTAGCACGTATCTATACATAAGGACATTCGGGCACATTTCCAATGAAAGTGGGGTGTTAGAACAGTTACATCAACTCAGTGTCAAATTTTTTTTTTGCTACAACACATCTCACGTGAATTAGTAATCATTTTTGCTCATTTCAATTGTAAACACATCATAAGTAAATCAATATTCAATTTAAACCATCTCATTAACAACACATATATAGTTATAAATATCATTACATTACATAATTCACATATACGTTGTATAATAGTTGCGGAATACAATTTTTAATACAAAAAATGACTGAAAACGTACACAGGTGCAAACTAATCCCGACCTTTAGCTCATGTCTGAATTTAGTGGCTATACTCACAATTTGTTTAACTGGATATTTCCTCTAAGCTTGAAAGACAACGTTGTAATATTGGTGAGTTTTATGAACTTAGTGAGCGAACCATCATCGATGGCTCACTCATATAAAACACAATAGAAGTTCACATATTCATATTCACAGACAATTCAGATATTCAGATATTACACATCATTTCACATTTAGTTTCGAAACAGTTTAAATAACTTATTTCAATCATTCACTTAATACATGTCAATTTTTATATATGCAATGCACATGTGACTCACATTCAATTATTACTTTGTTGTTACCGAGTGGCTTTTTAACTGTCTCGTATCCATTATAGATATCGGGCTCATTGATAACTATCCCGTATCTATTAGGGATACTGGGCTCATTTTACATAATGAGCCTGAGGCTCTTACCACATTCTGATCTTTAAACTCTTTTTCATTGGCTACTCTAATCACAACTACCTTTATTTGATTATGCATATCATGTAATGAAATGCATCAAATCACATATATTCATTCGATCACTTTTATTCAGTAAACACTTTGACTTTCACATTATCATTCTCACAATTTCATTAGATCTATATCTGGCATTCAATATTTCATTAAGTATTTCAATCATTCATCTTCATTTATAGGTAGAGACAAGGAGAGACATATTATCAGGAGTCAATTGAAAGCTATGTGTAACATTTGCAATTAGTGATTAATTGAAAATTTGGCAAAAAGTAAGGACTTGGTATCTACTAGGGTGTTAGAGGAGAGAAAATTGCTTAATGCCTCATAGAGTTTTATTATTGAGGATGATTTGATCATAGTGGATGTGATGTGAATTGGAAATACTTTTCTTGAGATATAAAGAGTGACTGACTAGTAATTATGGGAAATGATTGATTGACAAGGACTTAGAAGCAATGTCGAGGTTAGTACTGAGAAATCGTTGAGATAGGGTCAGTAAGTCGAATGATTCAATTTATGATCAATGAAGGAACAAATCAGAAATGAATAAATAGTGAGTCAAAAGTGAATACCGGAGTTGCATACATAATGAAGACTCATCCAAAGGAATTGAGAGTGTATACATGGTGTGATGTAAGTGGATTTTAGAAGTCGAGGAGACATTCTCGTAAATGTGAGGTGAATGGTGGACGACATTATAATTTGTGTAAATAGGTTTAAGAACCATAAATTATATTTGGTGAATGCGTCTCCAACACAAGAAATTGTGTGTGCCAATAAATTACAATGTGTTGAGAAATTGGTATGAATGAATAGACCTTAGAATAAATCAAAGTGAAATTCAGGGAAAATCAAAAGAATAGAGAAAATATTTATTCGAGAAAGATAAGTCTAGTGAAAATTGAAAAAAATGTCATGAGATGATACTACTTTATTGAGGAAATAAGTTCTTAAAGAATTAAGAGAACAACTCATGAGCATAAGGAAATTTGGGTTATATGTGTAGAGTCAAAAGGCCCCTAACAGTATCTTATTAGAGTTGGTTCGTGGTTGTGATCACAGATGAAATATCAAATGTGCTTGAAAGAAGAGAACAATATTGCGAATACTTGAGGAAATCTTACAGAACATGGAAGTGAGAACAATAAAACGCCAAGTGTATAAGAGATTAAATTCTAGCCTGATCAAATGAAATATGAATTGTATCAAATTTGAACATGGTATATCGGGAGATTCAAAGAAAAGTCCAGGTAATGAAAAAGTGAGAAATTTTTGGGAACAGATACGAGCAGTATATTGGATACTAACCGAGATTGGTAAAGTGTAATTTTACCGATCTTAGCCTGCGATGAAATTTCTGAAGAAAATGTGTCAATCATATAGACTGATAATTGTGAAAGAAATATCGAGGAATTATAACACCAATGGTAATAGTCTATTTGGAAATTGGACAGTTCACAGTAAAATTAGGGTGCAATCTGTTGAATAGTATAAAGTGATTTTGTATACCTAGGGATAATTATTGCCTCATGAGCTAATTTGGAGTATATGACCTAAAGTGTACTATAATAGAAATTGCTTTGAAAGCGTGGAGACATCAATGGTACAGAAATGTTTTATAGATCAGCAAAGATTGAGGTACCTACTAAGTTTGCAAAAATTGAATGGGATTGTGTAAGTGAATAATTCCCAATTAAGTTAGTATTGTGAAATGAGGCCTTGAATAGGAAAGGTTTCAGCAAAGTATTTCAAAGTTAAATGTGAAGATTTTCAAATCAAGTGTACCAATGAGTGTAGAGTGTCGAGGCACAAAGAGGCAAAAAGGAAAGTATGATTCGCTATCGAATTAAAACCAGTTGTGTATAAAAGAACCGACAAAGCCCAAATCGAGGATTTTTAGAATTTATAAATTTTATTGGAGAATTGAATCCAACTTTCGAGTAACTAATATGTATGAATGAATACAAGAAGTGATCGAGGCAATAGGTTCTACTAATTCATGGCCAAGAATGTAGCACCGAGGGAATACACATTTGAGTTGCAATTAGTCTTACATAGTGAGACAAGTGTAAACTTTGTATTCATCATTAGAATACTTTATGAGGTGTTAGACAATAAAAAGGGGTCATTCACCTTACATTGTAATGGAGAGGACTGAAAGGAATGAGGATAAGAGAGAACAAATTTGGGATACCGTCAGTGAGGGAAATGAATTTGGAATCCGAATAATAAGAATGATTTGTAAAGTACGTTTATGAACACCGATGAGAAATGAAACATTGTCTGTGAAAGTACCACCTTTGCTAAGGTGACATTAATTAGGAGATACCGGAGTGAATAAGGAAAATTAAGTTGATATTAAGTGATCCATGTAATTATATAACGAGAATAGGACTTTGGAAGTGTGAATTGTTGTATCAGTATCAGATCTATACAGTGTGATATGATTCGTAGTGATATGATCCGATATATGTGTTGTTGGTAAACCCCGAATTATGGGCAGGAACAGGGAGAGATCTGTTATCTAGAGTCAATTGGAAGGTATGTGTAATACGAATTTGGTATCTACCAGACTATTAGTGTATATAAAAATGCTTGATGCCTCATTGAGTTTTATTATTGAGGAGGTTTTGATCAGATTGGTGGTGATACGAATTGAAATACTTACTCTTGAGGTAAAAAAAATGAAAAAAAATGACTGACTAGTAATTATGGGATAATTTGATTGACAAGGATTCATAAACAATATTGTGGGTAATACCAAGAGATTATTGAGAGAGGGGCAGTAAGCCGATAAATTCAATGTATGATCAATGAAGGAGCAAATCTGAAATGGCTAAAGAGTGAGTCAAAAGTAAATATCGGAGTGACATCCATAGCGAAGACTCAAGTATAAGAGTGGAAATAGTCGAACAGATATTTTTGTAAATGTGGGGTGAATTTTGATAGATGTTATAGTCTGTGTAAATAGGTTTCAGAACCACAAAAGTATATTTGGTGAATGTGTTATCAACACAAGAAGTTATGTGTGCAAATAAATTGCAATTTGTGGAGACGCTGGTATGCATGAACAGACATGAGAATAAGTCGAAGTGACATTGGAGAGAAAACTGAAGAATAGAGAAAATAATTGTTCGTGAGCGATAAGTCAAGTGGGAAATTGAAAATTTCACGAGATAATACTACCCCATTGAGGAAATTTGGTCTTAAAGAATTAAAAGAACAACTCATGGGCATAAGGAAATTTGGGTTATAATTGTTGGAGTTAAAAATGCCCCTGACAGGATTATAGTAAGGAAGAATACAGTGTTTCAATTTTGTTAGGATTGGTTAGTGATTATGATCACAGACGAGATATCAAATGTGCTTGAAAAGAAGAGAAAAATACTTTGAATATTTGAGGAAATCTTTCAGATCGTGGAAGTGGGAATAATTACATGCTAAGTGTATAAGAGGATAAATCCTAGCTTGATCATATGAGATGTGGGTAGTATC
>JANZXP010000002.1:31911056-31922520 GCA_027576715.1 Erythroxylum flavicans
TAAACCATAATCAAGCAACCAACTTGATTATTCAACTGTGAATTCATTAATTTAGATTCTAATAATATACATGTTTTCCATACATCTCTATCTATATGTATATTACTTACAAAATAATCTTGGTACCTTATGATTAGATATATAATGCTCATTAAAAACAAACTCTTTTATTTTATTAATAATAAAAATTTCCATTACAAAACTGTAACTGAAGAAGATTAAGGTACATATAAATACACTTGCTTTCTAGGGAACTATATTTACATAACTTCAACAATTTAGGCAACGCTTTCTTCTAATCAAATGTTCCTCTATGTCTTAAATTTCTAATGACATTAAATGAATGCATTTTGGTTCAGTATTATGCATGTTTTAACCAAAATACTACATACTGTTCTCATACCACAACAATACACAGTTCTCAACTTCAAGCCAAATTTCAAGACTCTTAAGGATATAATTCAAATTCACTTCCTTCATGAAAATTGTATCCATATGTCTCTATTTTAATCTAAATTAAAATCCATCCAATTCGGATATTTATAGATCAAGATATGGCCAATATATAAATGCATGTTTAGTAAAACACACTCCATATAACATACTCCATCACACTACATTGCCAAATTTCTATCACTTCTCTATCACTTCACGTTGATGATTCAGTTATACCTAAATTTTCAGTTCAGTTTTCTCTATACTTAATTCAAAATTTCATGATTGATTATAA
Source organism: Erythroxylum flavicans (assembly GCA_027576715.1). Taxonomy (NCBI): domain Eukaryota; kingdom Viridiplantae; phylum Streptophyta; class Magnoliopsida; order Malpighiales; family Erythroxylaceae; genus Erythroxylum; species Erythroxylum flavicans. The sequence goes on from JANZXP010000002.1 coordinate 31,911,787, forward strand.
CCCAAAAAAAGAATCGATTTATGTACTTTTTTGTATCACTTTTTATACAATTTTGTCTACTTCACTAATCTTCATTTAACTCCAATTATCACAATCCTTTATCACATTTTCTACTACACTAATATTTATTTAACTCCTTTTATATCACTTAAATTACTTCTTCCTACACGACTCATGAATGCATCCATTCATCTTGCTACATCACTTATGCATGCATGCATTTACTGACATTAAAAGATCATCAAAATGTCATTTATGCCACTCATAAAAATTAAAGCATACTTACTTGTTTCAGCACAAATTCCAACTATTCAGAGAGGATGAGATTCGGTGAAGAATAGCAAGGATAGAGGGAATGAAAACAACAAATGAGTTGAAGTGAGGTAGGTGTAACGTTGACATGAAAATCAAGCATATAAGCCAAATACCCAAGAATGAAAAACATATGGTGGTTCGGTAATGGGAAACAAGGAAAAGAGTGGGTGATTTCGGAGAGGGATGAACAAGGAAAAATTTCACTGAATGCAACAATTTTTCTTCCCAAAAACGTGACTAGGTGTCTTAATTGTGTCTTGACTCATGTAACCAATGCGTGTAACCATTTGTCATCCATGTAAGGCTACCACATGTCACACTTCCATTTGTCTCTTATTTCTATAATTTTCCTAGCCCAAAAATCCCAAATTTTTAGAAATTTTCAAAATGTTCGAAATGTAACCAAAAATGCTAAAACAAAATTAATACACCTCAAATCTATTTTCAAGACAAATAATCCACAATTCACATTTTAATCGTAATAAAATCACTTATACCTGGGAATTGTCAATGAATGCATGTACAATTATTTTAATGAATGATAACATTATTCACGTGTATGAGTATGCCTTATGATGCATGTTCTCAATAAATTCTCGTGTACAGTAAGTGTCCTAGGGTTCTAACCCTGATCATGGGATAATGGGATGTTACATTTTGCATGTTAATAAGTTAAAACAACTTGAGGGATAACGATCAAAGTTAAATTCATTTCATGAAGTTTGATGCCATTGCCTGATTATTACATTTATGAGTATATTGTGTTTTACTTATTTTGCTTTGAAGACTGCATCGTGTCTTTGTGGGTAGTTTAGTTTTTATTAAGTTGTTAATTTGATTGTTTAGTATGTGTTTAGGTTAGAATTGTGTTAGTTAGTGGACATTTGTGTTTTAAACAATTTTGTGGGTTAGAGAATGCTTTTGAGCTTCAATTTTAAATATTTGAGGTGCCTTAATGAGTTTGCTAGTGTTTTAGGGCAGAGTGTAGAAGATGGAGAATATTCGAAGAAGACTCGAGAACTAACTTAGGGCCACAGTAAGGCCCCAAATTGTACCACAGTAAGCACATAAATGATAGGATTTAAAATTGTTATATGATTGAAAATTCCATATGACTTAATTATGTTTTTGATGATTAATACTTGGAGAATTGGAATTAAATTGTCATCATAGAGACTTAAGGTATTAATGTTGACCTCGGGTTCTCGGAAAATATGTCATGGATACTTTACATAAGGTTTTGGTGAAGATTTTGTGAAAAGAAAGCTTGAAAGTACTTAAAACTCAAGGTTTAAGTGATTTTTGCAAGACTAGAGTGTCACCCTCTTGCACAAGCATGAGGGTGACATCTAAAGGGTGACAAGTTTGTCACCCTCATGCACAAGCACTAGGGTGACATCCACTGTGACTTCTAATGTGACACTCAAACTTGTAAGTACCATATCTTTTGATTCAGATGTTCAAAAATTACAAACGTTATATTGATAGGAAGCTAAAAGGATAAGCTACAATTTTATGATGACAACTTTATCAAATTAGGCCAAAATCAATATAGTTTATTGATGGTTTATAAGTGGACTAATTTCTTGCTGACAGATGGCAGCATGTTGTGTGGATGAGTGGCAACTGCTAAATGAGACAAGTGGAGAACATGCATGAAGCCACATGCTATAATCATTTTGTGACACCTAGAATTTGAGGAGAGAAGGTTATGCTAAAGTTTTCTGCATTTCTTAATTTTCTTTCTCTCACAACCGAACTTTCTCTCTCACTCACACCTCCTGGAAATTTTTGCATGCTTTTTAGATCATCATCTTCACTTGACGTATTTTCATGCTACTACATTAAGGAAGCCAGATCCTGCTAGTTTCTATGTTGCTATCCTTTTTGTCATCTTAATCTTGGAGTTGTGATATTTGCTTGAAAAGCTAGAGTGGCTTGCTCATTGAAGTAGGAAATTGTGTTAAAGAAGGTATGGGAATACTAATCTTGATTGCATATTATCATATGAATTATTTTGATGCTTTATTGGAAAGAATATGTATGGATTTGTTGATGAGTTGAGGTCTGGGCATGAAATTGATGTGTAAATGAGGCATGACTAAGGTGGAATTTTAGTGAAAAGGATGACTGTCAAAGTAAGAGTGTTGAAGATGTAAGATGTGAAGGAATTGTACTGGTTTCACTGAACGGATTTCACTATATAGTTGTCGGTATATAGGCTATAACTTGACCTGTAGATATCCAAATAGGGTGATTTTTATTGTTCATTAAACCACACACATATTCCTACAACTTGCATGAAGGAATGGAATATTGGTTCTGTCCCAAAGGATGATGAAATTTGGCTTAAATTTGAATTTACGATTTTGTCATTATTTGAGAATAGTCTGCAACATTTTGGGTATAACTTACAGAATTTTGAACCAAAATGCATGATTTTGATGTCATTAGAAACTTAATACATAGCCAAAGTTTTCGTTCGAAGAATATATAGCCCAAAAACTTCTTTTTATATGTCAAAATAGCCATACAAATTTGACCTGAAATCTGTCCTAAGAAATCTAAACTAATCTTAGTTGTGTAATTGTTGATATATATACGGTTAGGACTTTAAAAAGGGTTTTATTAGACTTAAGTGAGATTAATAATGAACCTACGTGATGTTAGATTAATGGAGAAAAAGGTGTTTGAGTTGTGGTTTATAAATGGAGTTGATAATATAAAAGATATAGGGTTTATTAACGATGAGCATAACGTTGAATTGCTTAGTGTGATCATGAATGAATGAGATTTTAAAGCTTATATGTTATGAATTAGATATAAATGATTGTCAATTGGGAATTTCTACTATAATATTGTGGCAATACCAGACCATCAGTTGTCCGAGGAGTTTTATAGCTAGGATTATATTAGAATTGCTTGCTAATTGTGTGCATATGCATAATGTTTTATGACTCAACATTTCTGTTGATGCATAATTGCACTTGTTTGTTTTGATAAGGCTGACATAAAATTCTAAAATCTAAAATGGTTTGTTTTAAAACTGCTGAGTCTTAGTCGTGGGTAAATAGGCATGCCTAGAAGGGTTAGCAGCTGCTTCTGTAACTAGACACTAAGATGTCTTCCGTGCCAGACACTCCGGTGTTTTTTGATTTTAGACACTTCTGTGTCTTTTGTTCCAAAGACTTAAGTCTTTTCTGGTTTAGATACCAAACAGGGTATCTTCTGTTTCAGTCCCATTACCCACTTCTATAAAAAGGATTAACAGGTTAACTCGTTTTGTATTTTATTACGTGCATAGTTTGGTTATAATTAAGTTTTGTTCTGACATAACCAAATATGGATTTGACACAAACAAATTCTGTTCCGAAATCATGATTTTCTGTTCTGATAATTATAAGCATGGCTTTGAAGCTGATATATTCTATTTTGGCATATTCTGTTTTGAGATAGATATTGTTTGGATTGATCTTTTATATGTGATATGATTTGTATATGTCATATCATATGACTGTTAGAGATAATTACCATTATGTATCATGTTTAATTATTCCTCACTAAACTATATGCTTAGCATAGTGGATTTGCCTTGTGTAGGTTCAGATAGAAGGGTATAAAGACTGGGATAAGGACAATCGTCGTGGCCAAAGAAGCATGTGTTTTTGTTTTTGGAAGATGTATATTTGTGTTTAGTTTAAGTTGTTTTTCAATGTAAAGAGACATATTGTAATTTCTGTTCTATTTAATGGTTTGTATTAACCTTAATACTGGTTGACTATTATTTGTATGGCATGCATTTGGAATAGTACTATATGTTTGAGATGTTTTAATTATGCAATATTGCTTAATGGTTTATAATACTTGTTTGCTTGAGTTTTCAAAAATGCATCTAAGGGATTTTTTAACATGTTTTTGTTCTGTTTTGTGTTGCATCTGCATATCCTTCTAGAGTGTATATGGGTGTTACAATGTTTTGGTATCAAAGCATGGTTTAGGCGATTCTGGTTTAACTAATGCTTAACAACTACTTATATTTGAGTGTAAAAGTTGTGTTTTCGCCTAATATGGTTGGTCCCATGTTTTGATTATAGAATTAAAGATGAAAAGATCTCACGAAGCCATTAACGAGCTTGCTAAGAGTAATCATCCAGAAAGATCTCGTCCATTGATATCTGAACCCTTTGTGGTTAATCGAGGTGAAGCTGAGGTGCCACCTCCTCCTCCAGCTCAGGGAGAGGCTTTAGTTAAGTTGTCTCAGGATATGATGATGTTACTGCATCGTATGACTGCACCCAAGGCTCCGGTTGATCAGCTACAGAAATGTGGAGCTGAGGAATTTTCTGGAACATCATTGGAGGAATTTGAAAGAGCCGAGTTCTGGATAGAGAAAGTGAAGAGGATATTAGATGAAATCAGTTGTTCTCCAGATCAGATGGTGCGCTGTGCTGTCTCTCTTCTTCAAAGAGCAGCTTATGAGTGGTGGAAGTTCGTTTTGAGGAATACTCAGGTACTAGTGCCTCTGACTTAGGATTTCTTTTCTCAAGAATTTAAAGCTAGATATGTTACAGAGGCTTATAAAAAGGGGAAGTGGAAGCAATTTCTGAATCTGAAGTAGAGAAATCTGTCTATTGATGAGTACGACAGAGAGTTTAATCGCCTCGACAAGTATGCAACTAAATCGATACTTACTGAGGAATTCCAGTGCCATCATCTTGAGGATGGTTTAAATGACTTAATCAAAGAACATCTAGCAGCATTCACTCTCGTGCAACAAGTAAGTTACCATCAATTGGCCCAAGTTGCTTTGAAGATAGAGAAGCAAGAGATGGTGAAGAGAGAAAGGGAACAATGAAGGAACTTTGCTAGAGGAGGTCAATCCTGAGGCAAGTGGAGTTGGGAAGGTGCCTCCATTGCACCAGAAGTCAATCAAAGATTAGTAGCTAGGGGAAAACGACAAAAGTTTCCCTCATCGACTACTTCTGGTAGAGGTTCCTATGTGGGTCAAGGTTCTAGTATTACGGAGTGCCCTCATTACTCCAAATACCATCGGGGTACTTGTTGGAAAGCTACAGGTTTATGTTTTCCATGTGGTGGTACTGACCATCTTATAGCAAATTTCCCTACGAGACAGTCTTAAATAGCACAAGTTATAGGGAGGCCGCTAATGCATCTACTGGAAACGGAGGACGAGGTAGAGGTCGTGGAGGATCTAGTCAGATTAGACTTGCTGTGAGTATTCATTCGAAAACTATTGTTCGAACTCCTAAGCCTACTGCTCTAGCTTGAGCTTATGCTTTAAAAGCTCGTAAGGATTAGCACACACCTCTAAAATGTATATTGTTTCTCTCTTTGACTCTAAAACATATGGTTTGATTGATCCTAGATCTACTCATTCTTATATCTATGTTGGAGGAATTTTTGATAAAGCGATACCTCTAGATCAGTTAGAGTATGATATTTATGTAACCAGTCCTTTGGGTAGTAGTGTGATTGTTAATTAGGTCTATAGAAACTGTCCTGTTATGATTCAAGGAAATGAGTGTGTTGCAGATTTAATTGAATTGCCTTTTCATGAGTTTGATTTGATTCTGGGTATGAATTGGTTGTCCAAGTATCAGGCAGTGGTTGACTGTAATGTTAAGATAGTTATGCTTAGGACACCTAATCAGCCTGAAGCAGTATTGCATGGCATCTGCTCTAGTTCTTTAACTAACGTGGTATCTACTATGCAAGCCCGAAACCTCCTCAAGAAGGGATTTGAAGCTTATCTAGCTTTTGTATTTGGCTCTAAGAAGGAGGTTAATAAATTACAAGAGATTCCAGTGGTTAGTGAATTTCTAAATGTGTTTCCTGAAGAGTTACCTGGATTCCCTCCTGAAAGGGAAGTGAAGTTATCAATCGAAGTTATGCCTGGCACTGCTCCTATATCCATAGCACTGTACAGAATGGCTCCTACTAAATTGAAGGAGTTAAAAGTGCAGTTTTAAGAGCTACTAGATAAGGGGTTCACTTGTCCCAGTGTGTCACCATGGGGAGCACCGGTCTTGTTTGTTAAGAAGAAGGATGGTACACTACAGATGTTCATCGATGACAGGCAATTGAATATAGTCACAGTGAAGAACAAGTATTCGTTGCCAAGGATTTAAGATCTGTTTGATCAATTTTAAGATGTAAGAGTGTTTTCAAATATAGATTTGCAATCGGGCTTCAAGTAAGGATGTGGATGTACCGAAGACTACATTTAGGACCCGTTATAGACGTTACAAATTCCTAGTAATGCCATTCGAGTTAACTAATTCTCCTGTGACATTTATAGATATGATGAATAGAGTAATCGGGCCTTATTTGGACCAGTTTATTGTGGTGTTTATAGATGATATCTTGGTCTATTCTAAGAATGAACATGACCATACTGAGCATCTCCTACAAACCCTACAAGAAAAATAGTTGTATACTAAGCTGAACAAGTGTAATTTCTAGCTTCAAGAGGTATCTTTTCTAGGACATGTTGTCTCTTCTGAAGGGATTAGAGTTGATGCCAATAAGAATAAAGCAATTGTTAAGTGGAAGCATCTACGAAATGTGACGAAAGTGAGAAGTTTTTTGGGTTTGATGGGATATTATCGTCGATTTGTGAAGTGGTTCTCAGTGATAGCATCCCCTTTAATTAAACCGCTATGGAACGGAGTCAAGTATGAACGGTCCAATAAATGTCAAACTAGTTTTAATCAACTGAAAAGTATGCTTACTAAAGCTCCCATATTGGTTCAACCGACTTCTAGTACCGAGTATATTATGTCTAGTGATGCATCTAGAAATGGTTTGGGTTATGTTTTGATGCAGGAAGGAAAAGTAGTTGCTTATGCCTCTAGGAAACTAAAATCACACAAATAGAATTACCCTACACATGATCTGGAGCTTGCAGCAGTAGTATTTGCCTTGACAATTTGGCAACACTACTTGTATGGAAAGAAGTGTAGGAACACTGATCATAAGAGTCTCAAGTATTTGCTTACCCAAAAAGAACTCAATCTGAGACAATGACATTGGTTAGAACTGTTTGAAGACTATGATTGTATTGTGGATTACCATCTAGGAAAGGCTAATGTCGTGGTTGATGCCTTGAGTTGGGAGACCATTATAGCATTATCAATGAAGCAGAGTAAATGGGAACTTGTATTTGATGGAGCTTTAATAGCTTAATTGAAAGCAAGGTCTACTTTGAGATAAGAGAATTATGATGCTCAAAGAGTTGATAATAAGTTAAAACAACTTATCTTGGCTACCCAGGATGGTAAACATCCTGATTTTTCTGTGAAAGGAGTTAGTGAATTGTAATATAAAGATTGGTTATGCATGCCAGCTAATGATGAATTGAATAAAAGTCTGTTATTTGAGGCTCATAATACATTCCTTACTATGCATCCTAGTGGAAATAAGATGTATCAAGATCTAAAGCAGCATTACTGGTGGTCAGGTATGAAATGGAATGTAATGGATTATGTATCTAAATGTTTGACATGTTAGCAAGTTAAAACTGAACATCATGTTCTGTCTGGTTTGTTACATCCTATTTCTATTCCTCAATGGAAATGGGATAACATTACTATAGATTTTGTTACTGGACTTCCTCTTACTCAGAAGAAGCATGATGTTGTATGGGTGATTATTGATAATTTTTCCAAGTCTGCTCATTTTTTACCTGTTCGTCCTGATTATTCATCGGAAAGGCTTGCAAACTTATATGTGAATGAGATAGTGAGGTTGCAGGGGGTGCCACTATCTATTATTTCTGATCGTGATCCTCGATTTACTTCGAGATTTTAGAAAAGTCTATAAAAGGCTTTAGGTACTCAAGTCAAGTTTAGTAACACTTTCCATCCCTCGACAGATGGACAATCTGAACGGGTTATTCAGATATTGGAAGATATGCTTCGAGGTTGTGTATTAGAATTCCCAGGAAGTTGGGATAACTACCTTTCTTTGATAAAGTATGCTTATAACAATAGTTATCACACTAGCATTGGCATGGCACCTTATGAAGCGCTGTATGGTAGAAGGTGCAGAACTTTAGTGTGTTCGACTGAACTGGTGAAAACAAGATGATCAGGCCTGATATTGTGAAGGATACTGAAGAAAACATTCAAGTTATCCAATAACGATTGAAAGCTTCCATTAATAGACAAAAGTTCTATGTTGATTTAAAAAGAAGATATATTGTGTATCAGGTAGGTGATAAGGTATTTTTGAAAGTATCGCCTTGGAAAGACATACTTCGGTTTGGGAAGAAAGGTAAGCTCAGTCCACATTATATTGGTCCTTATGAGATTCTGAGCAGAGTCAAAGTAGTAACTTATTAATTAGTTGTTCTTGGAGAATTGGAAAAAATTACATGATGTGTTTCTTGTTTTTATGTTGAGAAGATATCGATCTGATGACATACATAAAATTCCTGTGTAATTCAAATACATTCAGATTTGTCTTATACAGAAGGGCCTATTTCTATATTAGTCAGTGAAGTCAGACAACTAAGGAACAAGCAAATATCATTGGTGAAAGTACTCTGGCAATATCATGGACTTGAGGAAGCAACATGGGAACTAAAAGAGGCCATAAGCGCTTAGTATCCTTAACTATTTTGATCAGGTATAAATTTCGAGGACAAAATTCTTTTAAAGGTGAGAGAATTGTAAAGCCCTAATTTGTACCATAAACGAAATGTTACATGTTCATGTAAGCACATGAATGATATGTTTTAAAATTGTGATATGACTGAGAATTTCATATGACTTAATTATGTTTTTAATGAATCATTCTTAGAGAATTGGAATTAAATTGTCATCATAGAGACTTAATCATACTTAGAGAATTGGAATTAAATTGTCATCATAGAGACTTAAGGTATTAATGTTGAGCACTTGAGCTTGGGGTCTCGGAAAATATGTTATAGATACTTTACATAAGGCTTAGGTGAAGATTTATTGAAAGAAGGCTTAAAAGTACTTAAACCTCAAGGTTGAAGTGATTTTTGAAAGACCTGTGTGTCACCCTCGTGTACAAGCACGAGGGTGACATCTAGTGTGACTTCGAATGTGAAACTCAAACTTGTAAGTGCCATATCTTTTGATTCCAATGTCCAACAATCTAAAACTTTATACCGTTAGAAAGCTAAGGGGATAAGATATAACTTGTATGAAGGCAACTTTGTCAAATTTGGCATAATCAATACAGTTAATGATGGTTTATACGTGGACTAATTTCTTACTAACAAATAGCAGCATGTTGTGTGGATGAGTGGCAGCTTCTAAATGGGACAAGCGGAAAACATGCATGAAGGCACATGCTATTACCATTTTGTGACACCTATCATTTAAGGAGACAAGGTTCTGTTGAAGTTTTCTGTATTGCTTAATTTTCTTTCTCTCGCCAACGAATTCTCTCTCTTACTCACATCTCCTGGAAAGTTTTGCATGCTTTTTGGATCATCATCTTCACTTGACTTATTTTCATGCTACTACATTAAGGAAGCCAGATCTTGTCACTTTCTATGTTGCTGTCCTCTTGGTCGTCTTAATCTTAGAGTTGTGATATTTGCTTCAAAGGCTAGAGTGGCTTGCTCATTGAATTAGGAAATTGTGTTAAAGAAGGCATGGGAATACTAATCTTTATTGTATGTTATCATATGAATTATTTTGATGCTTTATTGGAAAGAATATGTATGAATTTGTTGATGAGTTGAGGTCTGGACATGAAATTGATGTGTAAACGAGGCATGAAAAAGTGGAATTGTGGTGAAAAGGATGAATGTTAGAGTAAGGGTGTTGAAGATGTATGGTGTGAATGAATTGTACTGGTTTCATTGAATAGATTTCACTGAACAGCCGTGGATATTTGGGCTATAACTTGACCTCTAGATATCCAAATGGGGTGATTTTTATTGTGGGTTAAACTAAACACATATGCCTACAACTTTGATGAAGGAATGGAATTTTTCTTCTGTTCCTAAGGATGATGCAATTTGCCTTAAATTTGAATTTAGGATTCTGTCATTGTTTAAGAATAGTCTGTAATATTTTGGCTATAACTTGTATAATTCTAAACTAAAATGCATGATTTTGATGTCATTAGAAACTTAATACATAGAGAAACTTTCTTTTAGGAAGACAAATTACCCAAAAACCTCTTTTTATATCACAAAATAGCCATACAAATCTGACCGGAAATCTGTCCTAAGAAACCTGAACTAATCTTGGTTGTGTAATTGTTGATATATATACGATTAGGACTTTAACAAAGGTTTTATTATACTTAAGTGAGATTAATAATGAACCTAGCTGAAGTTAGATTAATGGAGAAAAAGGTGTTTGAGTTATGGTTTATAAATGGAGTTGATAATATAAAAGATATAGGGTTTAT
>JANZXP010000002.1:31954146-31971683 GCA_027576715.1 Erythroxylum flavicans
CCAAATTAAATGTATATTATAAATATTTAATTATTAAAATTATGCATCAATTATAATTTAAATATAATGAAAATAAATTTTTTTAAAAAAATTCAACAATAACTTTATCGACGGAAACAACCATCCGTCGGTACATTCTAACTACTTTACCGACAGTAGAAGAACATATTCCGTCGGTAATTAATAAAATATACCGACGGAAGATAAATTTCCGTCGGTAATTGTTAAGCAAATTTACGGACCGAAAATATGTTACCATCGGTAAAGTTACCAACGGTACGAGAACATTCCGTAGCTAAATTTACATATGGTTAAAGAACTTACCATCGATAAATTTAGCGTTGGAAAAGTTTTAACCCGTCAGCAATTTACGGACAGAACACCTGTGACTGTCGATACATTTTCACTACATTTACTGACGGTAAATCATTCTCCAACGCTAAATTTACCGACGGAATATTCTTGTACCGTCGATAAATTTAGCTATGGCTGATTCTACGACGTTTTTGTCTGTCGGTACATTCCGTCGGTAATATTTGATACCGACAGAATATTTATGTTTTTCGTCGGTATTTTTCATCGCGAAATGACAGTTTTCTTATAGTGATACCTTTGTGGTAGATCACTTGAATGAATTTCAAGGGATTGAGGATTAATTATTAGGAATGGGCATAAAGTTCAATGATGAAGTGCTTGCCTTTTTTTTCACTTACCTCCCTGCCAAAGTCTTGGGAGACTTTGAAGATTTCAATCATCATTTCTGCAATTGACGGTTTTATTAACATGGAATATGTAAAAAGTGGAATTATGAATGAAGAGATGAGATGGAGATCACAGAGTTCGACTTTTTCAATACGGGTTGAAGTTCTGGTCATAGGTTCCAAAGGGAGGAGCAAATATACAGGTCTAAATTTTATAGATAAAAGTAGAGGAAGCTCAAATAAATATTAAAACGTTAAGTGCTATCACTGTAAAAAGAAGTGTCATATCAAAAGGTTCTGCCAGAAGTTCAAATAAGAAAAGAACAAAGGCAAAGAAGTCAAGAAAGATAATAGCAGTGACGATGAACATGCATCGACGGCTACCACCATTGATGACTTTCACATCGTTTCATAAGATAATGATGTGAATAGTTCATCCTGCGAGTTCAACTGGATAGGCGATAGTGGTGCCACTATTCACGCCACATCATATAAAGAACTCTTCTTATCATATACACAAGGGTATTTCGGTGTCGTTAAAATGGCAAATAGCGGCTTAGAAAAAATCACCGAAAAAAGTGATATTTACTTAGAAATAGAAAATGGAATGAGATTGCCTCTGAAAAGTGTCAGAATTGTTCCTGATCTTTTCTTAAACTTGATCTCTATTGGCATACTTGATGATGAAGTTTTTTATAATACTTTCAAAGATGGAAAATGGAAACTTACAAAAGTTTCCTTGGTAATCATCAAAGGTAAGAAGTGCTCAAAGTTGTACGTGAGGTAAGCAAAGGCCTCCAATGATGTTGTAAATCCAATGGAGAAAGACGATGCAATTGAATTATGGCACAAGAGACTTGGTCATATGAGCGAAAAGGGGATGACTCGGTTGGTGAAAAAGAATGCATTATTTGGAATTGATCAAACGCATTTAAAGAAGTGTGCTGATTGTCTAGTAGGAACAAAAAATATAGTTGCTTTCAAAGATTACCCTTCTTCTAGAATGAAGAATATGTTGGATCTGGTACACTCAGATCTATGTGGGCCAATGCCAAAGTTATAACACCCCTATACGAAACTTACAACCATCCACACAGATTACAACCAAATTCCTATATATGCATTCAAATTATATAATTCTATTAAATACTATACATATACACATTACAAAATTTCATATCATTTAACATTATCATTTAAAAGTAGTATAACAAGATAATCCAAAAAGAAAACATATAATCTCCTTTATGAAGACAGATCTAGAGGTACTTTTACTCCTAACTGTTGGCCTTGGTCTCTGCAGATGTTCCTTGTACCTCACTCCTATGACCTAGACCTATACGGATTATTACCAATGCTAAGCTTGAAAGCTTAGTGGGGAAAATACTTAGTTTAGATGACCACTCATAGCAGTCATCCGCTAAGCACAAACATTCATGAACATCACATAAATATAAATAATGATGGCATACTTAATCAAATAAATAATGCAAACATGCTTCAATATTTTTTTTCATATACCACAAATTCACCTTCAAAACTTAAACATTGATATTCAACACTCAATGATACAAATTATCAATACAAATGCAAATGCTCATTCATATACCAATCATTTATATTGTCACACTGTATTTCTTATTTTTATCTCTCTACTTTACTTTCTTTGTTAGGCCAACAAATTTTCTGTGGGTGTGGATAATAGATGTTGTGGATATCTGAAGCTAGCAAACTGTGGATATCCGAAGGTATCGAACTGTGGATACCTAAAAGTATCGAACTGTGGACACCAGACGTGTCAAACTATAGCAGCTGCACTGTAATCTTATAGGCATGCCTACCTATCCACAACCAAGACAATAGAGCAGGCACTATAACATTTCCTTTAACCATTTGTAAATTTCACAATTCATATATCAAAAAATCATGTGATATACATTTCAAGTCATAAAATCTATATATGTGTTCATACACGCAAGCCATAACTTACCACCATTAGGAGATTATCAAAATCACACTTTTATAATCATACTATATATATATGAGCAATAAACATGCATACTAATCATTTATGTACAAGGAAGTTTTCTTTTATATGCATTAAGATCAATCTTAAATTCCAATGTTCAATCACACAATTCACATATGGTAAGTTCTGTTTCATTGATTTGTAGGTGTTTGAAAGGTTTCATACATATTCAAAAAGATTCGGAAAAGATTCGATAAAAATCAGAAATAAAAACAATGTCGCGGTCATGACAGACACTCTCTCCATTCATACCACTATTTTTCCTTAATATGTATATATAAAAAGTCAGAACTGGGTTTTGAGATATTCTAGAAATTTTTTCCTCTATGTCTATAATTTCTGTATCACCAATAATCAGGCCATTTGGACTTTTAAATCATAAGATATAAGCAAACTATCACAAGCTATTCCAAAAAAGGGGCAGCATTAGGTCAACTTTTTCGACCTCAATTTCCAAGGTCATAGAGCCAAAATTAATTTAGAGTCCCTTCTAGATCTATTTATCTCTATGTATTAGGTTTCATATGCAACTGAAAGAACACAATTTGGAGGTCTGTAGGCTAAGTTATGACTCAAACAATGTGACTGACTTAAGCCCTAGACAGAATTCCACTACATGATACTCTCTTGTCATATACAACCAAGTTCATACAAAGTAACACCAAAATAACACCAAAGCAACATCCCAAAAAGAATTTCACATCCAAATGAATCTTTATAGCAATTCAATTATACACAAATATAGAATTCAACTAAGTGAAGTCCCAAACCTGAAAGTTGACAAAGTAGGTATTTTATTGCCTTTCCTTTCCTTTCTCTTTGGCTTTGCTTGACTGACCAACTAAAAACACCAAAAATATGCCTCTGAATCCCACTTCCATCTTTATAATTTCATTCCTTCATAAGCAAAGTAAGAAGAGATAAAGGTTAAGAGAAAATCCCTAACTTTTACTTTGATTTCAACGTAAGATTGGCGTGATTTGTTACATGAAAAATGATGGGAAGAAGAAGGTGAAATGGAGAGAAGAAAAATCTGAACTTAGGACCCACAAAATTTCATGCATCTTCCCTCTCCATATCCCCATTCCAGAACTTTCAAGACTCACACATATGCTTGATTCCTATTGGACACACTTGCTTTATTATTATTAGTCACACATGCCTTAATCCAATTGGTCCATGTGTTAACTTTAGAAAAATTGCATATTGTTCCTTCTTCTTCCCTTACTTCCCACATTGTCCTACAATATTATCAACTAATTTCATTCCCTTATGTCCTAGTTTTCTAATGTAATAAATTTTATGTAATTTGGTTAATTATTCCAGGAGTTAAACCCAAAATACTACAAGCTGTTCGAAAACAGGGACAGTAGCCATAACTCAGGTTCAATCTAGAATTCAAAAACCTTATAGGCACAATAAAACTTTGGTTCCTTCATGAAATTTTTATATATATGCCTCTAGATTAATTTCCTATTGCAATTATCCAATTTGGAGGTATACATACCAAGATATAGCCAAATTACAAAGGTATGTTCATGCCAAAATGAACAAATTACTCATTAACCCATGTCTTTTACATTAAGTACCATAATGTCTCTTACTAAAATGCACTTAATTCATTATATTCACTTCTTAATACACCCTAGACATGCTATAATACTTCCAAGGTATATGTTGGGGCATTACAAAAGTCACTAGGTGGTACTCAATACTTTATGACTTTCATTGATGACCATTTTAGAAAGATGTGGGTATACACCTTGAAGACTAAATATTAAGTGCTAGAAGTTATCAAGCAATTACATGCCTTATTTGAAAGACAAATTGGGAAGAAGTTGAAATGCATTCGAACAAACAATGCTAGACCATTTGACGTTTATTGCAAAGAGCATGGTATTCGACATCAAACTACCCCTCCTAAGACACCACAGGTGAATGGTTTAGCTGAGAGGATGAATATGACTTTGATGAAGAGAATTAGATGCCTACTTCACATGCAAAGTTGACTACAAAATTTTGGGGTGAGGCTTTATTCACAATAGTACATGTGTTAAATCACTCACCCTGCATCCCTTTACAGTCTGATGTTCTAAAGAAAGTGTATGTTCAGGAAATGATGTTTCCTATGATCATCTAAGGGTATTTGGCTGTAAAGCTTATGTCCATTTACCTAAAGATGAGAGATTCAAGCTTGATGTCAATACTTTCAAATGTATATTTATTGGTTATGGAGAAGATCAATTCGACTATCAGTTTTATGATCCAATCCAAAAAAAAGCTAATTCAGAGTCCTGATGCTATATTTGTTAAAGATCAAACCATTGAAGATCTTCGCAAAGTGAAAAAGGATGTTCCAAAAACTGATGGTGACTTAGTGGACTTAGAGTTAATTCCTCCAAAAATAGTGCTAAGATAATTTGAAGAGAAAGATGAAAATCACGAGTCTAACATAACTATGGATGATGATCCCATTCAAAATCAATCAGATGAAGACTATGATGAAGATGATGTTCAAAATCAAACACCAGCACTAGAGACTGCTCAAGTTCCAATAAGGAGATCAACGGGAGTAAGATAGACTAATACTAGATACTCCAGTGATCAGTACGTAGGTAGTTTTTTGTATACATATGAGTTGCAGAAAGTTGGTTGGACATATTATAGACTTACTAAAAGTCTTAAAAGGCTTTAGAGTGTATATATTTATTACATCACAAATATTGAGCCATTAGTTATTGGTGTGAGCAAGAAAAGGAATTTTTGAATTTTATGTTTATTGTAATTGGAGAAATTAATTAGGATACACTTTGCAAGGGTTACTCTTTACCTTGAACAAGATTAGTACATAGTTATTTTTCATCCACAGTGAATCAAGATAATTATAAGAGTTCTTCTCACTTATGGCAAAGAAATATTTTATGAAGTGTTGTTTCTCACCCATTTAAAGGAGAAAAAACTTAAGTGGAATTTAAAGAGTGGATATAGGCCAAGATTTATTTGGTCAAATAATTACAAACTGATTTTATCTCTCTTTTATTTATTATTGTGATTGATTTTTTATTATCATATTTGAATTTGGTAAAATTATTTATTATAATAGACAATTCATTCATTATTCTATAAATAGGTAAACAATGAACGCATAATTTATCTTCTCTCTCATTAATTATCTAAGTAACGTTAAAAGAGTACCATATCTTTTTACTTTTTTTAATTCTAATGTGGGATAATCATTATCGTAAACATCTTATTTTCTTGTTTAAACTTTTTAATCAATAATATCACTAATTTTCTTTTATCAATATTATTTAACATAATCTTGAATAAATTTATTCGGAAGAGCAATCCCAACTTATTTGGAAATGTATCTCTTCACTATTATTCATTTGGTCCATCAGCCTAGATTTTTTGTACTGTCCACATTTTTACATTTTATTTTGATCCAATAAAGCAAATTAATAAATTTTAAAATTGATGCAAAAAATGTGTAAATTGTTTAGAAAATCACCAACTTCTTGAAAAAATTGAGTTTTAGTACAAATTTTATTTTGTGACCAAGAAATTAAATAAAGTTTGAAAATTATTCTTTATTAAAGTTATTTCTTTGTAAGAGCTTGAATTTTAATAATTTTATTTTTTATGATTATGTATTAGATTTGAAGAAATTAATAAATTATTTAGATTCCATACGATTGATATTTGAAAATGTTTAACATGAATTGTATTGTTTATTTTTAATTGAAAAATATGTTAGAATTAGAAAGTAAGGTAAAAAAATATTTAATTAATTGTTAAATTTTATCTTTTCATATTATTCTTGAGAGAATCTATTTATAGTTCTATTAAAAACAGTTGTTTATCTTATGATAAAATTGAAAATATTAAAATTTAGCCGATCTATGGATTCTAACTGAAAGGTCCAAAAAGAGTGCGAAGTCCAACATTTGCGTACGAACTTTTCAAGCCTACATCACATAGTTGGTCCAAATTTTCAAAGCTTAAAAGCCCAATATGGCTTTGAGGATCTCCAGCAAGTTTGATTTTATTGTGCCCAAGGACTCCAAACTTTGCTTCCTGATTTTTAATTTTTGTTTATGTTTTAAGGTAATAAATTATTTAAGTTTCAATACAAATATTACATAAAACAATGAAATTATTAAATGTTATATAAATAAGAGTTAAATTAATTAAATAATTAATTTTATTTAATCTCTTTTGTAATATTTATCAATGAGTACTAATAATGGATCTATTATATTTTATTAAAAATATATTATTAAATAAATAAATATTTTCAATTTTATTTTTATTTCATAAATAGGTAGTTTAATTTTTTAAAATTATTTTGTTTTGAAATATCTGAAATTTAAAAAACTATTTAAGCTGTAAAATCTAAAATATTTTAATTTTCAAATTATTTATTAAATTCAATAATGTCAGTCATAATTCTTATTAATAATTTATATTCAATAATTAAATAGTATATGTTTTGTTAATAATAAAATAATATTATGATAAAAATTAAAAGCAATTTTATAGTTTATAAAAATATGAATAAGAAACTAAAATAAAAAAGAAATCATAAATTTAATCAAATAAAATTTTTTATCTAATTTGACAATGAAATAAATAATCAAGAAATCAGAAAGGTTCACATAACCTAATTTTTAAAGTTAATATCGCGAATATCATTAACTTATAATTTGACTTTATATCAACGTCTTATGGACCTTTTCTTCTTTTTCAATCATTTATTATAATTATTGATTAAAAAACTTACCCATTCAACTATAAAAATCTTGAATTAGTTAATGTTTTGGTTCAATTTTAATTTTTATTATTAAAAATTAATTAATTTCTTAATTAATGATTCAAAAAATCAATAGTTCACATCTTATCCAACCACTTACCCTAAACTACCCCGGTACTACTTTTGAACGTGCTTGTACTTCGTAGTACTATGAAGAGCCAAAGGTTTTGTACTTCTGTACTTAATTTTGAGACGTTTAACTTTCGATATATTAATCTCTTCCATATCACATGTAAAGAGTCTTCAATAATATAATTTGTGTATACATGTAAAGCCAACTACGGTGGAGTGGCAAGGGGGGGATTAATCACTTAACATGCAGTTCCCGAGAGGGTTTCGCCGTCGTTTAAAGGTCAGATATTTTAACCTTGTGGTAAAATATCTACATCCATGAGTTGTTCTTTTCTACTTCCATTTTTGGTAACTGAGCTGTTCTTCGTAGTAAACGCAGCATTATCTTGTGCATACAAGTTCTTTGCTTTTTCGTTTTGTGCTTTATATATATATGTACATATTTTGTGAGAAGCAGGGATCATAACGTTTTCTCTTCTTATAGAACATGAACTATTAAGTTGGCATTGGATTCCAAAGCATGACCAATGTTTCTCTGGTGCATAGTTTAATTACTAGCTGTTTTTCTACTTTTGAGTCTCACCAGCACATAGAAGTGTCAGGTCTGGAAGGAGACAACGACTAGTCAGTAGGACAAACTTTAGCCGTACAATAATTTTAGTGGTGTTGATAAATCATCTCAATATAACGTGTCCAATAAAGCTTCCGATTTTGAGATACCGATCAACAATTATGAGATGCCCAATTTGATCCAATTTAGTAGTTGGATATGATAAAATTGCAGTGATGCTTCACCGGCATTTTGAGAATTTATCGCTTGCACAGTGTTAGGCCTTTCTTTGCGTGACTATTGAGTGGACTGGGCAGTGGTGGTTGCTCCACTATGAGGAGAGTTCATTTACACGTGACGATTGGTGTCCTGGTGGCGTACTAGACGGGAGGATGACAACTCTTTAGCCAATCGGATTCATAAAGGGGGAACTCTGGGAATTAATACGTAAGAAGAGTATTAAAAATTAATTGTTTGTTTTTAGGAGACTGCATGTGACATGACATCCTCCAATTTAGGTAGGAAAACTCTTTTAGTGTCTTACTGTTTCACGACAGGGATATGGGATTCTCGACTTGACAGACTACTTAAAACAAAATTTATTCGATGGCTATTGATTTTTATATAACTCGATTCTGTAAAATAAGTTCGTCAGGATAATTGGACATAGGTACAGATGCAAATAATAATACTTGCACCCATAGGTATGTATACCAATGTTTATTTATTAAGTTTATTTTTTTACAATTATGTATTAGATTTGAAGAAATTAATAAATTATTTAGAGTCCATATGATTGATATTTCAAAAATTTTAACATGAATTGTATTGTTTATTTTTAATTGAAAAATATTTTAGAATTATAAAATAAGATATGAGATATTTAATTCAAAAATAAAGTCTTCATTTAATTGTTAAAATTTATATTTTCATATTATTCTTGAGAGAATTTATTAATAGTTCTATTAAAATTTGTTGTTTATCTTATCATAAAATTGAAAAATATTAGAAAATATTAAATTTTAGGTGATCTATACCAATGTTTTAAAAACCAAACTTGACGGTTATATTAATAAGACAAGAGGATTAAGGTTTAAAAGATTTAATAAGTTAATAGATATCAAACCATCATAAATAGGTTAGAGATTGAATAAGATTAAAGAATTTAAAAAAATTAAAGAAACAAAAAAGTTAAAGTTTAATTAAAAAATAGATTGTTAAATAAGAATGAGTCGGTTTATTTTGGTTAAAAACTAATTAATTTACAAATTTTAGCTAATTGATTAATAAACTAAGCAGTTTTTAACAACAAAAATTATTAAAACAAATCAAACCAGAAAGTTAAAAGTCAAACCAAAAGGGTAGTATATTTATGATTTTACTGCTAAACTCATCGAATGGGTTTGAGTTTTAAAACATTGATCTATATTGGAAGGTCAAAAAGAGTGCGAAGTCCAACAATTGAAGCAGTATAATAAAATAATATTATCACAAAAATTAAAAGCAATTTTATAGTTTATAAAAATATGAATAAGAAACTAAAATAAAAAAGAAATCATAGATTTAATCAAATAAAATTTTTTATCGAATCTGACAATGAAACAAAAAAGGTTCACGGTGCCACTAACCTAATTTTTAAAGTTAATATAGGGAATATCATTAACTTGCAATATGACTTTATATCAATATCTTATGGACTTTTTTTTTCTTTTTCAATCATTTATTATAATTACTTATTAAAAAATTTACCAATTCAAATCTTGAATTAATTTTTTGTTTCGATTTTAATTTTTATTATAAAAAACTACTTAATTTCTTAATTAATTAATCGAAAAATCAATGGTTCACGTTTTATCCATCCACTTACCCTCAACTACCCCCGTGCTACCTTTGAACGTGCTTGTACTTCGTACTATGAAGAGCCAAAGGTTTTGTACTTCTGTACTTGGAAATTTTGAGACGTTTAGCTTTCGATATATTAATCTCCTCCATATCACATGTAAAGAGTCTTCAATAATATAATTTGTGTATACATGTTAAGCCAACTACGGTGGAGTGGCAGGGGGGTGGGGGGTGAGGATTAATTACTTAAGTGCAGTTTCCATGAGGGTTTCGCCGTCGTTCAAAGGTGAGAATCGCACGTTATGTATTTTAACCTTTCTGTTCAACATATTGACTACATGGTAAAATATCTACATCCATGAGATGAGCTGTTCTTTTCTATTTCTTTTTTGGTAACTGAGCTGTTCTTCTTCGTAAACACAGCATTATCTTCTGCATACAAGTTGTTTACTTTTTGGTTTTGTGCTTTATATATATGTATATGTATATACATATTTTGTGAGAAGCAGGGATCATAACGTTTCCTCTTCTTATAGAAAATGAACTATTAAGTTGGCATTGGATACCAAATAATGATACCATTGTTCCTCTGGTACCAAGTTTACTAGCTGTTTTTCCACTTTTGAGTAAATAAACTTTTGAGTAAATAAGGGTGCCCATTGAGCCAGCACATCAGAAGTGACGAAGACAACGACTAGTCAGTAGGACGACAATATTATTTGGTATATGGAATTTTAGCTGAAAAGCTTCTTGGACTTTAGGGTGAAAGCCTGAACGGAAGCTGTGATGACTTGACTTGCAGTCGTACAATAATTTTAATGTTGACAAATCATCTCAATATAACGTGTCCAATTAAGCTCCCTATTTTGAGATACCAACGAAGAATTATGAGAATGCCCAAATCGTCCTATAACTGGATATGCTTCACCAGCATTTTGAGGATTTATCGCTTTCACAGTGTTAGGCGTGATTATTGCGAGAAAGTAGAGATTCGAGATCAGAAGGGACACAGTGGGATTGGGGTTGTGGTAGTTGCCCACTATGAGGAGGAGTTCAATTACACGTGACGAATTTGGTGTCTTGTTGTTGTATTAAATGGGTGCATGACAACTCTTTGGCCAATCAGATTCACTTTCACTATAATTAAAGATAAAGATAAAGTGGGAACTCTTAGAATGAACACGTAAAAATACTATTAAAAATTAATTGTTTGTGTTTTAGGAGGCTGCATGTGACATCCTCCAATTTAGGCAAGGAAACTCTTTCAGGGTCTTACTGTTTCAAATTAGGGATACGGATTCTCGACTTGACAGAGTACTTAAAACAAAATATATTCGATGGCTATGGATTTTTATATGACTCGATTATATAAAAATAAGTTTGTCATGATACTTGGACACAAGTATCATGAAGAACATGAATAACACCATGTCGAAGGTTTTCACGAATGAGGTGACAATCTATTTCAATGTGTTTGGTAAGTTCGTCTCATATTTTTGGCAGTGTGAATAGCAGAAATGTTGGCACAGTATATGAGTGCTGGAGAGGGGTATCAATGCCCGGATCACGTAACAAATAAAGGAGCCATTGGACTTCACATGTGACTGCTGCAGGTGCTCGATATTAATTAGGCCTCGGATGAAGAGCGAGAGACTGTTGGTTTTTTGGAAGGTCAAGAGATGACCAAGGTTTGTAAGAAGTAATATGGTCTGTAACACCACTTATGAGTAGTGTGAATAGAACAATGGATACCTGAAGATGTAGTGACAGCAAGGGCAGCAGGAATTGATCGGGAGGAGATTGAATCAAAGCAAGAATTTTCAAATATTGGTCTGGATGATTGATGAGTGAATCCAATACTAATAGTAGCTGTCTGAACATTTTGCTGGGGATTAAAGCCGTGAGAAAGAAGGGATTTGAAGCTTGATCCTCTGTTCTTGAAATGTTAATGCTGAATCTGTGTCAATCGGGGTCGGAGTAAAGGTGGGCATGAGAGAAAGACGTGATTTGACGATGGAGGAGATAGAAGAAAGAAGAATATAGGTTGTTTGGTTGTCGAGAAAAAAAAAAGCTCTGATTAAAAAAATTTTCATTAAGTAAAAAACTGGAACTATATATTTGTGCATGTGGCAGATAACTAATTAATTGTGTTGTTAATCGATATTCACAGCGTTGTATGTACTTCTTTGGTTAAAAAGTGAATTATTTATATATATCATAAGAACTCTACTTATTAACTATAATAAACAAAGATAATGTACCTAAAGAGAGCAAAATATGAAGAGCAATTAACTCTCCTGCAAGCATGGAAACTCATGGAAAGCTTCCTTTATTAGCCGAAAGATAAGGAAAGACCCCTGCTGCAGACTCCCACATTCATCGATGTGCGACGAGAACAGAGAACTTACAAAAGAGCGGCCAGTGAACTTACCTAATTAGACATAAACACAATAACCATTAATGGCCATTTATGCACACGGGGGACACATGATACAAGAACACGTTTCCCTTATTGAACCAGATAATGGAAAGTAGACAATTATGGCCAAGCTAGCGAGTACATCACAGATTTCCCAGCAACTCCAACTTCAAACCACCAATGGAAATAAGACCGGCTCCGACTCTGGGCACGAGGGTGACCACTATGTCATCATCATCATCAGCTCCCAAATCCTCCAACAACTCTGTGATTCCCAATCTCAAGCGTGTCTTCAGTGTGTTCATACCCTTATGCTTGTGGGGCACGTTCACAAAGCTCCCTGCGAACTCTGTGTTGTCTGGTGTGGTCTGTGACTCATCTTCGTCATTTATGTACACATCGAACTTGGCAGGCACGTCCCTTTCCACCTCAATCCCATCTATCACCAGAATCTCCTCAGCCTCTTCTTTCTCTAGGCTGGTTCTCGATTTACTCGGTCTCGCAACCTTTGTCGTAATCGCTTTGTCCAATACCAACGGGAATGCAACAAGTGGTGTCACTGATTTCTTCGTTTCAGCTGCAAATGCTTTCTTAGTTTGTCCAAAAGCCATGGCCACTTTGGTGGTTGATTTTTTGGGAGTGGGCTTTCTTTTCAGCCAAGGAATGTCAACCTCTTCGAAGTCATAACCTAGCTTCCTAGTGTCAAGACAATCTTTTACTTTGACACGAACAAGATTCTTGTTCTCGTCATAGAACCCAAAGGTTGACTCCAGGTAGTCAGTGTCTGATATGTCTTTGTTTCCTTTCTTTAGCTTCTTCCATATGTTCCACATTCGATCAACGTTGGAGTGATGAGCGTAGAACAAAGGATCTCTACCAGCTGAGTAGAAATTGCCCATATTTTCTCCGTTAGGCTGAGTGGGGTCACCACACCATATGTGAAGCTGTGTGTGTGGAGTTGTCTCAATTGTACCAGCTCCAGGGTCTGCCGCAGTACCTGCTCGGTATGGAGCACCAAAAAAGAGGGTATTGGTCTTAGGAGAAGTCACCATTTGTCTATACATTATAGCAAAATTGGAGGCATACAATTTTTCTGCATCAGTTATTGGGGTCTTCTTTGAACTGTAATCAAGATCAAGCAAAGTCGGTGGTAAGTGATTCTGGTTTCGATATTTGTCGTACAATGACGACCCAGAAGGAGTATAGACTGCTGGCATTTGCATGCCAGCAGGTGCATCCCAGTTCCAAAAGGGCAAAGCAAAAGTTGGGTCATTTATCAGTTTCCCAAGGATTTTCTCGAAGAAATAGAGATACCACCTATGAAATGGGAAGAAGAGCCATGAATTGTGAATTTGGAGGTCCAAATCTGGATACCCTTCTTGGTGATAAGCACCATTGCAATAAGCACAATGGACATGAGCTTGTTGCGTGAAGCTACGTGGGTCATCATCCGGTAAAGACCTCATAAGTTCCAAAGCTTTTGAGAATTTGGCTATGTACGCACCATCAAGTTTGTGTGCAGCAGGCCTTATACGGATTTGGGTTGGAGTAGCCGGGAGCTTGAAGTCAATGATCTTGGTAGCAGTAGGAGGGCAGCAGTTCACCGGTTTGGCACCGGTTGGTAAGTCTGCTGCGCCACAATTTGTGAGGTCTGGTGCGGAGATCGGAAGAGCAAAGGCAGAAGGGTCAGAAAGGGCACTTGCACCGGAGAGACCTCCAAGACCAATGAGGACGTCTCTTCTAGTTGGAGAGTTTAGGCTCAGCAAATCATCATCATCCCCGGTTTTGCATGAAAGCCGAGGGATGTTTCTGTTTCTATTTCTGTTTCTGCAGGCAGACAGTTGGGAGGTTTTGGGGAATGTGGGACAAAAGGTGGAGGTGGAAATGGTGGAAGTTTGGGCGGTGAATGGTGAAGAGAAATGAGAAGCCATTGTGCTCAGTATGAAGTGTTGTGTGATCATTTGTAGACTGTAGGATGTCTTTTTATAATGAAGTTGGTTCAGAATTTTCAAATTATTATCAGTTTTATGAAATATTTTGTCAAGAGGTACGACATTAATATTTATTAATATATAATATTAAGTTATATTTTAATATTTTAAATAATATTAACAATACTTTAAATTCAATTAAAATTTTAAGGATTTCGAGTATATGAGTTATCAATATTAGTAGGCAATTAAGTATTAATGTAATTTTAAAACTAATTTTCTAAAATGTTAATTAAGAGTATAATCTTCACTTTAATATTTTACAAAAAATATAAATAACTTTTATCAATGTCTCTATTATTATTTTTACTCTATTTAAAATGGAAAGTATAATAATATTATTTCAATAGCATTAAATTATAAGATAATATTAAAAATAATAATAAGAGTTTATTTTTAAAATACTTTCCAGTCATTAACATCTGATGCACCAGGTGAAAGGAAAACAGAGAAATGGGGAATCAGATGGGAAACTGACAAACCAATTCTGTGCGACCAACCAACTTTCAAGCACGTTCGTGAGTGTGCCTTTGGAACGAGCTTAGTTTTTTTTTTTTAAGTATAAAAAAGGGATTTATTTAATTTTAAGAAAAAGAATTTCAACAAGTTTACTCATTCAATTATTAGACTCAATAACCAACACCCCAAACTTCTAAGTTATAATTCAACACTTCCAGGAGGTGGAATGTGTAATATTCGATTGACTACTCTCCTTTTTCACATTAAAACTAAATATGCATTGTCGCATATGGAACTTTAATGAGTTTAATAATTTAATTATATAACTATTATTTAATAGTTATTATTAATTTATTTTATTTTATTTAAATATCTTTCAACAACAATATTATGTGTGAATCCGCTAATCCGTAGAATTTGGAGAGATTCAATAGTATGCATCCTTATCCCTAACTAATAAAGAGACCGTTTCTAAATAACTCATAAGAAAAGAAAGAAAGCGAGATTGCAAGAGACAATGCCAGCCCTGCAAGAGTAACCAGGGCACTTACTCAGGGCTCCACTCTATTAGGGGTCCACTATCACTCTCAGTTTAGCAATTAGTAGCATTCTCACATTTAGTTGTTGAGGGGTATTAATCGTTATTTAATGGCTGCAGAAAGGGAAAGAGATAATTTTAGGCAAAGATAATTCTCATATTACTATATAATCTTTTCAACTTTCAAGACTAATGTTAACTTTAAATGAAAGTTAACAATAGCTTCTTATATTTATAAATTCATTTGAAGCATCTTATACTCTAATTTTTTTTATGTCAATCAACATATGAATCTAAGATATTCCAACTTAAAATTTGCAGCAAAAGACTTTAACAGTTCTAACTTCTAAATTTTGAGTGATAAAAACATTGAATTTTTTATCACTCAAAACTTCTAAGTTTTTCCTTTTTTTAATTTTTAAATTACTTATTATTTATAAACATATAATTAAACATTAATAAATAATTTTTGTAATTGTAATTTTTATTATACTTATGGTTGTAGTATCAGCTGAGAGAAGTTTTTCAAAGTTGAAATTATTGAAAACCTATTTGAGGTCATTAAAATCACAAGAAAGGTTGAATGATTTAGCTATTTTATGTATCAAGAAAAATAAGTTAGACAATATTGATCTTGATAATATTATTAATGATTTTGTATCTAGAAATGTATGAAGAATTTTTTTTCATAAATCATGATTATCTGTGTGCTTGTTAGTGCAATTCTCTTAGTATTTTGTAGTCTAATATTATTGTTCGATTACTACTATTGCTATTTGTTGTTACTTCTACTATTTTTAGTGATTTTATTATTACTGAAATTTGTAAGATATTATTTTGTTGAGTACGTGAACTTATAACTTGAGTCACTTATATATGTATATTAAATTTTAATAAATAAAAATATGCTTTAAAATTTTACATGTTTGTATATCACCGATTTATTGAAACCTTTTTTTATTTCGCCTGTAGCCTATAAAATGTTAGGAACAACCCTAACGAAAGAAAGAGAGAGAGGGAACTAAATAAATAAATAAGTTAATAATAATAATAATAATAATAATAATAATAGTACTATTAGTAGTAGTTGGTGTTGTTGAGTGGAGGCGATGGACTAATAATATTAGTAATAATAGTAATAATATTAATAATAATAATAATAGTAATAGTAGTAGCAATATTTTATTTAAATATTTTTATTATTTATAATTGTTATTAGCATCAATAAGCACCAAATAATAGTTAACTTTCAAATTCAAAGAAACAAACTTAAACGTGAAAGTAAAATATGAATGCAATTATATATTTTTAAGTCATCTCCACTTAATCTAATTTGCAAAAGGAGTATGGCATGATTTACACATGCAGTACGGCTCATGTGTCAGAAGTAAAATGAATTCTTTTTTGTCAAATTAGTCATTAATGCCTAGGGCACACAAAGTCCTGAAAGTATCAACCAGATCTTTTGTAACCATTATTTTATAGTAACTTTATTTTATGTTGTTTCATTCATATAAATACGTGGGATTTATGTCTTATAGTAACTTTATTTTATGTTGTTTCATTCATATAAATACGTGGGATTTATGTAAGACGCAGATAAATATATAGGTGAGATTGTGTGAAACAAAATAGTAAGTACAGATGTTCTCTTCGTGAAAGCAAATGAGCCATTATCTTTACTTCATGCATGCACTTGTCGTTTTTCTCTGGCTAACGTACGTTATTTGTAATGTGTCCAAGCCCGCATTACGACAAAACCACTCTCTCAGACTAGGTACGAAATATGCCTCTTAAAAAACACATGCTTAAAGTATTCGTGGAATGGTAAATGTATCAGCCTTTTGACACGATCCATGCATTACTGAGACCAGTCCAAAGTTCCTAGACTAGTCTCTGACAAGGGTGGTAGATGTCTAAATTCAAACACTGAAGATTCTTTTTTTTTATTACATTAGGTATTTTGATTTAGTCGGACTAATCTTAAGCCTCTAAGATCCCACCCTAAAAATTTTAGAGGATGTAAATCTGGAACTCCAAGACCCCCAGGTTCCTACGTAGCCTGTACACTTCTGCGCACAAGGAGTCGTCACATACTTGATTGGTCAACTGCTGATTGATCG
>JANZXP010000002.1:31987447-32000751 GCA_027576715.1 Erythroxylum flavicans
CATATAAATATTATTTAAAATATATTAAACAATATGCAAAGCACAATATATTAATTATTGTATAATTTTAAACCATACGAAACATAGATGAAAATATATCTAACCAAATCTTTTGTGCGAATTATAACATAAGTAAAACTAATATCAAAAATAAATATTAAAACATATTAAAAAAGTTAAATAATATTATATAAATCTCAAAATAAACGTAAAGATATGTTTGTGAGTATTGTAGAAATTATACGTAAAACATAAGGATAAAAATGACTAAAAAATAGGCTCATTAATTGATCTGAAAAATCTACCTAAAAGTACTTTTTTAAGAAGCTCTAAATTTAAGCTTCTTAAAAAGCTTTATTTTAACTGAAAAAATGTTATATATACTAAAAAGTACTTTTTTATTTTACATTCAAATATTCATTTTTGTTAAAAAAAATTTTACGGTGAAAAAAACGCTTATTCCCTCTCTAAAAGCTCACTTAGTTTCCTTACACAACACAGTAGGAAATCTTATTTACGACGAAGAGAAAGAGGTTGCTGATTGGAAAATTAATTACAATAATACATTTATTTATATCACCGTACGAAAACAAAGAAATAGTCTATCAATATCATTAAGGCTAATAACTTAATTAATTAACTTTATTATTATTCTTTACAATAGAATATACTCATGCTCACCGACAAGACACCAATCTCAACATCTTTCTTTTTCTCCATTCTGGCATTCTTATCCAAGAGCAGAAAGTACTCTCTTAATCATTGAATTGTATTCAATGCCACGGTTAATAACAATCAATCATCGTTTAGTAATTCCAAATACTTACCTGCTTTTGAGATATACCTCCAAATAGTAATCTATGGTCCTTCTTTTATTTTATAAATATGATAGAAATAGAATAATAGAAATATATGATTTATTCCAATAAAGACATACATTAGATTAGATACATAATAAAATTAAGATTTTCACTTAATTTGGCTAAAAAATTTTCAAATTTGCATTTGATGTTCTGTCATATTGGGATTGAAATGTCAATTCAAAATTGCCTCTGACTTCCGACAAACGACAAACTTGACTGCTATCTTGGGTCCATCGCCACCCACCGACTTGGCCACTTCCTGTCCGTACTCTGTTCTTTAAGTTCCGCCACCTAACCCTTTTGATTTGTCAGCTTCGTCATGAACAACGTGGAAACCTTTTCCATTACAATTATTTACACTGTCGAAGAAAATAAATGTGGGGCACGTCAAGATAGAAATCTCCTCATTTTGATCATTAAGATTCTGAAATTTGATACACGTGAAAATTGTTTGGAAGAAACTAGAAAGCAGCCATTAATAAGAAAATTTAAAAAATAATATTACAATTTAAAAAGACATTTTTTCTATGATTTGACTGTGTTATCATAAAAAAATAATTTTAATATTCGTCGTAATTTTTTAAAAATAATTTTACTTAAAACGAGAAATAGGAAGCAATTATATATAATCACATTAGAAAAAAAAAGGTCTGCAAATTTTTTTAATAAAAAACTTTTTATGTTACTACTTCACAAATCAGAAGGAAAATTCTCAACTCATTGTTAATATCTAGTTGAAGTAGTTGAAGTATAATCTAGGCTTTAGTCACCTAATTATTAACCTTAAAGTCCGAGAGGGATGGGTGCCCATATCATGGTCCCTCTCCACAAACTGTTATAATTTGTTGAATATATATAATTGTAATGTTCTCAGATATTGAAATAAGCCATGGTTGTCTTTCGCAACAATTAATTGTATCCAACTACTAAAAGCAATTGCGGGTTTTGCAGATCTGAACAGAGTAAATGGCACATGTACACAGGAAGTATGTCCCCATGGGTAGGTGTTTTTTTCAGTACATCATAAATAAATCCAACTCCTTAGTTTCATCCACATCAATCATGGTAACAATCCAATTTGCATCTTACCTTTGTAGACAAATACATCTTTAATAGACATTCTTAAATCAACCTTCAACGGAAATCTGAATTTTGGTACGTCCAATTATATTGATTAAGTCAAAATCTAAAGATTTGAGAAGAGAATAATATAAAGGAAGCTTAAAAAGTTTTATTTGAAAGAGTCGCTCTAATATAATTTAGAGAAACGTCTGATTATTGATAAACTTTTTAAATCCTAAATTAAATTAAAAATATGTCACTAATTATTATAAATGATAACTACCTCAACCTACACTTTAAGGATAAGGTGCATATGACATTCTTTCATTTGGCACGCATATTCTTTATCACATAATACGTAATAAATATGACTGTTACAAAATTCTCAATTCAAACTTTTATAAATAACATTCATGGTGGTTTTATTCTAAATAATGTAAAGACTTCTTTTTCCAGGTATTACAATGTCAAAGAATATTTTTAAAAAGTGGAGAGAACCTTGACCTTATAAATAAAATGGAAACTTTATTTTCATCTTGCAAATTTTGAGGTCAAATAGCTTATAATCTTACACGTATGGAGAGTGCTTAATTGTGAGCATATAATTCTTGGTTCCTTACAAATGTCTCATAATGTTTTAGTTTCTTTCTAATTTTTGAATTAGGTAGGTACATTCCTAAAGTTTTGATAATTATAAAATAATGAACTACAAATGAACTTTTGATTTAAGTGTAGTAGGAACCAATATTTCATGTAACTACAAATTTGAGTATTTTTTGAATTCATTACATGAAAAAAAAAGCTTAAATTCTTGAATGTATCTATAAGGCTTAGATATGCTTCATTGGAGGCTTGTTCTAAGTTGTTTTGAAGTTATTTGAAGAATTCTAAGAGATATTCACACATTTTGAAATAAATCAGAAAGATTCTAAAATATAGTCTCTTCAAAGGAACTATCACAAGATCAAAAATTCTCTTTTGAGATAATTATGTTTGAGTGATCAAATAGATAGAGAAGTTGACAATTGCCATAAATAGGGATTTGATCAACTGAACCAAGTTAATAAACTAAACTAGACTTCATATCTTAAGATTAATTGATCATATTTTGTTTCATATATCCTAACAATTTAAACAGTTTCTTAAGAAAAAAAAAAAAGGAAAGAGGAACAAAGGTAAAGGTAAGTTCAATTTGAAGAAAATGGCTACTATTGTTTGCTATGAATGTAAACTAAATGACCATTTTAAGAATAACGATCCAAATCTTAAAAACAAAAAAAAGATATATAAAAAGAATAATACAAAAGGACAAATGTGATGAAAGCTATATAGGATGATTCAAGTGAATCCAAAGTTTGTATTTACAACATAAATCTATCCATTATGAATTAGCCTTGAAACATTAAATAAAATAAAATTGAGCTTCAAACTGTAGTAAGAAAATAAAATAAACACAAGCTAAATATATGTATGAAAAATCTATTATTTAATATAATAAAAATAAAAAGAAAGAATAAAATAATATTAGTTTAGCAAGGATAATCCCTTGCTAACTATCAAGACAAAATAAAAAATAAACAAAAATAAAAGATCAAATATAAAAGTAAACAAAAAGTTTCTTATCAAACGTTTATAAAATCTTGGACAATCTAAGTAACTGTATTAAACAAAAAGTCTAATATCTGGTCATCGATCTGCTTTTGGTTGTTTTCCTTATGAGGTTGTGTTTGTATTAGATGAGTGTCATAATTTTAGGTGTTGTATGGTGCTACCTTTGCTTGCACTAGGTTATTTGGCTATTAATGGGTTGATGATGATGTAGTGGCTTTCATCATTAGAGAAGGAACTGTAGCACCTAAATGTCCTACAATTTACACAAGTACCTTATCCATCTATCGATCATATGCCTCTAGTTGTGCCACTCACTTTTTCAAATCTCCCTATCCCTCTCTGATGTTTTGCTACATTCCCAAGATTTGCTTCATGAACCTCTCTAATTGGGCAATCATTAGCTAGTTTTGACGTGGGGGGTTTAGAAGGTTAGCTAGGAGCACTTGTCTTAGCTAAAGAGTCGTCTTGTCACTCTAGTGCTACTAGAGATTATGGTGGTAAGGAAACTTTTTTGGGTTGCTATTCATGTATATCAGATAAATACACTTTTTCTCTATCTAAAATTGAAGGCTCCTAAGCTCCCTCTAAAATATAAGTCAGACATTTCTAAACTTGCCTTCTTTAAAGCATCCACATCACTCATATTGTGTTGAAGCTAATGGGTATCATCTAGCGTATTAGTCCCATATTAGGTAGTCGCTTAAGTAGTCTTATCCTTTTGATTAATCTGGTGATGTATGGGCTCACACATTTAGCTCCCACTCTAACATTGCATGTTTAGTGTTTGAAGAACCAGGAAAAGGTGTATCCTAGGTAGTTAAGGACTCTATCGATGATACTTTAAAGGTAGAACATATATGCCTCTCCCACTGCACAAGTGTTGTACCCTCTCCTACTGATCATTTGACTAAGCAGTGAATACACATATTTCATTGTAAGGGATCTCAGCTGCAATGAATTGGACCTGATTGACTCATAAGACCACTCTTTGCTGAATGTGCATCAATATGTCTTCTAAAAAATTTTAACAGGTAAACTCTAAGGCCTTAATATATACCTTAAAAGTATTATAGAATGTTTACGGTGGATTAAGAAGTGAACATAATAAATTAAGAGCATCTAACCATAGTAAGAGACATAATGATACTTACTGTAAAAGACATGAGTAAATAGGTAATTTGTTCATTTCTGCATGGACATACATACTTAGACGTGAAATATAGATGAGAATGAAATTAACTGAGGAGATTATAGGCTAATGTGGGAATTAAAGGAAGAAGAAGGACCAATGTACAATTTTCCTATAGTCAATAAATGAACTAATTGGATTAAAGCATGTATGACTAATAAGAATAAAGCATATATGTCCAATAGGAATTAAGCATATGTGTAAGTCTTGTGATATGTGCTTAATTGTTGATACATTTAATCCATTACACTTAGTTATTAGTGCTTTCAAATGCTGAAGACATTCACTTTAATTCATATTTAGTTTTAGGTACAATTTGGAAGCGTAATGGCTAAAGTGAGTTGAAAGCACAATCTTTAAGCTATCTTATTGTGATTAGCATTCAATTGTCTTCATGACACAAAAAGGAGAAGGATTAGAGCAAGAGAAGACAAGAAATTTTCAAAAAAGATAACAGTATAAGAAGAAAACATTAAGGTGAAGAATGCAGAAAAATGGCTCACAGCATGGGTGTGACACACCTTGTCATGCCTATGCAAGGGATTCTGCATAAGACTCATGGGCATGCTGGAGTGTCTCATGGCTATGAATGGCCTAGATGAGGCTCATAATTTGTTAGTCTTATGCCACATGTCCCGAAAACCTAATTTTCACTATAAATGGAATATATTGTGATGGTCAAAAGACATTCTACATTTATTATTCATTTCTTGGGTTTTAAGGAGAAGGAGAGAGGTGACAGAAGCTCTTCCTTGGAGACCAACGAAGAAGATGGAAGGCTAGGCTTTTTGACACCGATTCGAAGGTGGCATCGACACTCGAGTCACGATTAAGCTTATCTCATTTTTGTTATATGTTGAATCCCTCTTTAAAGATTGATATTGTTGTTCTATGTTGAATGATTTGGTTATTGTAAAGATGATCTTAATGCATTCATTGGATTGTTTTATTACAAGCTCATTGCTAGAATCTTGAATATAATTTGTAATTGTTGTGTTTGAGATTCGTAGGTAGCCACTAATGATGAATCATTAGGAACAATGTAACTTAGGTAAGGTAATTTCAGCTTGTGAGGTTACAGCCTACACTGATTCATTTTTCATTTCTTAATGCGGTTGCCCAATTAAATCTAGAGAGCATGTTCTAAGTTATTTAGTAGTTAGGTCTAATTAATGAGTGTCTCTTAATTAAACACAACTTAAGGGAAAATCTGATTAGAAAAACATGTCGTTAGTCCATGATCGATGGTCCTAGAAGAGGTGTGAAAACATTATAACAATGGGATGTGTTTAATCGTGTGTAGGCTGAGATAACCGAATTTTACACATATTTGACTTTTTTTCTCTCTCTTGACTATTTTTGATAAATTGCTTGCATTAGTTTAATTTTTACTTTATTTTCTCACTTACATCAAACTCAAAACCCCCTTTTATTTCCTTTACATAAATTATTTTCATTGCGAAAATTAATTGAACATTCCCTGTGGATATGATCCCGACTCACCAATACTACAAATTTTTAATGTGTAAAGTTAGATAAATTTTCCAGTGCACTCAATATACGCTGTTAAATTTTAGCTACATTGCTAGTGAGAGTGGTGATTTAATTTTCTTTTTTATTTTAGTTGGTGTTTATGTACATATCTGATTGTAATTGTTTCTTTTAGTTATTTTCTAATATTTAAACGTTTGTTAGTGTCGACGTATGGTAGTTTCCATATTTCCTCATAGAAAATTTGTATAATTTGATCTGGAGATTGAGAGGACATTGCGGAGATTAAGAAGGGAAGTAAGAATAACTTCAAAGGTAGAACCAAAATTCAAACCTGAAGAAATAATGGCAAATCCGAGAACGTTATGGGAGTTAGCTGCACCAGGTTTAACACAAAACCTTTATGCATTACATTTCCTAATTTTACTAAGCATGTTAGTTTTGAAATTAAGTCTAGATTAATATGTTTGTTTCCTAATTTTTCATTGTCTTGCAGATGAGGATGCACATAAGCATCTTAAGGAGCTCGATGTGGTTTGTCTAAGCATGAAACCTCTAGGAGTGACAGACAAACAAATCATGTTGAGGGCTTTTCTGTTCTTATTAATAGATGCAACGAAGGGTTGGCTATTTGATTTACCTACTAGAAGTGTGAACACTTAGCTAGAGATAAAGAGACTATTTTTGGGAAAATATTTTCCAGCATCTAAAACAACAAGTATTCGAAAGGAAATCTATGGCATAAAGCAACATAACGGAGAGTCCCTTTATGAGTATTGGGAATGATTCGAGAAGCTATGTGCTAGTTGTCTACACGACAACATTCCAGAACGACTCCTTATCCACTATTTCTACAAAGGGTTATTATCAATAAAGATCAGTCTAGTTGATACAGCGAGTGGTGAGACACTGTGTGAGAGGACTCCCATCAAAGCTAGGATTATGCTTGAATGCATGACCACTAATACTCAACAATTTGGCATTAACAAAGATGTTCGAAGTGTAAACGAGGGAAGTACTTCATTTATTGAACATCATTTAAATGAGCTAACATCTTTTGTTAGACAAATTGCAGTTGGACAATCATAAGTAAAGGCATGTGGAATATGTTCAAACATAAGCCATCCGACTGATGAGTGTCTGACATTACAAGAGGGAAGTATGAAATATGTGAATGTTATACAAGAGAACTTTCCTAACTGGAACAATCCGTACTCCTAGACGTATAACCCAAGCTGGAGGGATCATCCCAACTTGAGCTACGAAGGGAACATACAATAAAATTACTTCCAGAATAGGTCATAAGGATCATAACAATTTCAATCAAGGCCATAAGCTTCTTCTTTCAATTCGGGTATATCACTGGACAAATTTATCAAGACTTTTACTGCTAACAATCTTCAATTTCAACAGAGTATAGAGCAACAACTTTAATAATTTTAGTAGGACATGAAAGAAAGCATATATAATATGGAAAACTAAATGGGTCAGATGGCAGTGAGGCCTAACCTTCTAAAATCACAAAGTGGAGAAAAATTGTCATCTCAACTTGAGGTTAATCAAAAGAACGTTAGTGCTATAACCCTGAGGAGCGGAAAGGAGAATGAGGTTCCCAAGAGAACTCCACCAAAGATTGCCAGTAAAGAAGAAATCAAGAAGTTAGGAAATGTTAAAGAAGTGCTCTAAAGGCAATCACTTTTAGTATTTATTGTACAAATCTTTATGATTAATAAAAAGGTATTTTTTGTTAATTTGATGTCATGTTCTTTATGAATTGATAGTGATCTTAAATCGAATTAATGAAGTCCTTGATACATTACATACAAGAAGGAAATCATGATGAGATCATGATAATAAGATTCCTATCATGTGTAATTATGTTAGTGTTTAAATTATCCCTAGTCATAGGATTAATGAGATGGGACATTGTTAATCTGAATAGACTAGCACATGTTATACTCTTTGATTAGATCAAGCAGTGAATCTCATAAGCTGTAAGCATGAGTTGTTTATAGTTAACATGTGGATGCTTTCTAAGAGTAGTAAGTATATTGGATGACCTGCCATGATATAATCATATGGATAATCTATTCAAGTGTTAGTGATAGTCGTATCATAGCAATGGTGCAAATATTCTTAGAGTTGAGGTGCTCAAAAATATCTTGGATACTGATCTTGTACTTTGACTCCATTCCTCGTTGCCTCTTAGAGGTTGATCATAGGTTGGTGATTAGGTACAACTTGAGGTATTTGAAGGTAATTGACTAGCCAATAAAGGATTCACCACTCTTAATAGGAGGAGATGATGCTTACGGCCTCTTGTCGAGGTTATTACTCGGGAATCTCTAGCCAGAGTGGAAATGTCATGAAGATAGTCTTCAGTGACATATACAATTGGTAGATACTGCTCATGACTCGCTTGAGATAAGTGTGAATTCAAGTGCCCATCATAATCAAGAACCTAATGAGTCACACGCATTGGAGATGTGAAAATGAGTAGAATGGATTTGGATGGGAATCCAAAATATGAGAGATGCATCACTAAGCTACAAAATTATAATAGTTTAGGGTCATTTGATTGTGAATCATATGAAACATGTGAATCTTGATTATTAGGTAAGTTGACAAAATTAACCTTTAATAAGCAAGATGATAAAATTATCCTTTAATAAACATGATAACAAAATTACCCTTTAAAGAAAGGGTTAATGTTTTCATGCTAAATTAAGAAGGATTAAAAGTCACTTAATTCCTACTCACTCTCCATTGATGTTGGGGGTTAGATGGAGGCCAAAGGGTGTCAAATACACTCCATTTTTGTGCAAAAGTTGTAAGAAAACAAAGTGTCTTTTTGTGAATTGTTCACCATCTTCTAAAATACTCTCTTAAAGAACGCACCACAAAGCTGGCAAGTTGTGTGAGGTCTATCCATTCTTACTAAGACGTTTTAGGCTTTGTTGTTCATGTGGATATCATTAGAGACGTCTTCCTTTAGTTGTTGTGGTTTACGACAACCCAAAGAGATGAAGATAACAAAGAACGAAGGAGATTGTAAGGTATACAACTTAAGTTCATGTTTTGTTTTACTACATCTAATGGCACATGTTTGATTCTATATTTTTTGGGTATTGTTTTATTTTCCACTGTGTATTCTGATAGTTGATGCATGATAAAAACCCAATAGTCTTATCAAAGCCATCTTGTGCTTATCAGATAAAGTTTCTATTATATGTGTAATAGGATTGCATGGCTATGACAGCTGTGAGTTCGTTCTTATAAAATTCGAAATTAAATTATGAAAAACAATTTTCACAAATTTTTTCACTGATCTTCTCATGAGATGTTTGTAGATGGTTTAGTGAATGAAAATTGTTTTCAATGTGATTAAACTATTTATTGTCTAATTTCTAACAATATGCTAGAAAATTATTTTCTGTTGAACATATGTTGTTGGTTGGCTAAACTAATGAGGTTTAATATGTTTTTCATGGAATTAGATTATGGAAATTTTATATAAAAATATTTAGAATGTTTTTAATCCTTTGCAAATTTTCCAAAATTAATTAAAAATTTTAATTCCAAATAGTAAACAGATCTAGTCGGTTTTATTGAAATTGATGGAATTGTTTTGTTTGATAATTTTTTGTGTGTAAGTTTTGGTTCCAGAACCTTACAAATATTTTTATATGATAAAAGTGTGTTATTTTGATGAATGAAGCATTGCAAAATTGTAACATCTCGATACCCATGTTAAGGCTAGAATAGTAAATTATGAGAAATTTATGTGAAATTAGGAAAATGTACGTCATGCATAAGTTAATTGTGACATACACATTTATTTTATACATTCATATGATTGTACATGCATTCATTGGCATTTCCGGGTAAATTGGTTTATAAATGGAAATTGTGGATTTAATTGGAGTGTATTAAATGTGATTTGGCAATTTTGGTATATTTTGGATATTTTGAAATTTTGGGTGAATTCTTTTTAAGCTGAAAATTTATTTGGAGAGTCATATTATTATTTCAAAATTTTTAGTGAATTTTATAAAATTTTGTTTTTCTTCATAGTATTATCTATTATAAATGATTTTTCTATCATTTGACTACGTACCGTCGAAGGATTTTGTTGTACACTTGAAAAATAGCCCAAAAAGTCTAGAGAGTGTTTGGATAATGAGTTTATATCGATCTTTTCCTGCTAAAACCACACATAAAAATGATATTGACATAAATGGACAAAATAATATTTCCATTTTTTATCAGAAGAAATGTATCCTTTGAAGCCATAATGAATTTTCCTTGATATCTAACATAATGTCAGAGTATTATGGACCAATGATAGAGTGACACATGACAATAAGAGGTAGATGACAGATGGTTAAGTAGTATTTGACAAATGGATTAATTACAATGTGATAAGTGTAAGTCATACAAGACTACACGTGGCTTATGCTGGGATTAAAAAAAATCACTGTAGCTCCTGGTATTCATCGAAAGCATACAGTAGAGAGAGCCTTGTATTATTCATCACTAAATAGTGAACTGTTCTCATTGAGTTATCTTTACTGCTGGAATTTTTTTGAAATCAAGTAAGTTGTGTTTTCTGATTTTCTGGATATTGTAAATGAATTTGATGATGATTTTCTATATAAATCAATACATGCATGAGAAGGTTCGCAATAGAGTTACGGTGAATAACCTTGAGGAATGAGAGATAAAGGTCAGTGAATTAGATATTGCAAAAAACTAGTGTTTGCTCTGTTAACTTGCCATGTACTGCATGCGTGTTAAAAGTGGTGTTAAATGAGTTTAGAGCTAAGTTTCTGGTGATAATATGATGTCGGAAATTTTTTTTAAATAGAGAATGTGAGATATGATGAGCATGCTGTTGTAGTGAAACTAATACTGTAAAAATGTAAACACAGTGGAGAGTAGGCTTGAAGTTTCAGTTTTGGTAGTCAATATTTTATGAACTTGTAGGTGATTGATTTTGAGCTGTAAAAGAAATTAAATGAAGTTAAAGAGTGGATTAAAAAATGAAAGAATATGCATTGGAAGGAAATCTGAGAATTTGAAGATTTACAATAGAGAGAGAGAGTTGAAGATGGTAGAGATAGAGTTGAAGATGGTAAAAGAGTGTATGATTGGTTTTGGTGTTGGAATATAAGCTTGATTTTGAGTTGTTTTGCGACTAAGTTGAGATGATATGGAAGTGAATAAGAGGGATAAATATAAGGGTATAAGTTTGTGATGAGGAATTAAGTAGAAGAGAGGAAGAAGATGGAGGAGTGTTGCTGCAAAAATGTGGAGAATTACTTGTAAAAAACGTAATTCTACAGTAAAAGGGTGGTAGTTGCATGTGTAAGTTTATGAACAGAGTATTTCATTGAACAGCCCTAAGTCTTTTGGCTATAACTTTTTCATCCCAACTCCAAATGACTTGAAACTTAGACCAATGGATTTATAAGACATTTTTCTTTCTCTGCAGAAAAATTTAGAGTTATCTGAATTGATTTGAAAGTGATCGATAGGATGAAAGTGTGGAAGTCTGCAAGAATGTTATGAATTGGAAAATTTTCATGACCATGCTTTGGTTTCTTAATTATAACTTGAGCTGTAGATATCTGAATGAGTTGATTTTTGATTCATATTAAAATAGAGACATATGTCGACAACTTTTGTGTAGAAGTCAACTTTTAATTATGTCTTTATAATTTTCAAAATTGGCATGTAATTGAGTCTCAGATTAGGCTGTAGCACCACCAGGGACAAAAATCTTATCCTGTGGTTATTGAATAAACTGCATTGATGTAGGCCTAATTAGGCTGATTTGTCTTCACCAAAGTTGTATCTTATTCTCTTAGCTTTAAATTAGTATAAATTTTGTAATTTTTAGATATCTGAGTTGAAATATATGAGTTGTACAATTAGAGGGTATGATCATTTACTAGCCAAAAGTTCAAATGTGCATAGTCTATGGTATTTTGTGTATAACTCATTGAATACTGAATCAAATTGGATGATCTTGGAGTCATGAGAAACTTAAGATACTTTAAAACAACTTTTCAGAAGGAAGTTTTGCCTAATTTTGTCATTTACCCTATCAGATTAATTATGCAAAGTTGACCCAAAATCAAATGGGTAGAAAATCTGAAGTAGTCAATTAGGTTATGATATTGATTTCATATTGTTTTATTTTGGTCCAAATTGTAAGTACCAAATGATAATAATGAGGGCTTTGATATCTGATCGATTTGGTGATGATAATTATAATAAGATACCCAGATTTGTCATTGAACATGCATTATGCATACTTTCTATACATTAAAAATTGTGATATTTGTGAATGTGTTGTATATGTTTTAGAGGAGCACATCGGACGCCAGTCGGACATTGCCGGACTATCCAGGCAATAGCTTCTTAGAGCGTATTGTGAGTCAACCTAGATGATTTCCTAGGATTGATTTGATTTGAATTTAATTTGATTTTTTAAACTTCCAATATTATTGAACTGTTTGTGAGTTGTTTCTGGATTCCGGACCTGAGGTCTGAGGAGTTTAATAGTTGGGCATGTATTGGAAGTGTTCTGATTTGATATAAATTTTTTAATGAAATTTGTTTCTCAACAAAAGTTGAATGCCAAACTTAGATTTGATGACTGTGAAAAACTTTGTCTAAGCATTTGAATAAAATTGTGATATATGACATATTCAGTATTTGATGCATTTCATAAAATGCATGCTCAGATAAAGGCGTTGTGACTTGAGGAGCTAGTTTAAAGTGCTTCCACGTAGAGCTTTTCTCCGTGATATATGTTCTGCATGTAGAGCTATACTCCGTGATTCTGTTCTGACTGAGCCCTATAGGCCAATCTTTATATAAGTATGTGATAGGCACTCAGTCATAATAATGAGAACGAATGTGAGTCTTATGCATATAGCGTTCATATAAGATTGAAATTCATAAATGATTTGCAAAGCTGTAATGAGTGACCATATGTTATGCTGTAACATCCCCTCACCTATTGGAAAGAGTATTTTGGTCTTTTTGGTAAATTGGAGTGTTTTAGGATTATTGAAAGT
>JANZXP010000002.1:32000851-32043020 GCA_027576715.1 Erythroxylum flavicans
CAATAATAAGAACGAATATGAGTCTCATGCATATAGCGTTCATATAAGATTGAAATTCATGAATGATTTGCAAAGCTATAATGAGTGACAATATGTTATGCCATGATGTGTGAGTGTCTGAAAAATAATTATATGTTCTGAATGAATATCTGTAATATATGTGATGTGTATATGTAATCCGGTGAATTTATTAACGATGGTTCACGTATTGAGTTTGCAAAATTCATCAAAAATTACAATGTGGCTTTTCAGGTATAAGACAGGAGACCTAGTTCCTTAGTCAGGACTTAAGGAATCTTTTGGATAGAGAAATGTCTCAGAGGTCTGTCAGTTGACACCAGAAGTAATATAGTTTTTGTTTTTTTGTAGTTTTGCTAGAACCTGTATAAGGTTTTGTAAATATTTGTTTGATGGAAACAGTGTAAGCTTTATTAATGAATGAAGTGAATGTTTTTAA
This sequence comes from Erythroxylum flavicans, assembly GCA_027576715.1. NCBI lineage: Eukaryota > Viridiplantae > Streptophyta > Magnoliopsida > Malpighiales > Erythroxylaceae > Erythroxylum > Erythroxylum flavicans. The sequence goes on from JANZXP010000002.1 coordinate 32,001,309, forward strand.
AAAATTTAGTGATTTTCGAGTATGTTAGATGATGCCATGTGTAAGTTAGATTTCTTATTGCTTCAACATACCATTATCATAAGTTATGTTCCTAAAAGTTTGGGTATATACCTTATGGTAGTGGGATGTTGCAAAAATGATTTTGATCAAATTAAGATTTTCGGAAAAAATTTTAGATGTCAAATTTGTCATATTTAGCATCTTAATGGTGTTTAGGTTATCTTGATAATTTTTGGATGATTACAAAATTATTTTGATGAACTTGAAATGCCCTGGAGATGTATGGAATGATGATTTGACGTTCTGGAAATTTTAGAAAATTTTGGAAATTAATTTTGAATTAATTTAAGTAGAGCATATTTTATAGTAAGACTAGAAATTGGCATATGACAAAATTAAAATGTTTAATTTTGACATCAAATAATCAAATTGATTTTATTCTGAATTAATTTATGGAATTAAGAGTTTAATTTAATTTGATTAATATTAAATTCTAAACTAAAATGACATACAAGATTAAATTTAGCCAAGATAACACTTAGAAAGATATTCAATTCAAGAGTTGAATCAACTTCCAAAATGTAGGATCCATAACTTGTCATAGCCAAATTTGATGTGTTTAATATTATGGATTAGAGGATGCATGTTAGGAGTATGTGTGGGCTTGCATGATAGATGGATATGGACTTAAGCCCAATATGATTAGGGTGTCTATATCATGCCATATAGTTACATTAACTATATATGTATACATGTGTGATATATACAAGACCTTCCTAGTTAGATGAGACCTAAGTAGAAATTCTCACTTAGAATATTAAAACTAATGCCTTTCATTAATATAGTGAGAACTAGAGTTCTTTTAAAGTTAAGGTTGTTGGGCAAATCCAAACCCGCTCTACACGAATATGTTCGATCCATGGAAATATAATTTCTGGATTAATGGGTCAATTTTAACTAGAAACATTGATTTGTTAGGCAAACCCAAGATCAACGTGGATAGAGTCGAAGATGGGTAGTGTACATGCATCAAGAGTTGATAGCCCAATGTGTGTGCACACATCAATAGTTGATAGCACTAGATTCGATAGTTGCATTATAAATGCAATTGATATGACCAATACCTACCGATTGACCTAGAGTAGCTTGTTGGGCAAACCCAAGGTCATTCCTAGAGATATTAGATATCAACCCACTAAGAGAACTTCTATACAAGTTCTCTCAAATTCATATTGAGTGTTATGAATTCGAGAGAAAATAGTGGAAGCTATACTGTATGTTATTAGAGTCCTAATTGACATGCATTTACATACAGTCTAACACCGCTTCTCTCTTTGACATTAGGTTGCAAGAATTGACACCATGACCACTAGTGTGAACCTACGCTCACTTATGGAAGTCAATAAGTTAACTGGACCTAACTTCCTAGACTAGATTAGGAGCCTAAGAATATTTCTTAAGCCATAAAAACTAGGCTACATATTAGAAGAACCACTTCCCGATCCCCCTTCTGTTAATGCTTTTGATAGTGATCAGAAGGTATATAGAAAGCATCCCGATGATAGTGAGATAGCTAGATGAATAAAGTTGGCCACTATGTCACTGGAATTGCAAAAATAGCATAAGGCTATGGATGCTCATACCATAGTCTATCATCTGAGGGAGCTATTTGATGAGCAAGCTAGGTCTGAAAGGTTCGAGACCTCGAGGTTGCTCTTCCACTCCAAGATGACTGAGGGGACATCTCCAATGCAATATTGAGAGTTTGGCCTACTTGGGTTTCCTGATGGATTATGAATTAAGTATAGACTTAATTCTGACTGATAGTTTTTCACAATTTGTTCTTAATTATAGGATGAACTAGATATCCACCACGACTCCTAAATTAATCAACTTACTCAAAACAGTTGAGCCATCTGTCAGGAAGGATAGTAAGGCTATGATGCTGGTGGACTCTTCTTGTTCGAGGAGCATGAACCAAAGGAAGAAGAAGTCCATAAGGCCTAATGGAGGTATGTTATTGAATCCTCTTCCTTCATAACTTTACTTAAGTGGTCTGCAATTGAATTCTCCACATCTTTCTTATCTTTGATCACCAAATCGAACTCTTAAAGTAGGAGAATCCATCTGATAAACCTTGGATTTGCTTCCTTCTTCAATAAAAGATACCTTAATGCTACATGATTGACATGTGCTTAATTGATTGTATAATTATTTCATAGCACTTAACAATTATTCACACGAAATTGCTTAAGATACTTATTTTGACTCATATGTGATTTTAAGCATAACTCGGAAGTAAAAGAGCTAAAGTGAGTCGAACGCACTACATTTGGGCCTTTTTTTGAAGAATTACACTCATTTGTTTTCATAGAACATCACACTCACGGCATGGTGTAAGATGTGAATTTACAGCTAAGAGATAGGAAGCTTGCGTTTTATACAAACGGACGTTGAACGTGTGTTTCATGCAACGTTGGACCAAAAACATGCAAGGAAAACCAAAATGACAGCAGTTCATAGTGAGGAAAGAGCTAAACGACAAAAACAATGGGAAGTTGATTAGGGTTTGGTTGTGTGTAAGTTTTAATTATTAACCCTCGATAATCTGTAAGCACACAGTTCATTAGCGTAGTACTAAAGATGTTGATCCTATAAGGAGGGAACTAATCTAATCTTAAAATCTAAGACTAGAAACAAACAACAAAAATTTAAGATGCAATGAAACTAATATGAGAATTTAATTCAATCAATCAAATTAAGAACCAAACATGAAAATTCTAATTATTAAGCAATTTGCAACACACCCCAGAATCAACCGAAGGAAATTACCAATTGAGAGAAAGGAAATTTTACCTATCCTAACCTAACTGATTATGACTTATTGGATTGTTAGTTCTATACTATCCTATGGTTGATTAATCTCTCTCGAGTTATAATCATTAACCTTAAATCATAAACCCTAACTGATTATGACTTATTGGATTGTTAGTTCTAGACAATAGTGGTCTGTGCATCTTCTGGACACAAGCCACGATCGTGGCTCATATATGAGCCTTCTATCATGATCGTGGCATGCAGGCCATGATTGTGGGTCATTCTCTGGGCTTCTGTCACAATTGTCGGCCGTTGTTTCGATCAAAATGTCTTTGAAACTCCTCCGTTCTTCATTGTTGACCCTGAAGCACTAGCAAACATATTAAGATACCTCAAAACATAATATTTTAGTTCAAAGATTTGTACTAACCCATAAAACACTTAAAACATAAATAAGTAACAAACTAACACAATTATAAACTAAACATATACTAAATGATTAAATTAACAGCCAAACACATATCAAACTATGCCCTAAAACATAATGCAATTTACACTTATCAATATCTCCACACTTAAACGTTTGCTTGTCCTCGAGCAAACAAAACAACAACAAAACAAAGTCACATAGCACACTTCAATAATGAGACAATGGCTTCAACTTTATGAAACAAGTTTAATTCTAAACACAATCATTCAAGTTATTCCCTTTCCAATTGTACACACATATTAATAATTATTTTTTCATTTAAACTTTTTAACTACTCCAAAGTACGTTTTCATGAAAAGTTAAGCTACTTAAAAGTTCAGTAGGTTTTATTAGAAACAATTTTTTAATACTTTTTTGTGGAAATGAACTTAATCTTTTACACGGAGGCAAACATTGGTGATGAATGTTGATCTGGTTAATCGACTAAGTCATGTTTTTATTAAGTTTCTTAGTTGGAACGTCATTATACCCTTTTGACACGAAGGCACACATTTTTGATGCATGTCGATTCGGTTATTCTATTACATCATGTTCTCAACTGGCTACTAGCTCTATTTATAACCCGAAGGCCAGCAGAATAGTTATTTATTTAAAATTTAATATATATTTCTAATGCCTTCCTTGTTGCTTTAGCTACTCGTTTTTATGAAAAAGTACTAGCAAAGCTACTTAGTTAAAAGACCTAATTATTAACAAATGTGACAACTTATAGGGTGATAAAGTAGCAATAAATCCTAATTAACTTGCATGTTTAGCCAAAAAACCCAGATCACTAATTTCGTGAGTTAATGACTCTTCAAAACCTAATAGATTATGTTCAAAATTAAATCGATTTCATTCCACCTAAGTCATTGACACATTCACACAATTCACAATATGCAACCTAAACAAACTATCATACAATATGCAAATTTTACACTCAAAGCAAAACACACAACCCTCCCTACACTTAAACAACATATTGTCCTCAATATGAGAAAGAGACAAACAATCACACATGGAAGGAAAAACATAAAATAAAATAAAAAAGAAAAATAAAGACTAAATTTGAAAGAAAAGGTTCAGAAACAAAGCCTTACGGTGCTGGAGGCCGAGATGGTATCAGAGGTTAATGTTGAACACCTTGAGCCTCGAAGTATCGATGAATCTAGAGTATATCCCAGTTCTGACGTTGTTGTGTGCAAGGCCATCTCCTTCATCCTTCTAGAGTTCTCCGTAAGTGTATCTATAATTACTTTGGTATTGGCGGAGATTGTATCGAGCACTTTGTTCCAACCAGGTTCTTCTATGTCTTCTTCCTCTTCGGACTCCTTGCTAGTTAAGTCCTTTTCTGCCTATTGAGATGGCGCTGTGCTATAGCTCGCCTAACTGGCCCTAATCTTCACCTGAGTCTTTGGCTGATGTCTCAAAGTTCCATGTTATGGGACTTTAGGATTTCAACACACTACAAGTGATGGTGATTCAGAAAATCTAGGAGGTAGATGGTTAAACCATTACAATCCACGCCATAGTACTCAGCAATGGCGGAAACCAAGTACCCCATACCTAAATTATTGCTCCTCTTATGTAAAGTTGCAACAATAACATTTGACAGATGTGTGCAGGTGCACGCTGAGAAGCTGTGATTCATGCATCACAATAGAAAAAGTTCCTTCATTTAGCACTTGTTGGTTTCTGATTTGTCAAAAACCATTTGGCATATGAATTTATGTAAAAACAAGTACTCATGGCTTTGTATAATGTTGTTGTAGGCATTCTTGGCCTCGAATTGCTTCAACCTAGTGAGCTCATTCCAATAGCGGGAAGCACAAAAATCATCGTGCTGATCAACAATGGAAGATTTGGGGAAACCACAAATAGCATACATAATTTTGAGGTTCAACTCATAAGGTTGTCCCCGCAACCTAAACCACATTTCCTTAGGGTTACTAGTTTCGAACTGAAGGGATGAGAAGAATTCGAGAGTGAGCTCCTGGTATACAAGACATTGAAAGTTTATAAACCTACTCCACCAAATTCTTTCTGCTAAATTCTCTACCCTATCTCGCAATTCTAGCCTATCAAGTGTAGCAAAATTAAAATATTTCAGGACTACTATTTGTTTAACATTAAGGGATTGGAATCAAATACCTTCCTCCTCTGTATAGATTGGGATGGGTACTCTGAAATCTGCGGCCTTGTTCCTTCACCCTCTGCTCGAGACTTTATTTTTTTTCCCAATGCTTGGTTGCACTTCGCTGACTGCTTAATGCGTGACATAGTAGATTGTAAGTAGGTGAAGGTTGGAATAAAGTGAAAATTTAGAAGTTAGTTAGAGAGAAGTGAGAGTGTTTGGAGATTCTAAACTTACAAAGATAAAGTTAAAATGAAAGTGATTGCAAAATGAAGTATGAAATGAATATGTAGGTGAAGGAAGGGTAAAATGGTAAAAAGTTTATATGAAAATCATGTAGATAGTTTTACCCTGCCGTAGGCCACGATCGTGGCCTGTAATAATTCCATCGATTTTCCAATTTTTTCCTCTTTTGTCCTTCTACATATTCCCAAGATCCCTTCCTAACTCATTTATAGCTCTTTCACCTCTTTTTTGCTTACTTCCTCGATCATCTAACTCGTTTATAGCATGTCAAGTCAACTTTGTCTTCGTCTTCCTTCTTCTTCTTCTCTCTCTCAATATTCTCTCTTTAGGGTTTCAAGTGTGGATGATGCAAAAAGCTCCTTTGTGCTCCTTTTAATGTTCTTTAAATAGTCTTTTATGTTTTGGGTAACCCTAAGGTCTTTCCGAAGTCTGAAAGATCTAAAATTTCCCTCGAAATGTGAAGTTCATAAGCGACTGCTCGTCTGTCCGATGCAAGCCACGACCGTGGCTCTACAAGATGTCATAGGTCATTGTTTCACCTCGACTGTATTCTGAAGCTCCTCCATTCTTCTATATTGACTCTGAAACACTAGCAAATATATCAAGCTATCTCAAAAATATAATATTTAAGGTCAAAAGCTTGTAGTAACCTATAAAATACTTAAAAACACAAATAATTAACAAACTAACACAATTCTAACCTAACCACATACTAAATGATCGAATTAACAAATAAACACATATCAAACTATGCATAATTAACAAACTAATACAATTCTAACCTAAACATATACTAAATGATCGAATTAACTAATAAATACATATCAAACTATGCCCTAAAACATAATGATATTTACACTTATCAAATGGCCAAATATGTTTCCCCTTCTCCTAAAAACACATACTTTGAATTCTCAAGTAACTCTTTCAACTCTACTTTTGGTGGGGCTGCATTCTTCTCTTCATTGGGAGATGTCTCTAAGAATTCACCAAACTTTCCCTCAGTGGCATCATCTAGCAATTAGCAGTACTCATCAATCTCTTTAGCCAAGTCTAACTCCCTTTCTTCTTCTTCCTACAAGGCAAAATCAAAATTTTCTGCATTAATTTGATTAACAAGAGAACATTCTTTATAAACAACAGTAGCAAGAATAGGTTTAACATTAAAGATTAAAAATACGACTATTTCTTCTAGACAGTCATGGTCAGTTTCCCATTTTTAACTTCAATCAAGGTGTTGGTGGTGGCCATAAGAGGCCTTCCTAGGAGTATGGTGTGCTCCTTTTCTTACTCTTTTACGTTCCCTATGTCAAAAACCATAAATTCTATAAAGATATTCAATCTTCCAACATTCACTAACACATCTTTCATTATTCCTTTTGGTTAATGGATTGACCTATTAGCTAATTGTAGACACATGTTGGTAGGTCTTAACTGTTTTAGATTTAATTTCACATAAATAGAATAAGGCATAAGGTTTATACTTGCTCCAAGGTCAATTATACCTTTAACTTTATCACTATTACCCATTGATACTTTCACGATGAAAATCCATGGATCTTTTAATTTGGGGGCAATTGTTGTTGAAGGACTACACTTGTTACTTCTGAAACTATCACCTTCTCGTATGGTGTAAACTTCCATTTTTTGGTGCTTAGTTCTTTAAAGAACTTCACATAAGCTGGAATATTCCTAATCACATCAAACAAAGGTAGATTAATATTAACTTTAGAAAGTACGTTATAAAAATTAGAAAATTGCTCATCTTGTTTTGAGTCCTTAAGGTGGCTTGAATATGGAACTGCTAGTCTACAAAGATCGGTCGACTTATACAGTTTTGGTCCTTCATTTCCTTTGGTTGCATGCTCGAATTGTTCACCTTCCTGAAATTGACTTGAAGAGTCATGCCCATTTCTTTCCTCATTTTCCTCATCTCTTCCCTTGATGACGTTCTCCTTTTGTTGATTACCAAATTAGACATATTAGAAGGAATCTCAACATGATTATCAATCACCTTACCACTTCTTAGAATCATAACAGCCTTGGCTTGTTCGAGTTGACTAGGCAACTTTCCCTTTTGATTGTTTTGTATTTGAGTGGCGAGTTGCCCTACTTGAGTTTCAATCCTCTTCACAAAAGCTTCTAAGGAGTCAAATCTCTTATTATTTATTTCTTGATTTTGAGCGATTGCTTGAATAAATGTATTCAGACTTTCCTCCAAAGAAAGCTTTCTCAGTAGGTTCTAATTTGAGGATTGCCCTTAGAATTTACTGCCACTGAAAATTCTGAAATTGGTGTTGGTGCTGTGTTCACATTTTTTCTTGCACTTCCCAGCTACTACATGAAACAGTAGCAGTTCATATGAAACGCAGACTACATTTTTCTCTCACGTCCCAACTACTGCGTCACTGTTTCATATTACTGCGTTTCTGTTTCATATTACTGCGTTTCATGCTCCACTGTGTCTTCATTTCTGCTTCTCTTCATGCTGCTACGTTTTCTTCACGGACTGCTACTATTTTACTGCTTTATTAAATTGATGTTTTTATACGGCAAAAACATGCACGTTGCATGCTTTCTATGATTCTTCTTCTTTTTGTTCCATTTTTCTTGTCTTCTAATTTTCTTCTTCTTCCTCCATGAGACAAGTGAATATTAATCTTCAAAAAATGGCCCAAATATCGTACTTTTGACTCACTTTAACTTCTTTGCTTCCGAATTGTGCATAAAATCACATATGAGTCAAAGTAAGTATCTTAAGCAATTTCATGTCCTTAATCGCTAAGTGTTATGAAATAATTAAATAATCAATTAAGCACCTATCACCAGTCCAAGAAATTATAGTAATTCATTAATCTAAAGTAAAATTGAATTACTCCAATAGCTAGAGTAAAGATATGACAATGTTGGAACTTAACGAGAACATGACTCACAATAGAAAACTTTGGCGTGCTAGGATTAAGGTAAAGTAACCCTCGTAAAAAGATCTTGGTAGTTCCCTTGTATTTGTTAACTCTTGCCTATTGTAGTTAGCCTAAGTGGTAATTACGTATTATTATTATTATTATTATTATTATCATCATCATCATCATCATCATCATGATTAATATTAATATTAATATTATTATTATTATTATTATTATTAGGTTTATGATAATTAATGTATGATTATGATTATGATTATGATTATGATTATGATTATGATTATTATTATTATTATTATTATTATTATTTTATTTTTATTTTTATTTTTATTTTTACTTACTATCATTTATATATATTAGTTATTTTTATTTTATTTTTCCCTATTATTTTTTATTTTAAATTTAATTTCTTTTTCAGTTATTTTATTTCAATTTTATTTTTATTTATCATTTTTATTTACTTATTTATTTATTTTCTTTTTTATTTTTATATTCATTCATTCATATGGGTCATTTAAAAATAATCTCTCTACTAGTTAAGGTTAAGATTGCGTACTAATGGATCTCTCCAGATCTCACTTCTCAGCAAGATTTCGACTGGATGTTATTGTTTTTATCTAGTGGCCACCTTTCTCTCATTTTGTAGAGAGTTTTACAGCTTGCTATCTTGCTACCAAGGATAGCCTGCACTAGAGACAAATTTTCTAAAATAATTGCTCCTTAATTGTAGCTTCCTTTATGAAAATTTTTTAATTTGGTTCTTGCCATATGTTATACACCATTGATGCCAAACTAATTTTCACTGCCTTGTAATTTGCTTTGTTCTCTATTCTCAGGGGCCCTATCCAAGCTATTTGTTCATTCTAATTAAGTACCCCTTGTATCCTTTTCTATATTTTTAGAGTGTATCTACATTTGACCATGATATGGTCTAAGGATTCCATATTAGAATTGCACAGTTCACACTCCAATGATGCAATTGAAAACTTAATCTTATCCTTAATTAGGAGTCTCCTAACCAGTCCCAACCATAGGGTAAATGCATGTGATGGGTTAATATCATTATCCTAAACTAGTGTTCTCCACCTCACTCTATTATTAGATTCCTTTTGGAGAAAGGCTCTGCAAGCTTTTAAGTTAAAGGTTTTTGATCCCTCAATAATCCACAATACTTCATCCCTCTACCACATAATATATTGCCTGCATTTTAGATTATTTTAAAGGATTTGATACTTAATTTGAGAAGTATCACCAATTTAGGTCTTATTTCTACCTACATAAGGAAATTAAAGAAGAAATGGCTCAAATTTAAGCTATTTTTGGAAGAATTGGAGAAGGACCTAGAACACGGCACTAACACACCACCTTGTTGAGGATCATCTTCAAACGTGGTCTCTTCTATTTCTCCAATGCACCTTATACACTCTCGTGTTTCCTTTTAAATGAAGAAAACAATACCCTACACGGTCCCGTCTAAGTCCCTGTGTTGTCTTTACTGATTTCCAGAGAATATCTCAAAAAACAAGACCATATACATAGAACTATGTTAGGGACTATATATCTCAGTAAAAGTTGGGGTTTCAGGTTTAGAAAAAAAAAAAGAGAAGGCAGAAAATAAAGAATTCTTTAGCCAAGAAACATTTTAAAGTTATTTTATAGCTATTATGCGTTGGTTTTGATCATGACTACATTATTCTTTAAGGATATAGGCAGATTTCAACAATAATTCTTTGAAGATTCAAGATTCAAGAATAATGACTTTATTATCTTATTTTCTTTATTGTTTTTCTGTTGATATTTCTTATGCAATTATAAACTAATTGGGATATAAATTTAAGTAGGATGAACCTAGGATATAATATACTTTGATTGATTTCTCATTTAATTTAATTTCTATTTTTTTTAGATTTAGTCATATTTTTATATTGATTAGATGGAAGGAGAGGAAGTGAAAGATTTGATATTTGATTCGTGCATCGAGATTCAAGAGATAAGATTTATCCTTAGGTCACAAAGTGGATAAAGAGGGTTAAGCATGACTTATTCGAGAGAAAGCTGTAAGATTTTACTAGGTTAGGATAAAACCTATTAAGCAAGTTCATAGAATGAATTAAAACATTCTTAGTTGTCTAGATTCGAAAGAGATTTTGGTTAATTAAACTATAAATAAGAGTTGTATGCCTCGAGAGAGAATATATATAAGTTATAAACTCTTACTAGTCCAAGAAATTAGAGTATTTCGTTAAGCTAGAGTAAAATTGAATATAGTAAAGTCCTAAGAGATTTCTCCTAAATTTATTTAACTCAATGATTGATGTATTCTTGATCATTGCATTCTTTAGTGTTTAGATTTTGTTATTTGCTTTATTTTCTCATGGAATCAACTATAATCGTTTTCCTAGCTTGTTAAGTTTATGAATAATCATTAGTTAACTGATAGTCTTTATGAGATCGACATACTCGCCTGTGCTTTTACGATTAAAACAATCAATCATCTAGCTTCGTCAATAATAGCTCCTGCATTATACTCTTTGAATAGACTCATCTCAAAGTGTTCTGGTTAGACCTAGTAAGGCATCACTCTTAACTTTCCTAGAGCCTCTTTTACTCTTTGGCTTGCAATAAGGGAATGCCTTACTACCAAAGATGCAGTCTATTTTGGCTCCTTTAACAACTAAGACTGTCTCCTTTGCAATAGATTTCAAGAAAATCTTGATCATCTCTTTTTTAAGTGCCTTATATTAGGAACACTCGGCACTTAATTATATAATTATGCAATCTGCAATATGGAGCCAACGACTAAAGGCAAATCATCATATAGGCTAGTAAGACCAAGCTTAAAAGCAGGGATGATACCAGAGTATTCATAATAGCATTAATCTGTGCAATTTATGCAAATTGGAGGGAGAAAAGTAACAGAATTTCTCCAACAAAAGCAGGGACTCCCTCTCCATCACGAGGAAGACAATATCAACTATAAGAGTAGCACTTAAAGCTAGAAATTCTTTGCCAAACATTAGTTAAAACCTAGCAAAAAGATGAACATTTAGAATGGAAGAACAAAACTCATTCTAGTGAGCATTCTGGTATAAGAACAAGCAAACACAGGAGCAAGGTAATAGTATTCCAATGTTCCTTGTGCTTGTCATTCCAAGCATAGGAGCTGGTTTTGTGTTCTACTAACTTTCAGTATTGGAAAGAACCTCAGTGACTCTTGCTGCACTTTTCTCTAAGTTACCTCTGGAGCATATATAAGGCTCATACCAATGGAGCAATGGTGTTTAACATTTTTCCGAGGAAGCTCCTTAGCATATAACTTGTATTCTTTGGAACTCTTCTTCTGCAGCCTGGTAACTCAATTCCTTGTTCCAATAGACTATAAGTTAAATGCACCACTAATGATCCCTTTAACAAGAGTGTCTAACATAAATTGACTAAGATAGTTTTTGCTGGTAATTCAAAATAATTTATATTTATATTTATATTTATATCTTGATTTTTTAGAACAAAATCCCGAATACATGAAAAAATAAGAGTTATTTTTATCAAGATAAAAAAAGTTATAACTAAAAAAAACTTGGTTAGAAAAAGTGATAACTAAAAAACCTTAGTTAAATTGTATTCCTAGCTTAATTTATTATTTACATGTTATGACAAATCTCATATACACACGAGCAAGCGTTTCACCATCGATAAAAAAGATTAATGCTTATTGTTATTCATTAGCAGCACTAGAATTAATATAAGATAAAAATAAACATTCATGTAATTAAATAATTTATTAATATATTCATATAAATAGAAAAATTTATGAATCGATATTAATATTAAGAGTTAATTTATAAATTTGTTAGGACAAGAAATATCAACGAATTGCTTCTATAATTTTCACTATGGATAAAATGTGGAGCAGCTCTAATGGTTACATGTCGTTTGTCAACATATACACATATGACAATTGACACGAGAACAACGATCGATCTACATTTGTCTAAATCCTATCAACCAAAGGCAACGAAACTAGTCATCCCAATGCTAAAGCAAGTGATGCTTCCTCAATTAAAAATGATATGAAACAAATATATCTTGCTCCAAGTGATAAAACGCAGTCCTCTCTCTACACGACTCTCACCCACGCTCCGCCACACACCGGACACCCATAGGCCCATCTACTGATCCACCAGACCTCCCGCTCATTTTGATTGGGCGGATTTGCAGCACCTGGTGTAACCAGAGCTGAAGTCTGACGCAAACACCTTATGCACTGTAATTGATGACATTGTAATAATAAAGTTATGCCAAAAATAAAAAATTAAAGATAGCAATACGCTGACATCACACAAACCTACCTTGTACCAAACTCCTTCAAGACCTGTCTTCCACACGGCAGTAACAACATCTCTACGAGAACCCATTATTCCGAGATACGCCCCCAACCCAACAGATGTATTTAACCCGAAAGCTGCATCTCTTTCAGATATTCTGCGTTTTCTTGGCCATAGACTTAACGATCCATCCTGAACTCCATAGCTTTCCAATGAGCTCAACAAGTCGAGTGAATCTGCAGATCCACCTGGTTTGGGAGTATCATCGCCCGCACCCACATCTTCTGGATCAGACCATGGCCCACCAAACATATTCCGCCTATGCCACTCTTCTGATGGAGGATGAAGTTCTAGTTCACGGAGTAACAGGCCAGCAGCATCAGCACCTCTAGGCCGGGGCATATTCTGTTTTTGACGTTAAACAAAGGGAACATGATAAATCCAATTTACCATATTGGCATAGAAGGCTTGATATGCCAATAACGCTAATAAAAATAAATATGACTCCATCCAAATTCAATAATTGCGTAAACCAACGAAGATAAAAACTTTAACCCACGACATGATTTACATTCAACTCTCCCCAGTCCTACAAGGAAACATAACATTAAAACTTTAATCCACCACAAGATTTACATTTTAACTCTTCCCTTGTAGAAACCAACGAAGATAAAAACTTTAACCCACGACATGATTTACATTTAACTCTCCCCAGTCCTACAAGGAAACATAACATTAAAACTTTAATCCACCACAAGATTTACGTTTTAACTCTTCCCAATCTACAAGGAAACATACTCCTAGTATGGACTTCTTGAAATTAACTCCAAAAGACAAATTACAATTAATACTGTAATCTCGATATCCTCAAACTTTGATGCACCCTAAAACTACAGGGTAAAACCTAAAAGTCACTGTTCCAGAATTAAATTTTCAAAAAGCTAGGAAAAACTATAAATTCCTACGACCATGTACCAGAAATCCGATACTAAATTTTGTATTCTGAGAACCCAAACAACAAAGTCAACAAAAACATGCTAACAGGATAGACTCAATGCATGACAAATCTACAATTACTGTCAAACCTATTTTCCATCCATAAAACAATATTTCCATCGTTCAAAAACGAATAAAATTAAATTAAATCATAAATCCAGACCTGCATATGTGGACCTAGGGATGCCTCTACAACCTCTGGCAATACAGTATAATTCCCATCAATATAATGCAGCCGCACTTGAATGTTGCTGCTTCCGACCTGAGAAAGTGGCAACGGGTGTGGAAGACCAGAAGTTCTCCTACATAGATCCATGAGTATGAGGAACAGGACCTTCACCTAGAGGACAGCAGCACTTCAAACTTTAATCAAGGAAAGAATTACCCATTACTAAAATGGAAAACATGATAAAAACATAAAATTTCAGAGCCAATCCATGATAAGAGCAATTTCTCTCAATTCAATTCAAGAGAGTCTATGCAACTGATAATTGCTATATCATTGAGCTTTTCAAAGGACCTAAAGAAACCAAGGTTATACCTCCTCAAAAGTGTATCCCTGACCAGCATTCCCATAACCCAATCTTGACCGTCCAGCAGGTCCATCTTCTACTCCTTTAGCTCCAGGAACAAGCTGACCACCTCGAGCTGCCTGGCCTTCATCTGACCTAGCAATCGATGGGACAGGTTTCAACGAAACAGAGCTGATCTCATCCACCTTGCCAGGAGCAACAGGCTGAGGTTTCTGCATATTTGTATCAGCATTTCTCTGGGAACTACCAACAAAGCGTGGTAGTTGTGTTCGTCGAAAGAAAAAACAGAAAAGCAGCAATTGACATAGTCTGTGAAGGAAATGGCAATCTCCAATAAGCCGCACAGCAGGTGTTCCAGGAAAAGTTCCAGTATTGATGCTGATTGGCATAAAAGAAGATGGACCACTTATGGCATTTGGAGTTGAATTGGACACTCCATCTGTAGTGCTACTAATCTTAGCAATTGCACCTTGCACCCAAGCTTGCATCTGAGTGCTTCCAGTGGAGCTTGTAGCACCACTTTGACCACCTAGGAAAGTTGTATAAACATGTCAAGGGACAGGAAACAATATTCAAAGGGACTCCTAAACAGAAAAGGCATCATCTTTTGCAGCATTGTCAATATCAAATGTTAGACATTAACAAAAGCTAGCAAATCCAACATTAGAAAGAGTAATGATTTGATTCTCCTTATAATTCTTGTTAAATCAAAAGAAAGGACAATGATATCATACTAACCCTGAGTTGTTGCAGGAGATGCAGCACTTTGGGTTGGAGCCGTTACCATATTCCGGTTACTGCCTGTACCTGCTGTAACTGCATGACTAGCCAATGTGCGACAAAAACTTGCATAACGACGCAAGCGTGTGATAAAATGTGAAGCTAAGTCAAGAACAGCATCAACATATGCCTGCATCAAATACCACAGTTAGAGATAGCCAGTTCAGATACATCTTAGATCAATATTCTGCAAATTAAGTCACAACCTAGCAAAGCACTTCCATCATCTGAGAAAAAGTGCATTAGCTAACGCAGAGAGGCAATATGTGAAGATTTTTAAAATATTGGTAGAAAAATCAGTAGTTTCTTAACAAATATCTAGCATAACCAACACAAGTTTCTTAACAAAGATCTAGCATAACCAAGACAAAAGTTCACAATTAGGCTCTCTTTTGTACCACTCATCCAAGTAGTAGGCAGGGGTTCATGGTCAGCTATCCAGAGGATTTTTCTAGGACTAAAGATATAGCCTTCAATAAATGAAATCTAATATCAAAAATCCATTCATTTTATAACTCAAAATCACGAAAGGATTTCCTTGGTTTACATCCCTTTGGAATAATACGTCCTCTCAAATCATCCATTGAAGAGATGATAACATTTTGAAAAAAAAGAGAGGCATTTGATGCCCGAAAACAGCCAGTTTAAGTCAGCTATAAAGTACAAAGTTATATAAAAATGCTCAAGGAATACCCCATATGATGCCCAAACGGGAATTTAATTTCAGTCAGTGAAAAGCTTTGTTAACTGGGAAAAAACAAACTTTGCCTTGAATTTGGTTTTTTTCATTTTGTTGTGAATGCCCTTAAAGTACATCTTTAACAATGTTGAGACACCAAGACAGACAGCTTAAATTAGCATCCCTTCTATAATTCATTTAAACAATAAAGTATAACACTTATAAATTAATAACCTCTAATATATAATAATTTGTATTGTCCGTACTTGATGTGATAGACTTAAGTTAATTCTCAATTAGATTTTATATGGTCCCAAATTATTACTCTATAGAGGTTTTGCAAGAAGGAAAGACCATAAGTATAGGAGCAGAATGGGAGCAAATAATAGACAATTACCATTCAGTAACCACCATACCTGCACATAAAACCCAAATGGATCACAAAGGATCTTCACTATTTAAAATTGGGAGAAAAAATCTTTTCAACAGAATGCAAATCTTTTGGGTCGAGAAAAATGAATTTAACAGAGTTAAAATAAAAACCTGTATACTTGGAACAAGATTTGGTTCAACAGCCATTGCTTCAGGATCAATGCCAGATAGCGTCTCACCAGAAGCCTGCCACGGCTCAGGAACCAGTGCTGAAGGATTTATCAGAGCCGATTCAATGCCTTTTCCAAGCATATCAAGAAGCAGCCTTGCTTGCATATCCAAGACCATTGCCCTGACTTCTTGAGCGTTTGTACCTTCCAACATCCTGCACTTTATTCTATCTAGACTCTGCATCACACCAAAACCAAGTTTAGCTACTCGAAGACTTGCAATCATGGACATCAGGGTAGTTGTTGAAGATGCATCTTAAATTGATAAGCAAACAAAAAACTCACACTCTAAGCATGGATTAAAACTAGGCCTGCAGATTCAAACACATTCTCAAGATATACAGATACCAGAATTACAGGCTTAAGTCACATAAAACATTTTCAATTTCATTGCTAAGAGGATAGAGTAGCAACAATAAAGCCTAAGAAGAGCATTACTCCAATCATATAACAGTAGCACAAGCTCAAATTCAGGAAACTAGAAGCAGACACATTAACATAAAACATGACACATTTCTCTAATTACCAACCATTGACATTAACATAAAACATAACACATTTCTCTAATTACTTACCATTGACACATGAAAAATCATAAAAACACTTTATAGATGGAAAAACAAATGATATATCAAGTTGCAAATGATCCAGAGAAAAATTGCTGAACTTCTGTACTCTTTGTCTCTATACCCACTGTCGTAATTAAATAAAGATGTGTGAGGAAGACTGAGGGAAATAGACCACAGGTACTTACAGGACCATATTGTTGCCTATGTTGCGTGGAAGGAAGAGAGTGAAAATCTGCATCCAGGACTGCAATCACGCTGTTCAGAGAAACTGAAACCCAATAAAGGAACCCGTAAATTTCCTGTTTCCCCATCAAATCGTATCTCCAGGAAAGAGAACAATGGTTACATCTAAAAGAAGAGAAGTTATAATTTGAATTTAAGCATGTTTGTTGTCAACAATAGTAATATTAACATAGTTCTTACCAATGCCGTCCTCAGCAGCACTCTGAGTGCAGCCAACAGCATCCCACCAATCAACTCCAACCAAAAGACTCCACCAAAACCTACTCTAACAGAATACAACATCAGTATAATTTCCAGATATCCACCTATTCTGACATACCTGGGGTCATACGTCCTATAAATCAGACAACTTATCATTGTGCAAAAACTGGTTTACAAATTACCTCTCAGCAATTGCACGTTCCAAAGTTGCAGAGTTAGCCTTCACCTGACTACTTGGAACAGCAGGAGGAAGAACCCGTATTATCTTCAGTATGGAGCAGTCCTTGCCAATGTCATGCCAAACAGATGCTGAACAGCAGCTTGTGGAAGAGAAGGCAGGAGCTGCTATTGCGGATCCAACATTTATCTGGTAGTTGTCAACAGGGGTAAAAACTGGGCCAGAAAATATGTGCACACCACCTCGCAAAAAGGCAATTGCAATCTCACCACCATGAGCCGAATAAACAATTCGAGCAAGTGTTCTAACATCACTTGGCAGATCAAAGGGATCAAAACTGACTCTTTTTGCCTTCTCGACAACAGAATCAGATGGCTTTCTTCCATCTAAGGTTTGACCAGCAGCAGGAACTTCATGAAATTTAAAATCATTGGTCGGTGCTATACTTCTATCAACTTTGGACACCCAAACTGTTTGCATTGGTGCCTGCCCATTAAAACTAGAAGTAGGATTTCCAAATATTTGATGAAGAACAACAGGCTGCAGTGATGACTCCCAGCGCTGCACTCTCCATCCTGTGATTGAAGGACCCTCATCAGGATCGTAGGGGGACATGTATTGCCCTGCATCAGTTCAACCAATTGTAAGTATCAAAATCAACTCCTATCTAAAAATATCATCCCCAAAGAAACAAGCCATATTTGGGTTTATATTTTTTCAATCATCTCGATCTAGAGACAAGGTAAAGCCAGAATTTATTCAAATAGTGTTCAGAGTCCACAGGAAATCACTAACCCTCCATTATAAGGGCACAACAGCCTATCATTAATCAAGAGGCCGGGCACAAAAGATATATATTGATGCAAACTTCAAAATGAATTAATCTAAAAACCAAGTTTCATAGTATGGATATTATTGTGTACCCTCAACTATCACAACTGCTATTACTGAACCACCACGAGTTGGATCAAAAGCCACAGCAGTTACTCCAGAACCCCAAGTAGTCGTTGCTGCAGATTGGGCAGCAGCCTCTGGACTAACATATGCCGAAAAATTTGAAACTGGTGAGCAATGAAGTGGCACAGAATCCTCCTCCACTTGCTTTTTCCCTTGCTGTTCTTCAGATATTGAATATTCTTGCCAGCTAAATAAATATGCTGCCAAAGGTGCAAAACCTGCCCAGCTCGGTGGATTGAGTGAAGGTGGAACACCATTACTAGTACTTGTTTTTGGAGTTGCTTGGAATGTGCTTCCAGGGCCGGGAGTGACCTCCCAAACAACCACAGTAGATGGGTTTACTATTGGAACACCTGCAACGTGCAAGGCACCACTATCTGTAACAATAGCATCAGCAGCCATAATACCACTAGGGCCAGCACCCAAGAGTCCTTTGCTTGTGTAAAACCATTTTGGAGCTGAATTATTCTGACTAGGAGGCCACTGGGACCAATGAAGTTGTACAGAACCCGATGAGAAAACAGAACAAACACAAAGGAAATTGGGCCATCTAGCTGAAATAACATTGGATAGTGCATCAGTGATTGCATACTGATGAGAAAGGAAGTATTGAAATAGTGAAAAGAAAGCAAAAAAGTGATGATGAAATCACAATTGTCATAATTGTTACAATACTAGCAAACTAATCATTCAGTAATTTTCATATATATCCGAAAACATCTTAAGCACGCACCATATCTTCTAAGAGTAAAGACCACTATTAGGCATTCCAGTTTCGTACAAACAAATGCATTCTATACTTTGAGAAATTTATAAACTTTTTCAAGAAATCATTCGACCCAAATCCTTGAGTTATTGGATGAGGCCAAAAAAGTGGTCAAAATATTATTCCAACACACCAAATCACACGAAACATGGACAAATCATAACAAATCAAATATCTGCTAAACGAAGAAGGCATTTGCTTAAACTTGCGATTTCACAAACATAAAAGCTTTCACACCACAATAATAAACCCTTCAACCCAAAGCTTAAGCTACTAGTGAGGTACAGACAATGGTTCATATATCATTCTAACTTCAAAATTGAATTTTATGTTAGTGAACCAACGCAACATCAGCTTATTGTCCACTGTCTATAACTTAGCATATTGGTAACGACACTAAATAGCAAAAATGAGGAAACTGAAATGAGAATGTCACTGTGCTAGGCATTCATAGCTGGGATATATCAGATTTTCTCTAGAAACAGGTTCCACATTCAAGCTAATTAAGGCAACTTTAAACTCACCACTTCAGCAACTAAAAATTAGGAAAGGTTGGCTAAGAGACATTGGAAAACAAACCTGATGTCTGGGACTGCTGCGAAAGGAACTTCTCTTCAAATATTGACTTTGAATTTGCAGGACTACTGGATTTTGATGAAAGCCATCTATACTGATTTTCCACAGAAGTCAAACAATAATTAAGTTGCATAGACAAATTGCAAAAACAAACAAATACAACTAGATGAAAACCTTGTCTGAGAAAAAAGTAAATTAAATGAAGGAAAAGAAAATGAAACAAGAAAAATAGCTACTAGGCGTTTACATGCAAATAACAAGAAGCTTCCACAAAAGAACATCTCCATCCGCAAATTGAATAGGCTTAAGAGAGAGAGAAAATTTGTGATCGCTCACAGTCAAGTTTATCCAATGACATAAGATCAGCATGTTATAACTATTTAGGCATCAATGAATATGGGCATGCACAGCTAAACAGGATGAGTATTGAACAAGAATACAGATTATGCAAAGTTGAGATATATGAAAGAGCAATTTGATCATTGGAAGAAAGCACAAATGATTAATCTGATATATCAATAACAGACACCAACACTATAAGAGCAAATCTCCAAGAGTATCACGGGTGAAAACTTTCAATCACACACATATCCCAATGATGGTGCAAAAAGGGTATAAACAATCTTATAATCAGCTATCCGAAAGGCAAAAGTAATAGCATACCGGAGAGACCCCTGAAAGCCATTTAGTAACAACAGCAAGGTCCTGCCGCCATTCATGCTCACGCTGCCAGCTTGTAGCGTCACGTACCAAATTAGCTGGACCCTGCATAAAAAAAAGTCGTAGCTAAATGAGAATTTGAAACAATTCACTAGAAGACAAGAAGAAGAAAGAAAGACTGATGAGTACAAGATCAGTTAATGTAACCACAATTTAAGTAAAAATGGAGAAGCTGTGGGTAAAAATATATGGTGAAGAACATAAAAGCTATTTGCTCAAAAAACGATAGGAAACAAGCTAGCTTACTTGAGAATGTTGAGTCCATATAGTTATCCTCCCATGGAAATTAGCAATAAGTAAGGCACGAGGACAAGACGTAGGGGACCATTCAATAAATTGGACAGAATCACGAGGAGAATCTGTAACCAAAAAAAAAATGCAAAGAATGCAATCACTCATTATTTGGAAGAAAGGAAATCTGTAAAAAAAAAAATACACATAAGATTCAATCATCATAACTAATAGGGCAGACTTGAATGCATCATTTGTGCAGTTTGTGTATGCAGTAGAGAGAGAGAAAAAAAACATCAAACACAAACGAATGGAAACTATAACCTCGTCAGACTTGTGTGCATAGATATCTATAGATAAGTGCTCATCAGGGAAAAAAGAAAAAGGAAAAAGCTCATGATTAAACCCCAAAAAAAAAAGTTTTTACAGACATAGACGCTTTTATGCTATCCGAAAAGCTTCATAAGAAAGAGTTCTCTTCCCAAATTTCACACAAAGCAGAATTCCAAAGCCAAGCTAACATCATAATTTAGTTTCCTTTTTGTTTTTGGAAATTTAGTTTCTTGGTTGAAGATATACGGCTAACCATTGACATTCAAGAAACAACCACTTATCAGCAACGAAAACTTCAACTTCAATTGGTTACCAGGTGATAAGTTAACAACTGTCACAGTATAGCGTAACAAAACCATAAAGGTTCATTGGGTATTATAATAATACCTGCTATTACATTGAAAACTGCACACTCAGTTGGTCTCTCAGGGATAACAATATGTATGGGAATCCAAAATGGTGAATTTGCATTGGAGCTACAACAGAAAAAGAGAAAGATATGAAGAAGAACAATTGTACTTTCAAACAACTATCCACTATTTAATGTACTTTATCAATTTATAATGCGCAACACATCAAAGATCACAGACGCTAATCAAAAAACAGCAACAGAATCGCTCTCGATTCTCCGAGTGCTGTGAGGCCAAAACCATACTACGGTAAACAACAATATCTTTGATGCTAAAACTAAATCTTCCTAAAAGAGAACACTAACCTTGGAATTCTAGCACATGTCTCTGATGCACAAGCTATAGCATTCAACTTTCCACACCAGGCAACAGCACTAAGAGAACAAACATTAAAATAACAAGTGAATCTTTTAGAAAATAAATAGAAAAAGAAGAGCCCCATAGAAATGCTTGTATTCATAAAAGAAGTAATATACCTACTTTAAGATAAGATAGGAATTTAATCTTGGACAACATGACAAGAATATTGTGTTGCAAGGTAGAGATTTACTGGCATGCACAAAAAGCTACAGGCCAGAAACGAACTAAGTTCCAGTTTCAACTCAAGTACTTAAATTACAACAATTCATGAATGCACTGATCTGAAGACATGGCAGTAATAATATGTGCACAACTACTCAACTTGGCCTGTAACATCCCCAAATAAGCATTGAGATCTACTTATTGCTCCTAAGGGCACAGGTACTACTTTTTAAAGATCATGCAGATCGCAAAGTAGACAATGGAAAGCTTCAGTATCATAAAGAAATATCAAAAATGACAATTAAGGGAAGCTCATAAAAGTTGCATTTCAGTATTGAGAAAGAGGAAACTAATACATAAACAAGTCCATAAATACTGGAGGCTAATCTTCATCCCTGTCAGTACACGTTAGTCCAACTGTTACTCATCTCCTCCCAACAACTTCTACTTATTGCACTCACCATCAACCTTACCAGCTCCTCACCAAACAAGTAAACTATAGAAAGCTGCAAAGGGCTAAAAAGTCGTAGCAAAAGATCACACTTTTAGCAGTTACAGGAACTCTAGGAATTTACGACAAACGGAAGAAACCTTTAAGGCCATAAATTCGATAACTTAAAAAGCCCTAAACAAGTTCAAATTACAGAACAATACACATGAAGAAAGTCAATATCAGCAAAAAGAACAGGCTTTCTCGAGAAAATCCGTTTGATCCATAAAGAAGCTAAAACGCTCAAAAGGGGCGACAATCCCAATGAAATCAACAGTTTCGAACACCAAAACATCTCCAGAGAAATTAACGAAAGAAAACAAAACTTTCAAGGGAATAACCTGAAATTGCGGCAAAGTTCAGGGACGCTCATTTTGTGCAGCAAATTTGTGCGAGGCTGCTTAAGGCGAATACAGAAAACAATGGCTGGAGAAGCGCCGGAAGCCGCAGGTTCAGGCGGGGGAGGCGGCTCCTCCTCCATGAGATCGTCGGGTTTATCAGCACTATCTTCGTCAGCACCGTTACCGGACTCGGCTTTCTCAGAGAGAACCACCGTGGCACCAGCGCTGCTTCCCCCGTCAGCCGACAGACCGGTGCTCTTGTCTTCCTCGGAATCCTTACTGGCAGTACTGGGGCCCAGCTGCTGCTGTTGCTGTTGTTGGGTTTGTTGTAGAGATTGATTACTCATATCTCCCAATTAAAACCCTAAGCTGCTATTTATAAATAATATTAGGAGAGAAAGAGAGAGAGACTAAGAAAGAGTAAGCGTAAGAGAGAGGAATGTGAGTGAGTGGTGCAAAAGTCTCACTTGAGGGCGACAGGTTGAGAAATTAGACAGAGAGAGTGCAAGAGGGAGAGAGAGAGGGGGTGACTGACTGTTCTTTATTTTTTTTTTGTTCCTTTTTGAAAGTGGGGTTAATGTGGATGAGTAACAGCCCGCACGGAGAGTGAGAGAGAGAAGGAGTGACTAACTGTTCTTTTAAGAGAGACAGAGAGTGAGTGAAGCGGTGATTGGTTCGCATAAAAACAATAATAATAAAAATGATAATGAATATAATAAATAATAAGAATAAATATTATCATTATAATTATAATAGTTAATTAAGAAGGAGAAATAATTATTATTAATATTGATAGTGATTGTTTATAAAAAATATTTAAAAATAAAAATTTATTATAATAGATTGAGCCTTGTATCAAATTCAATCTTTTATTTTATACCTTTATTTTTCATGCCTAGTGAATAAGCACCCTAACTGTTCTTTTATTTTCTTTTTTGTTCCTTTTTATTTGCTTTGACTCCCATTTGTATAAGAGTTGCTCTCTGCTATATGGACAAGAATTGCTTTCATGTCCTTCTATATAATTTGGTTATTCCCTTTTCCCCCATTTGTTTTCTTAGAGCTTTAATTTGTATTCACATTCATTGTGGCTTTTGGTTGATTTATATTTGATTTATATTTATGATTTTATTGCAATTCTGTTTCTCATTGATAAAAAAGAGTTAATTAAATTTTTTTATAAACTGATATTAAATGACATTGTGATAACAATCTTATCATTTCTCCAACTTGCATAAAAATAGTTTTTTTATAAATAACTATAAAATTAACGTATTCAATACACAAGACTTCTCGCTTTATGAGAGTCTGAGAAAAATCATCGATATATGCAACATTTTCTTTATATTTTTACAAATCATAAATAACTTAAAATACGTGGTCAAGTTGAATTTTTTAAATATACATATCTATATATCTATATATATATATATATATATATATATATATTAAAATTGATCATATAATATTTTATAGAGTTATTTCCAAAGACTAAGCATAATTTTTTAATCTTGGTTTCTAGTATATGTATATCAAATAATCAATGGATCAAGACTAAAATTGGAGGTTAGATTGAAAATAAGTCAACAAATTAGGTTTTGGTCTAAAAAGTAAAATTGTACATGTTAGAATAGAATTTGCTTAACCATCTGTTCTCGACCCGGCCCGAGCCACGTTGACCCATGAGTCGACTGGCCGGATGGACCGATCCAGCCCGCTCATTAATTTTTAAAGTAAAAAAATTTAAAACAACATCAGTTTAGAAAAGATGAGTGAATCACGGGCAGGCCACACCTACCAATTGTTACTCCTCATTCACCCAACTTAACTTTTAGGTTCAGACCAATTTTAATTTAGCAAAAAGTCCTTCTTGAACTCTTAACATTTGCACTAAAATATAGCTAAGATCCTAACGTCTAGAGTATACAAAAAAAAAATCTAACATTTTTAAAATCATTGGGTCAAATTCAATTAATGATATCTTTATACTCATTAAGGTTTCATTAGTTGAGTGTCAAGTCACTTTTTTTATTTTTTGTCTCCATAAAATTCCTAATTATTCAACGAGTTAACTCCAACAAATCCCTAATATTGTGTTATTTCTTTGTTTTATATTTTCATGTAGAAGTCCTTATTCTAATAGCGAATGCTTATTAGAGAGAATCTATATGAATGATTAAAGCTTGCACATCTTCATGGCTTATAAACCCTTGTCAAATTATTGAACACCATCCACTTATAAATGACTATACATGTATTATGTTCTTGTTACTACACTTCTCCAATAAACTTTGCATTCATATTGTCGTCACACTGCAACAGGAGTACTTAAATTAGTCCTACTAGCAATGTCTAAATTTGTCAATGCCTCTTCACCGTCATCTTCTTCAATGACCCGAGAGTTCCTAAAGCAAAAGGGGAAGGGATATGGATGACACTTGTTAAGATTTGTGACTAATATTGATAAATCATATTTAAAAATGTAAAAAAAATAAATTAAGACTAAGTCAACACAATCAAATAAACTAGAATAGTAAAATAATAAAAAATCAACCAATAAAACAATAGCACTTGAAATTCAAATCCTTTCTAAGATTTCTTATGCAATCATGATTTTATTAATCAATTTAATATAAAATTTATTGGACTGTGAAATTTCTGAATTATGCTAATATCTTTCTCAAGACTATTTACCTTCAATTCTAAGTTATTAATTGAAATTTCTTTATTAGTACTTCCCCTTAGTATTTTTAATCTTTATTTTATTATTTATTTGTATTTTATTTGTATTTATATTATTTATTTGTAATTGTATGCTTATTTTGATTTTTATTTATTTTATTATTTGAATTTGAATTTTCTTATTTTATTCTATAAAAAAATTTAATATAATTATTGATTTATTTATTAATATAATTTTTTTTTTGGCTTTTTGTTTTCTTCAAACAGTTCTCTTTTTTTCTATGTGTCTATTGGAAACAGTTTTCTTACTAGTTAGGGATAAGGCTGCGTATTACTGGACCTCTTCAAACTTCAAGTCTCAATAAGATTTCTACTGAAATGTTATTATTGTTATTGTTGTTGTTGTTTTTAATTAAAACTCTTAGAATTATATTAATTGATTTATGAACTTCACTATTAGATTTGACACTAATTTGAAATATTTATGTCAACCTATCTCTAAATTTAGATGCAACTCCTTTCAATTATGATAGATCTATTCTTAAATTAGATTTTCTAATCTTAATTACATGAAATCATACATAAATCAATATGTCGATAATATTAATTTAAGAATAAATAAGAACACATAATTGAATCTCAATGAAACTTAAGAATAAATTAAATAAAATACAGTCATTATAAGGTCCATCCTAGGGTTCATCTAATATAGATATTAAGAAGAATTTAACTCATACTCATGAAAAACAAAACATCAAAACTAAATAAAAAGTTGAAATTAAGGATAAAATGATTGAAATCCCTCAAATCTACAAAAATTTCACTCTATATTGATGAAAATTTTCTCTAACGAGATTTTCTTAATTATTTCTTATGCTTTGTGTCATTTTGGGGTTTTTCCTTGTGTTTCCCAAGCCTATTCTTTGCTTTTCTCTTTAATTTTGCCTTTTATAGTTCAAAAATTAGGTTTTTCTTTGATCTTACCTTTTATAATTCGAAAATTAGGTTTTTGAGTGATACATGTTGACAAGTTTTATATCACAAAACACACTAAACATGGGTTGTAAATATAATTAATTAATCATTTATCAAACATCCTCATACTTAAGCTTTTGCTTGTCCTTAAGCAAATCATAATCCAAATTATTATACTTAAAAATATTCATCCATTATTAACCTTAACCTATCCGTCCACACCTAAATCATCACGTCATATTAATCAAATAACATACAATTAAATTCAAGTCATCCTAGAGCCAACCTTCATAATTCAATATCAATAACAATCATATAGATAATCTTTTTGAAATCAAAAGCACAAATTTTCACTCACTTACTAAGGATTCACTTAATACATTCAAAATGTATAGTGTGGAATGTGAAGGAAATCTCAAATCAAGATATAAGAAGATTCTTAATCATAAGCTTGCAATAAAATCATATCTCCACCACTTATAAGTAAACTAAAGACAAAAATCAAAAGGTCTTGTTAAAAGATTTTACTAAGGCTTAGGTAAAGGTATGATAGGAATAATAAAAAGGGTAATAATATTGAAGGAATTTTATATAAACAAAATTACATAAAACTTTTTTCTTCATAACATAGGTCCTTCACACCATAACTCCATTGGTGCAATAACTTCAACACTATTTTTTTATGCCTTCCAACATATATTGTTTTTTTTTAGCATTCACCATATACTAACAATCAAAGAAATATTGGACCTTTTTTTAATTCTTCAATATAATCCAAGTTTCAAACGATCAAGTAAATGTAAATCCTTTAAGGTTCAAAAATAATGAAAGGCTTTCAAAAACAATAAGGTAAAGGCCATTAATGTAGTTATAATCAATAAAATGACTAAGTCTCAAAAGTAGTTACTCCTGAGGTATAAAATATGGTAGGATAATGGTAAAAAAAATAGTCTAAAACAAAAGGTTAAATATAAATTCCTTTATCATGTAAATACTTCTAATTTAACAAATATGGTCTCAATATAGATTTTTAAAAAAAAAACAAGTTCTAGAATCATCCAACTATGTATGATGACACACATTAAAGAACAAAAGAGCTTAAAATAGTGATGCCTTTGCTCTTGTGCTCAAATCTCTCAAAAATGCTTCGTATGTGTCAATAATATGTAATTTTCATTCAAATTAATTATCTCAATGATTATTTGAAATATGATTTATAAAATCAAGTCTATTCTAACTTTCATCCTTGTGCATACTAATTTAATACAATAATCAATAACAATATAAAGTAGTTTTGACAAATTTTAACTAAATCAGGATGTCAATTAATAAGAATTAATAAAAAAGATTACAATAAACTTAAGAAATTTGAAGCCTCTTCCCCACACTTAAAATTGTACATCATCGCCAATGTACATAATAGAAGCACAGATAAATAATATTAATAAAAGCATAAAAAGTGAGAAAGGTAGGAATTGTTACTTCCCTAAATGCTAAGATTTACGAAGTTTTGAATGTGGTGAACCATTCATCTGATACTACGTATAACCATCCTTGCAAAATATAAACAAAAAGGGATAAAAAGATAAAAGAAAATAAAAAATAACATGAAAATAAAAATAACATAAAATAAAATAAAATTGCACTACTAATGTTAAGACAAAAAAAATAAATAATAAAAGAAAGAAAAGAAAAACCAAAATATAGCATGTACACATTATTTGTATCAGTCATCTCTCGGTGAGTCTAGTATGTCAGTTGTTAGAGGATCCTCAAGCCTCGAGGCCTTATACTGCTACGAAGTCAAAGATGATGCAGCTGCTTTAAAAGGTAGAGGTGGTATGGATATCCCAAGATGTCCTTCCATCTGTACTAAAACTTCCTCCATCCATCTATCATAGACCTCTTGTCTCTCCGTACACTCTGTTAGCGCTAGTTGGTGTACTTAAATAGTGCACTAGCCTCCTAAGATATGTCTTATGTGCTTCCCCAACCAAGCTATCTTCAGTTAGTCTAGGCATCCAAATGGTTTCGGCATCCCAAAGAATAATGTACTAGCCTCCTTCTTTGTTGCTCTGCCTGTCTACGATGGCAGTGGGCTTGTCTTGATGGCTTCTTTGCTATATTGGGGCAATCCTCTTGTGCTCCTCAAGTTGCCTACTTGTTCAAAAGCCTAATAAGTTGATAAATATCTCTTTTTAGTCCCCACCTTTTCCATACCATGTGCAAATTCTTCATGATATCCAAAATGAGGGTAACCATGGTATCAAGCAATCTCATCGATGGTAGCCTCCTGCAAACTCCTATCCTCCTTGCTAACCGCATTAGGTATAAACCAATTCAAATAGTCCCTATCTTCCTCTCTTAAGGCTAATGGCTGAAGAATTAGATTAAGGCATGCCCCAGGTGAATGGCATCTGCTCACTCATATTCCATAGTGTATGACTCTGAAGTTGTCACCCACCCACTTAGTGTATGACTTAGAATCCTATGGATGTATTTGAGCACATGGTCTCGAAGGAAGGATGCTTTAGAATTGTTGTGGTCATACTCATCCTCCTTGTTAATGGTACGCTAGGCATCTTGACAAAACATCTCGTAAGAAAAGTCTAGGCAAAGGGCTATATACTCTTATTTCCCCACAAACTCTTGGTCATAAAGACTTATCATCATAGAAAAGTCTGTGTAATTCATCCTGATCATCTCCCTTAACATCTTAAATTGGCTTATGCTTGGTCGATACTAATCATAGCAGCCTTTTTCTATAAAGAACATAAAGAATATTCATCGTATGTTTTATTTCTATTACTCTAGCATGCCTTATAAATGCACAATCAATTTTCCTATCTAAATCCCTAAATTCATGAAAACTTTTTCAGATCAAGCTAACTTCTTAAATGGCTTAAATAAGATGCTTAACAACTTTTCAATTTGATAATTAAACTCAAAATAATTTTTTAGTAAAGACCTTTTTATATCCTTTTCTTTACATTTTTCTCTATATTTCCTTAATTATATAGATAATAACTATATTGATATTAAATCAATTTATCCTATTTTGTTAAAGGCATCCTAAAAATGTTAACGATATTAAATCTACTAGGATTCAAATAGCATATAGACAATTTCTTGATACCAAAAGAATATTTAAGGTACTTTTATAATGTTAATAAGTAGTATATTCCAAACAAAGTTTTCTAGGTTGATTATCTTGTTGAGTATGTATTTTAATTGCTTAGTTATATATTGATTAATTATTTATCTACTTAAATTAATTACAATTGAGTATAATTATGTAAACCTTAGAATGGAGTAATGGAATTTTTTTGTTCTCATTTAAATGGTAGGTTTGGATAATAATAAGCATGTTTTATGAGTGTGGAATTATGTAATTACTATTATATAGTTATAGTATGTGTTGTATTCGAGGTGTTAAAGAGACATTAACTGTTAATCTAGATATCATGTGTGGTATTCATTGTGTTAGTTCCTTGTGTATATGGTTACTACTTTATGGTGATTATTGTCCTATTGTGATTTTAAATGCTACTTGATTTATAGGAAGGCTCTATGAGGATGGTTGCTTTAAACCTATCATCCAGTGCCAAAATAGTGTAAAAACCATTTTGTTAATTAGGATGCAAGATGTTATATGTTTTGTGATATATATGTTTATTTCATTTAATGTTAATGTTGATTTATGTATGTGATTCATATGAAATATATGTAAAAACATGTTGGTAAGTGCACCAATTATAACAATTAATAAAATAGGCTCCTTATAAGGAAATTAAATGTCAATTCCATGAGGACTAATAAACTACTAACTTAGACGTCTACACTTTAATTATATGATCAAATTAAAGAGCATATTAAGTTAAAGTAAATCAAATGTAAAATAAGGCAACAAAAAGAATGCAAAGATTCTAACTAATGATAGGTAACTTAGTTATGGCTTTAGGTTCATCATTAACAACGTATTCATAATCCTTAATAGTAATTTATGTTAAAACAAAGTTCTAGAATGTTATTCTTCTTTAATCAATTTGAAAATCCTTTTGTTCAATTAATTATTAAAGATGATAATCCAACTCTTACACTTAAGGTATGATGGTCACACACATTCAAGTTACAATAAGAATAATATTAATATAGTATATATCTAATTTATTTAAGTTATAAAAGCAAATATCACATATGGACAACATGGTGTCTACTTATTCATATAATGTCCAAAATTAGGAGCTAATTGTCTAACAATATGATGCGAGCATTATTTTGTTCAACCATGTCAGAAACAATTTCAGAATTATAATCACTAGAAGAATCAGAAAGCAAATCTAAAGTTATTTGAATTCTTGGTGAGGAATCAAGTCTCCTATTAGATGGTGATGGATCCTTAGGACTTTGTGTAACTTTTCTTCTCAATCTGCCTATTGTTCTTTCAATTTATGGATCAAATTTCAATTCACCAAAGTGAGAAGAACGTGTTATACACTGTAACTAACCAAATAAGAAAAAAATTAACCACAAATAAATTAAAATAAAACAAATAAATTCAGAAAAAAGGATATTAATCCCCAACAATGGCGATGACATGTGTATAATTAATTATATAATTATTCCATAACATTTAGCGTTTAATGACATGAAATTTCTTAAGATACTCACTTTAACTCATATATGATTTTAGGTACGATTCGGAATCAAAGAAGTTAAAGTGAGTCAAAAGCACTATATTTGGGTTAATTTTCTAAGATTCATATCCACTTGTCTTCATAGAACAAGAATGAGGAAGAATTAGAGCAAAGAAGAGAAGTCTTGGAGAAGGTTAGAGGAAAAACCCAGTGCCACGATCGTGACAAAAGAATGATGGAGTGCCATGATCATGGCCCTACAGGCCACGATCGTGGACTGCGCGATGATAACTGGGGAATTGCTTCTGAACTCAACTTATCGAGGGTTATTTCAGACATTTTGAGCTAGGTAAAACCTATTTTTTTACCCTAATTGGAATGAACAATAAAAAGAAAAGCATGAAACCCTGAAAGGCAACCTCCATTCTTGCTACATTTGGGAGAAAATCCACGAAGAGAACAGGAGTAAGGGGTCTTCCGCTGGGACATTCTTTGGGGTTGAAGCCTTATTTTTGGGAGCAAGCTCTCAACCTTGAGAAACCTATAGAGGGGTAGCTTCCTGACAACAGTTCGGAGGTGACATTGATGCTGACGACCTTGTTAAGTGTATTTCCCCTTGTATTTGTTGTTTCTTTCTCTCTTTAGAAATTGCTTATGTTATCCTATGTTTAATGTTTGAATGTTGTGTAAGAATGACTGAATGCTCTATTTGATTATTTTTATGTAATAACCCATTGTTAGAATCGAATACAATACGTAATCGTTATTTTTTCGATTCATTTGTAGCGACTAATGGTTCAAAATCATTAAGGATAACATAAACTAGGTTAAATAATCTGAGCTTGGGTGATTATTGCTTAGATTGGTCTTTTTTTCTCACTCATAAGGCGGCTATTAGATTAAACTTAGCGAGCTTCTCTTAAGTTATCTGATAGTTAAAGTTAATTAACGAGCTCTTCTTAATTAAGTAGGACCTAAGGAAAAATCAAGATTAACAGAGCTTGTTATTAATCTAAGAATAATAGTTCAATGAGAGATAAAAGAATAACAAATTAATGAAATATGTAATTAGGGTTTAGGCCGAGATTGAACTAAAGAATCGGACCCCTACTGAATTCCCCACTTTTATCATTTTTATTGTTTTCTTTTATTTGTTTCACTAGGTTAGTTTTACTTTATTTTGTTATTAAAACAAAACCCCCAAATCCTAAACACCGATTAATTTCATTTCAAAAGCTAACCGAACACTCTTTATGGGATCGACCTAGACTCGCCACTGCTATACTGGTAGGTTTAGTTTATTTTATGTAGTGTTACGACACGCTACCAATTTTGGCACTGTTATCGGGGAGTGTAGTGCTTTAGTTTTTGTTCTTTATTTTAATTAGTGTTTTGTATATCTTTGTTTCTAATTAGTTTTTTTCAGTTTTTTTAACTTTTAAACTTTTGTTTTGTGTTTATGTAATAAAAAAAGAGAAAATTTTACATAGATGAAAGTAATTTCTTTTGTAACTCTTATTCTCAATCCTACAACCAAGGTTGGACTAATCAACCTAACTTTAGTTATGGATGGGATAACCCACAAAATTATTTCCTTAATAGTATGTAGGATGCACAATAATTTCTGTATAGACCAAAAGTTTCTTATCACGACTCAAACACATCTCTAAAAGATTTGCTTAATATTA
Organism: Erythroxylum flavicans; assembly: GCA_027576715.1. Lineage (NCBI taxonomy): Eukaryota > Viridiplantae > Streptophyta > Magnoliopsida > Malpighiales > Erythroxylaceae > Erythroxylum > Erythroxylum flavicans. Next base: position 32,034,333 of record JANZXP010000002.1, read on the forward strand.
TGATTGCTAACAATATTCAACTTTAATAGAGTGTGCAGGAGTTCCAACAGGCAGTAAAGCAATTTTCACAAGATATAGGGTCTAGTGTCTCATATTTGGAAAACCAACAAAACTCAAGTACTTGTCTAGAGGAATTAGTTAATGTTTATGTTGCTAATACTTTATTATTATAGCAGGAAGAGATGCAATTCCAAAAAGAAACAAGTTATAGGATCCAGAACTTGGCAAGCCAGATGGTTCAGTTAACGAAAACTCTCGACCGCCTAGCAGCACAAGGCGAAGACATGCAACTATCTCAGCTTGAGGTGTACTCAAGGGAGGTTAGCATAGAGGCCTTATAGAGTGAAGAGGAGCTTGAGAATATTAAGTGGACTACTCAAGGAATTGTTTGTGTTGAAGAAGTTGAGGAGGAGCTAGAAATCTAAAAGGATACATCTTTTAACTCAAAGGTAAATACTGAGTTCCAATTTATTATTATGACTAACTCGTTTCCTTTACCTAGCATGTTAGAGAAATTAAAAGAGGAGGAACAAGGTGAAGAGACATTCGAGATATTCTAAGAGTGCAAGGACTCAATAAAGATTAAGAATCTGAAGATAGGGCATATGTTGAATATAAAGGATTATCAACCAAGGCATATTATGAACTACCTCATGTGGAAGTGGCTTAAATTTTACTACCTAAAGGTCATAATTTTGTCACGTGAGGAGAGTATGGAGTAGAGCCAACGACCCTAAACAAAGCTACTTCTTTGGAGGCAACCCAAAAGGAAGTAAAATTTTTTCTTTAAATTTTCACATTTGTTTCTTATATGCATACGTGTTTTTGAATTTGTTTGTTTTTACCTATTTTTAAGTTTTCAGTCAAAATGAGAGAAAGAAGAAAACAAACAAAAAAATATTTCTCTTTCCTATAAGGATGTCAATCGGTCGAGCAGGGCGCCTAGCCCGACCTCAATCACGGCAGGCCGTGGGCCGGCCCTTGGCCCGTGGCCCCCTTGACCCGTCAAATCCGGACCAAAAACGGGCCAGGCCAGAATTGTCATCCCTACTTTCCTATTACTTCGAGGCCTATATAGTCATTATTAGAGAATGAATTGATTAAAAAATTTCATAGCAACTTAGAGTGTATTTTACTCTTGTGATTGATCGATATGCATTATCTTTAGAACAGTAGTGACTAGTGGTAGACAAAGTTGGTGATAATTTAGAGCCTTATTAGACTAACACATCCATATCAGTCTCATTGTCTTTGTTTATGTGTGACCTTCATAATATGTATATCCTAACTTTGCTTTGACTTTCTATTCAAGACCACATTCTTATCACATACATTAACATGGAGATGATTAGGCATTATTTGTTTTTCTAAGCTACATTAGCCAAATAGCCTACTCGTTATATGATTTTTCTTTTGATAAGCCCCTTTAAGTTTTATACCTTTCTTATTGTATCAACCACATTATATGCTTTTAAACTTAACGAAATGTCCTATCTAAGCCATAAAGCTAGTAGAGCATTTGTGATTGTTTAGTTTGTGGATTTACAAAAACTAAGCGTGGGGGTGTACATATGTGTGGATTGGTTATAATGATTGGGATTATTTTATGTCATATCATTGAAATGCCCATGTTAATGTTTTTTCTTTTAATGTTTCATAAAAAAAGAAAAAGTTTAAATAAATGTATCAAAGAGGAAGTGCATATGTGTTGAAAAGTTGTTTATGATTAATGCATCCTCCCAAAGTTGTAACGAATGGGGTATTTGAGTATGTTGAATATGAGGTAGATTTTGGCTTGGAAGGTTCACTCTATATGATTTCAATGTATTGTCATCAATGGTATGAGTTATCCCTTCAGATTGGTATATGTTTCATGTGGTTTATATATGAGAGCTTGAATTTGAGTGGTGAAACACATTTTTGCATTCATCATAATTGATGTACACAATTCTGAGGGAATGTTGGTTTTTGCACTTGATGTCACATTGAGTGTTTCTTTGTTTCACTAGCTTTAATAGCTTACATTCTACTTGAACCAAATACATCTCACCTTAACTTTGCCCACATTACAACCTAGAAAAGTCCTTTGATCTAAGATTTTGCATGTGAACATTAATGGTGGAGAAATGAAATGATATGCAAAGTTATGCAATGTCTTGATTGTGAATGGTGTTGAGTGTACCTATGGATATATTTTAGTTAAACACATTTTTCAAGTCGACCATTAGATTGTTCAATTTTAAAAGTTATTGAATATTAATTGATCACGAGTAAAAGCTAGGAATGTTGAGTTCTTGCTATGATTTTTGAAAGTCGTTCATCTTTGTTTATGATTATGTATTCTTGGGAAGTATGGGAAATCAGTCAATGTTTCGAGTCTTTGAGATTAATTTTGATGTTTTGCCCAAGGACAGCCAAAAGTTAAGTATGGGGGAAATTGACATGTACTTAATTGATTATATAATTATTCCATAACATTTAGAGATTAATAACATAAAATTGCTTTTGATACTCACTTTGACTCATATATAGTTTTAGGTACGATTTGGAATCAAAGAAGTTAAAGCGAGTCGAAAGCACTACATTTGAGCCATTTTTCGAAGATTCACATCCACTTCTTCATGGAACAAAAATGAGGAAGAATTAGAGCAAAGAAGAGAAGACCTGGAGAAGTTTGGAGGAAGAACCCAGTGCTATGATCATGGCAGAAGAATGATGGAGTGCCACGATCGTAGACTAATTGGCCACGATCGTGACAGAAGCTTGTTACATAGGCCATGATTGTGGCCTGTGCGACGATAGCTTGGGGACTGCTTTCGAACTTAACTTATTGAGGTTTATTTTGGACATTCCGGGCTAGGTAAAACTTAGTTTTTACCCTAATTGGAATGAACTATAAATAAAAAAGAATGAAACCATGAAAGGCAGCCTCCACTCTTGCTACATTTGGGAGAAAAAGGGAGCAAGTGATCTTCAGTTGGGACATTTTTTGGGGGATAAATCATTATTTTTTGGAGCAAGCTCTCAACCTTGAGAGACTCATAGAGGGGTAGCTTCCCGATGCTGGTTAGGAGTTGACATCAATGTCGATGACCCAGTTAAGTGTATTTCTTCTTGTATTTGTTGTTTCTTTCTCTCTTTAGAAATTGCTTATGTTATCATGTGTTTAATGTTTAGGTATTGTGTAAGAATGAGTGAATGCTCTATTTGATTATTTTTATGTAAGAACCTATTGCTAGAATCGAATACAATATGTAATAATTTTTTTTCGATTCATTTGTAGCGACTAATGGTTCGTAATCATTAGGGATAACATAACCTAGGTTAAATAATCTAAGCTTGTATGATTATTCCTTAGATTCTGTTTTTATCACTAATAAGGCAGTTGCCCGATTAAACTTAGGGAGCATCTCGTAGGTTATCTGATAGCTAAGGCTAATTAGCAAGTTTTCTTAATTAACTAAGACCTACGGAAAAACCGAGATTAACAAAGCTTGTTTAATCTACAACCAATAGTTTAAGGAGAGGTAAGAAAAGAACAAATGAATGAAATATGTCTAATTAGGGTTTAGGTCGAGATTGAACCAAAAAACTGGGTCCTTACTAAATTCCCCATTTTTATCATTTTTAATGTTTTCTTTTATTTGTTTTCACTAGGTTATTTTTACTTTATTTTGTTATTAAAACAAAACCATCTAACCCTAAAAAACGATTAATTTACACTCTATGTGGGATCGACCTAGACTCGTCACTGCTACAGTAGTAGATTTAGTTTATTTTGCGTAGTGCTACAACACACTACCAGGCGACAAAATTGATAGCGTGTCATAACACTACACAAAATAACTAAACCTACAACTATGTCAGTGACAAGTCTAGGTCCATCCCACAGAGATTAAATCCAATTGTTTTCCTAAATTATACGTATAAGTAAAACAGGGGTGTTTGGTTCAATGAACATTAGAAAATAAAGTAAAATTGGATATAGAAAAGTAACTCAAATTAAACAACAACAACAAAGTGATAAAGTTGATGAATGGTTTGAAATCTTGTAAAGCCCCAACATACACCCTGGAAGTATTATAGCATGTCCAAGGTATATTAAAATGGACATAATGAATGAATTAAGTACATCTAAGTATAGTAAGAGATATAATGGCACTTAATGTAAAAGACAAGGGTAAATGGATAATTTGTTCGCTTCGGCATGGACAATCATACTTAGATGTTAAATATGTAGGGAAATTTTTGATATGTTTGCTTGGATTATGAGCGTGATGTGGGGGGAATTGATAAAAGAAGTATTCCATAAGTAAATGGGATGTTTTTGGTTAAATTGGATGTATTTTTGTGTTGCTTTTGCATGATAAGACCAAAGTTAGTTGATTTAGGATGTGTACCTCGTTGAATGGATAGGTGCCACTAAACATATTTCTGTAATTTGGCCATATCTCGGTTTATAGACCTCCAAATTAGATAATTTCAATTAGAGATTAAATTAGAGACATAGGTCTAAAACTTTTGTGAAGGAACCAAAATCTAATTCTTCATTTAAGAGTTTTGAATTTTGTTTTGAAGTTGAGTTCTGGCTATTATCCTTGTTTTCGAACAACCTGTAGTTTTTGGGGTATAACTCCCAACATAATTAACCAAATTGTATGAAATTCATGCCATTAGACACGTAAGACATAGGGAAATGAAATAAATTGATAAGATTATAGGCCAATCTGCGAATTAAAGGAAGAAGAAGAAGAACCAATATTCAATTTTCCTAAAGTCAACCCATGGACCAATAAGATTAAACATGTGTGTCCAATAGAATTGTAACATATGGTCTAATAGAATTGTAACACATGGTCCAATATAATTTTCTCACGTGGTCCAATAGAATTGTAACACGTGTTCCAATGAGATTGTAATACATGGTCCAATAGGATTGTGACATATGGTCCAATGGGATTGAAATATGTGTCTAAGACTAGAAAATTCATAAAAAAGCATATGAAAAGGGCAGATGGACAACACTTTGATGGCTTAACTTCATATTTTTCTCATCTCCATTTCACCTTCTTCATCCCATCATTGTTCACTTGGTGATTCAAGCAAAACCAAAGAGGAAGGGAAGGAAAAGCATTAGAAGGAATACTTTTCCAATTTTAAGGTTTGGGACTTCACTTAGTTAATTTCTGTAGTTGTGTACATTTGAATGTGTAAAAAGATTTTGATGAACTAGTCATATTGTTTAGATCATAACTTGCCTACAGACCTCTAAATTGAGTGATTTTAGTTGCATATGAAACTAAGACACAGAACTAAAAATATCTAGAAGAGGCTTTGACTTAATTCTAGCTTTATAACCTTGGAAATTGAGATAAAAAATAGTGACCTAATGTTGCCCCTGTTTTAGAGCAGCTTGTGATATTTGGTCTATATCTCATAAGTCACGAGTCCAAATGACCTGATTGTTAGTGCTATAGAAACGACAGATACAAAGGAACAAATTTTTAGAAAAATTAAAACCATAATTCAAACGTTTTCTATATTCATATTAAGGAACAAGTGGAGTTCCATTTCTGATTTTTATTAAATCTTATCTGAACCTTTTTGAATGTGTATGAAGCTTTTCAAACACCTAGAAATAAATGAAATATGACTTACCATATGTGAATTGGGTGATTGAACATTAGAATTTAAGATTGAGCATAATGAATTCCAAAGAAAACTTACATGTAGATAAATAATTTGTATGCATATTTATCACTTATATGTGTATAGTATGATTATACATGTGTGATTTTGACACCTTTTTAATGGTGATAAGTTTTGACTTGCATGTATGAATACAAATATATATTTTATAACTTGAAATACATATCATATGACTTGTCAATATATGAATTATGAAATTGGCAAATGGTTAAAAGAAATGTTACAGTGCCTGATCTATTATCTTGGTGGTGGATAGATGGGCATGTCTATCAGGTTACAGTGCAGTTGCTACAGTTTGACACCACCGATGTCCAAGTTTGATGCTTTTAGGTATCTGTAGTTTGATACTTTCGAGTATCTATAGTTTGATACTTTCGGGTATCCATAGTTTGATATCTTCGGATATTCACAGCACCCGTTATCTACACCCAAATAAAATGTGTAAGCTTAATACAGAAAGGAAACATAATAGTCATAAATAAGAAATACAGAATAACAACATGAATAATTGGTATTGATGAGCATTTGTATTAGTTATAATGATGAATTGTAATGATGTACAATTATATTAATAATTTATATCAATGAGCATTAAATATCAATATTTGGCTTATACATATGCATGTTCGGTATATTGATAATATGTTATGTTGAAGCATATTTGCATTATTTTGCTTAAGTATTCCATCATTGTTTCACATGAGCATCGAATATCAATGTTTGGTCTATGAATGTGCATTTATGGTATATAAGTTGTGATATTTCTGAATGTGTGTATTTGTCAGATGACTGCTATGAGTGATCATCCATACTAAGTGTTTTCCCCATTAAGCTTTCAAGCTTAGCACGGGTGTTAATTTGTGTAGGTACAAGTCATAGGAGTGAGGTACAAGGAACATCCGTAGGGACTAAGACCAAAAAATAGCATAAAAAAGTACTTTTGGATTATGTTTTTAGTTACAGATGATTGCGCATATAATAAAAGAAGGAAATTGTATGTTTTCTTTTAAATTACCATGTAAATGTAAAGATGTACTACTACTGTTAAATGATAATGTTAAGTAATAGGGAGTTTTGTAATGTGTATATGTATAGCATTGAATATAATTGTATAACTTAAATGCGTGTACAAGAATCTAGTTGCTATGTATATGGATTGTTATAGGTTCCGTATTAGAGGTGTTACAAATTTAGTTCTTCAGTTTAATCTAGGCCAATGCATAATTTCACGTACGTCATTGCATTATCGTCTTCCCACCTCTCTTTAGACTATTAATCATGAATTAACAACAAGCTCAGTTAATCCTAGTTTTTCCTTAGGTCATAGTTAATTAAGAAGAGCTCATTAATTAACCCTAACTATTAAATAACCTATAATAAGCTCTTTAAATTTAATCAGATAGTTGTGTTACGAATGAGAAAATAGACCAATCTACGTAATAATCACACAAGCTCAGATTATTTATCATAGGTTACGTTATCCCTAACAATTCAATACTGTTAGTTGCCACTTACGACGTCAAACATGACTATTACGTATCGTATTCAAGTTCTAGCGATGGATTTTCATGAAAAATAATATAATAGAGCATTAAGATCATTCTTACATAATCCCCCAATCAATAAAAACAAGATAACGTAAACAATCCAAAAAGAGGGAAAGAAAATGATACACAACGATGATATGCTCAAATGTGCTTCTCGGCGTCGACTTCACCTATAAACTAGCGTCAAGAAGGTTATCCCTCCATCTTCTCTATCAATCTCCAAGAAAGATCCATGAATAGCCTCTGAGATGTGAAAAACCGAAGAGAGAATGAAGAAAATCGCTTCTGTTTTCCAGAATCCTGTCCGTCGTCATAATTTAATGCTTTTATGGTAAAAAAACTAGGTTAAAAATAGGAGAGGTGGAAAGTTATGGTCGTGACGGTGTGTCACGCCCATGACACCTAGTGTCATAGGTCTCACAACCATGACAAATTTGTCATGGTCGTGAGACACCTCCCATCTCCATGACTTTGCATCTTTTCATTTCTTTTGGTATTTTCTTGCCTTCACTTCATTCTAACCTTCTCCTTCTTGCTCCATGAAGCGAATTGAGTATCAATTTCAAGAAGATGGCTTAACGAGTATGCTTTCGGCTCACTTTAGCTATTATGCATCCAAATTGTACCTAAGATTAAATATGAACTACAGTGAGTGCTTTAAGTATTTTAAAGCATTAACTACTAAGTGTCAAAGATTAAATGTATCAACAATTAAACACATATCAAGTTCTCTTACACTTAGCTTTTAACCGTCCTCGGCCAAATCATCAAAGCCAAAGTCACAAACCAAAACACTTACTCGTTTTTCATATTTTCCAAGAATACATAATTATAAGAAAAGATGAATAACTTGTAAAAACCATAGCAAGAACTCAACATTCAATACTTTTACTCATGATCAATTAACATTCATCACCTTTAGAAATTTAGTAATCTAGAGGTAGACTTAGACAAAATGTGTTTAAATAAGATAGATCCATAGGTACACTCAAAATACCATTTATGATTATGACATTCCACAACTTTGCATATCATTTAATTTCTCCACCACTAAAAGTCACATTCATAATCATAAATCAAAGGACTTTTCTAAGGTTATAATATGTGCAAGAGTAAGCTGAGATGTATTTTGCGTAATGTAACATAAAATCCATCAAGCTAGTGAAGCAAAAGTAACACTTAATGAAACATCAAGCACACAATATAACATCTATTCAAAACTAGGTACTATCAGCTATAATGACTACAACTACTATGTTTCACAACTCAAATTCAAGCTCTCATACCATAAACCATATAAAGCATAACCAACTAAAAGGACTCACTCGTAAAAATCACTGATAACAATACATTGAATGTAACATCCCGTTTCCAGAGAACGGGTCGGACCAGAGAAACGGGTCCAAGTGTGTTAATCAGAGGAATTAGAATA
>JANZXP010000002.1:32057334-32087807 GCA_027576715.1 Erythroxylum flavicans
CGCCACCCTCGCGGGGCACGGATCCGGGTATCACTGTCGATATCGGGTTCGGGTTCAGCGGGAGTGGGGTGTTACATTGAAACTATAAAGAGTGATCTTTCCAAAACAAAATCTACCTTATATGTAACATATTCAAATCACCCATTCGATACGACTTTAGGAGGAGAAACCAATTATGAAAAACTTTTCAAAACAAATGTATTTCCCCTCGATATTTTATCCAAACATTTTTTCTTTATATATATAGATATAAACTTTTATTTAATGGGACCGAAGTCAGCTTAGCCAGAGATCATGTGCCCGACAGAAGAAAAACGTAAGCCTTCTTATAAAATCTAGGACCCACCCGAAAAGGATCTCTATTTGGACCCTTTTTGAACCACTCATGGGACCATGTAGATCTTTACTTGCGACATCTCTAACTATTCGGTTAGCTTCTTTCACTTAATGAATCACACGTTTTTCAAAGCATTACTATTCTTAAGTGCAGGTTCGGTAATTCATGCGGTGTCGGATGAGCAAGATATGTGGAAGATGGGGGGGCTTGCCTCCTCGTTCCCTTTGACCTATGCCATAATGCTCATAGGTAGCTTGTCTCTAATTGGATTTCCTTTTCTAACTGGATTTTATTCCAAAGAAGCAGTAAGGTTCTCCCTTTACTTTAGGACCGACTACAATAAGCTCGCGACTCTAATAGAAATAAACGGTAAGCTCTCTGCTCTATTTGCTTGCAATGCTATACCTATCAAAGTTGGGGAACGTTTCTTTAACCATAGACTTGTTACGCTGTTCGACTAAACTCGTTGGCTCCGCGTCGACCGAAAGCCGTAATATATATAATCTACATCAATATGGGAATTTCATTGATAATACATAAAATTCCATCCCAACAATTATAACCATCTCACACATATGCACACCCCTATACTTATGCTTTTGTACATCCACAAACCTCACAATCAACAAATGCTTCACTAGTTTTGAGGCTTGGGTAGGAAATTTATTTAGGTTTAAAGCATGTAATGTAGTTATCATAAAAAGAAAGGCCAATAAAGCTCAAGGGGGCTTAACAAAAGAAAATTTCATATTAATAGGTAGGCTATTTGGCTAATGTAGCTCATGAAATAAAGAATGCCGAATCATTTTCATATTCATGCAAGTGATAAAAATGTGGTCTCAAATAAAAATTCAAGGTAAAGTCAGGATGTATATGTTATAAAGTTCACACATAAATAAAAGACAACGAAACTGATATGGATGTGTCAGTCTAATAAGGCTCAAAATCTTACTGGCTTTTGTCTACCACTAGTCACTACTCTTCTAAAGATAATGTACATTGACCAATCACAAGAGCAAAAGTATATACTAAAGTTGCCATGGAATTCTCTAGTTAATTCATGCTCAAATTATGACTATATAGTCTTTAGAACAATAGAAAAAGAGAAAGTTTTTGTTTGTTTGTTCGATTTTGAAAAACTTTTCAAAACAAATGTATTTTCCCTTATACACACACACACACACACACACACACACACACACACACACACACACACACACACACACACACACACACACACACACATCAATATGGGAATTTCATTGATAGGACATAAAATTCCAGCCCAATAATTATAAGTATCCCATACATATGCACACCTCCATACTTATGCTTTTGTACATCCACAAACCTAACAATTAACAAATGCTTCACTAGCTTTAAGGATATTTATTTAGGTTTAAAGCAATGTAATGTGGTTATCACAAAAAGAAAGGCCAATAAAGCTCAAGGGGGCTTAGTAAAGGGAAAATTTATATTAATGGGTAGGTTATTTGGCTAATGTAACTTATGAAACAAAGAATGCCTAATCATTTTCATAGTCATGCATGTGATAAAAATGTGGTCTCAAATAGAAATTCAAGGCAAAGTCAGGATGTACATATTATGAAGTTCACACATAAACAAAAGACAATGAAACTGATATGGATGTGTTAGTCTAATAACGCTCAAAATCTTACTAGCTTTTGTCTACCACTAGTCACTACTCTTCTAAAGATAATGTACCTTGACCAATCATAAGAGCAAAAGTATATACTAAAGTTTCCATAGAATTATCTAGTCAATTCATGCTCAAATTATTACTATGTAGTCTTAAAAACAATAGAAAAAGAGAAAGTTTCTGTTTGTTTGTTCGATTTTGAAAATGCCTAAGAAGTCACATAAGCAACAATTAATGTAAAAAACTTGTATAAAAACTAAGATCCCCACCCCCACACTTAAAACTTACATTGTCCCTGATGTAATATCAAATGCAAAAAAATGGAGCATTTATCAAAAACCGTAAATGTAAAAATGTAAATAAATAGAAATCAACTTCCTTTGGGTTGCCTCCCAAGTAACACCTTTGTTTATTGTCATTGGCTTAACTTTATATTGCTCAGTCTTCATAATTAGGGATTTCTAACCCTATCACTTCCACATCCTCCACTTGAAGTCCTTCATAGAAGGGTTTCAGCTAATGACCATTGACCTTAAATTTCTTGTTCGTTTGTAAGCTTTCAATTTTAGCTACACCATGTGGAAACACATTAGTAACAAAAAAAGGTCCAATCTAATAGGAACATAGTTTACCTGGGAAAATTCTTCCTAACAATCATCTTATCATGAAATTGCTTCATCTTTTCCTTGTAAATTTCTGCATTCTTATAAGATTCAAGCCTAAGCTCTTTCAATTCTTGTAGTTGCAACTTTCTATGTTCACCTGCCTCGTCTAACTTCATATTGCATTGCTTAGTTGCTCAAAAAGCTTTGTGCTCAATCTCCACTGGAAGATGACATGGCTTTTCATAAATTAGCTGATATGGAGACATGTCAATCGGTGTCTTGTATGTCGTCTTATATGCCCAGAGGGCATCATCAATTTGTTGACTCCAACCTTTACAATTCGAGCTCACCATCTTCTCAAAGATTGACTTGATTTCTCTATTTGACACTGCTGTTTGTCTGTTTGTTTGTGGATGGTAGGTCGTGGACCCCTTGTGAGTGACACGGTACTTCTTCAAAAGATTTCGCACCACTCAATTGCAAAAATGAGTACCCTTGTTGCTAATTAATGCTTGCGGTGTTCTAAACCTAGTAAAAATGTTAGGCTCGAGAAATCCTCCAACAACTTTAGAATAGTCAATCCTGGTGGCTTTAGCTTCCACCCATTTAGAAACATAATCCACAACTAAAAAAATTGTAAACAAAACCAAAAGAGGAAGGAAACAGTCCCATAAAATTGATGCCCCATATATAAAAAATTTCACATGCAAGGATTGGAGATAAAGGCATTTGATCTCTAGAGGATAAATTATCTTGTTTCTGGCACTGTTAACATGATTTGCAGAACATATAGGAATCTCAAAGTATATTTGGCTAATAAAAACCACATTCAAGTATTTTCCTAGCTGTTTTATTAGGCCCAAAATGACCACCATAACTATATGAATGGCAAAATTTCAAAATAGATTCACATTCATTTTTAGGCACACATCTCATAATCACTTGATCAGAACAACACTTCCATAATTAAGGATCATCCCAAATATAATATTTTGAATCACTCTTTATTCTATTTAGCTCTACTAAAATCATTAGGTATTTCATGGTTCAATAGATAGTTCACAATATCAGCTTACCATGGTACTTTATCTTGAAGAGTAAGTAGTTGCTCCTCCGAAAGCAGCTCTTGCAATGGTATTGAATCCTCTTCCTTCACAACTCAACTCAAGTGGTCTGCAATTGAAATTTCCACACCTTTCTTATCTTTGATCTCCAAATTGAACTCTTGGAGTAGGAGAATCCATCTAATAAGCCTTGGCTTTGCTTCCTTCTTCGATAAAAGATACATTAATGTTGAATGATCAGAATATATAATCACTTTAGATCCAAGCAAGTAAGGTCTAAATTTATCTAAAGTAAACAAAATAGCTAAAAACTCTTTTTCTGTGGTGTAATAATTGCATTGTGTTGAACTGAGTGTTCGGGAGGTGTAGTAAATGGTATGAGTCATCTTGCCAAATTTTTGAGTAAAGACAGCACCCATAGCAAAATTGCTTACATCATACATAATCTCAAATGGTTGACTCTAATTAGGTTGTTGAATGATTAGTGTCAAAGTCAAAAGTTCTTTCAAATTGTCAAATGCTTCCTCGCATCCCTCATCAAAATCAAAGGGCACATCCTTTTGCAACAAATGATAAAGGTTTGTTGAGATCTTACCGAAGTCTTTGATAAACCTACGATAAAAATCTACATGTTTAAGAAAAGAACTAACCTCCTGCACATTTGTGCGGTAGAGTAAGTTTTTTCACAATTTCTATCTTAGCTTTATCGACTTCAATTCCTCTAAATGAGATTACATGTCCCAAAAATATTCCTTGTTCAATCATAAAATGACATTTTTTAAAATTTAGAATAAGATTAGTTTCGATGCATCATTCAAGTACATAATTCAAATTATCCAACATATGCATCAAATGAATCCCCATATATATTAAAATCATCCATAAAGACCTCAATAATGTGCTTAACATTGGAGAAGATTGCAAAGTCCAAATGGCATCCTTCTATAGGCAAAGATACTAAATGAGCATATGAAGGTTGTTTTCTTTTGATACTCTGGAGCTATCACAATTTGATGATAACCTGAATACCCATCAAGAAAATAGCAAATAGTTGTGAGATCGTCCTGCAAGGTGTTTAAGCATCTAGTCGATGAATGGGATTGAAAAGTGAACCTTACGTGTAACAGCATTTAACTTCTTATAATCGATGCATACTTGCCATCTATTTGGCATCCTTTAAGGATAAACTAATTATTCTCATTGCTTTAAAAAAAACTAATTATTCTCATTTTTCACCAAGTGTAATCCCAATTTTCTTTGATACCACTTAGACTAAACTCATCCATTTACTATCCAAAATTGGATAGATTATACCAATATTAAGTAAATTCAAGATCTTTGTCTTTACCGCTTCCATCATTAGAGGGTTCAATCTTCTTTGTGATTCTCTTGATGGTTTGAATCCTTCTTCCAAAAGAATTCGGTGCGTACATGTCAAAGGGCTAATACCTTGAATGTTAACTATGGTTTACCTATAGTTATGATATGGTCTTTTAGCACTTGAATGAGCTTTTCCTCTTGAAGCTTGGTTAAGTTCCTCGCAATGATTACCAGAAGTGTTTCTCTTTCTCCTAAAAACACATATTTCAAGTACTCTAGTAATTGCTTTGGTTCAACTATAAGTGCTTGCACAACTGAAGATAGAGATTTCGTATGAGATACTGGCAATTCAATACTTAGAAACATATACTTTTTTGGCATCGATTGTAGTAACTGCAATGCTAGCATAATTTCTTCCATCTCATATGTAATGAATAAGTTAGAATTTTGGAAAGCATTTTCCTGCAAACGCATGCAAAGAATGACTTCTAAATCCTCTTTACCTTCCATATCAAAAACTTCTTAAGACAAGTTATCAGTGACATTAATTGATAAAATAGAATGAACATCAGTAGGGTATCTCGTGGCTTAAAGAATATTAAAGCGAACAATTTCACCATCAAACTTCATAATCAATATTCCTACATCCACATCAACCTTTGTATTTGATGTCTTCAAAAATGGTCGACCTAGAAGGATTGGTGCAGAATTAGAAAAAGGTTCTCCCTCCATGTTCAACACATAAAAGTTAGTTAGGAAAACCAATATGTTAATTTACACTAAACCAATAAGCATTAGATCTATCAACCAATTGAATTATAACACGAGTTTCTTTCAAAGATCCCAAATTCAATGAAGTGTAAATAGAATATGGCATGACATTAATTGAAGCACCTAGATTTAACATTGCTTTTGCAAATCTAGTATCACTTATTTTGCAGGAAATTGTAAACGTACCTAGATTCTTACACTTGAGGGGAAGCTTTCTTTGAATGACTGCAGACACATTTTTCCCCACACTCACTTTCTTGTCTCCTCTCAATTTCCTTTTTGACGTGCATAATTCCTGGAGGAATTTGACAGATCATGGAACCTGCTTTATAGCATCAATTAGGGGTATGTTTACCTCTATCTTTTTGAACATTTCCAAAATCTCCTTATCTTGCTCCTCCTTTGATTTGGCAAACCTACTAGGAAAAGGATGCAAAGTATTAGTAAAATTTTTAATCACTGGAGATTGAGAATTTACCTTAGATCCTTTTTCAGCTTCTCTTGGAGACACTTCAAGTTCCTTTTCAGATTCTTCATCATCGCCAACAATATGAGTCTTGTGTGGTGCCTCTATTTCTTTACCACTTATTAGGGTGATAACATTTGCATTCTCTTTTGGGTTAATAATCGTTTGAGAAGAAAGCTTACCTGAATTTTGATTCTCCAATCAGCTCACCACAGTAGCTATAGGACTTAGTTGATTCTCCAAATTCTAAATGCTAGCTCTTGTTTGTTATTGGAATTGTGTGGCATTATTTTAGAGCTGAGTCGTATTTTGAGTCAGTATTTTCATCATTTCTTCTAGCGAAGGTCCAAAACTTGATGGTTGTGTTTGTCTTTGATATGGTTGTTGGTAGGAGCCTTGTTGTTGTTCTTGCTGCCCATAGGTGCTGAATGGAGGATTCTTCCTTCCTGATTTCTGTGCATAGGGGTAGCTAGGATTCCTTTGTGGTTTACCCGGAAAGCTTCCAAAGCATTCACTTGTTCCGTAGACATCTCTTGCAAAGTTGTACACATATCAATAGGATGTCCTACCATTATGCAAAATCTACATACTTTGACTTGTTGAGCACCATTTGCAGTCATTTGCCTCATTAAAGATGTTAACCCAGCTATATGTTGCTCTAATATAGTAGTACTACCTTCACTGACTTTCAATGGTGGGGTCCTCTCGAATGTTGAATTGTTGAGAGTTAGCAGCTATATTGGAAATCAGATTTCTAAGTTCAATGGGTGTCTTATCTACCAATGCACCCTCACTTGCTGCATCTGTCATACTTCTTTCTTATGGTAAAAGCCCCTCATAGAAGTATTGAATCAAGAGTTGTCCACTAATTTGATGGTAAGGGCAGCTAGCACATAGCCTCTTGAAATGCTCATAGTACTCATATAATATCTCCGCATGATGTTGTCAAATTGAACATATTTCCTTTCAAATATTCTTATCTCGAGAAGCAGGGAAGTTCTTCTCTAGCAAAAGTCTCTGCATCTTATTCCAAGTAGTGATTGATCTAGATGGAAAGTAGTAAAGCCAATCCTTAGCGGTGACCCCCAATAAGAATCCTTGAGGTACTTATGAGGATCTTCACTTGGCATACCGCGAAAAGTAGGCAAAAGATTAATCAAACCAGATTTAAGCTCAAAAGCAACATCAATAGTAAGAAAATCAATGCACAAAGGTTGATGATTAAAATCAAGAGCAGCCAACTACTTAAGAGTACGAGCATTATTTTGTTTAGCCATGTCAGAATCAATTTCAGAAATAGAATTACTAGAAGAATAAAAATTCGAATCTAAAGCTATTTGAATTCTTGGTGAGGAATCAAGTCTCCTGTCAGATGGTGATGGATCCTCGGGACTTTGTGTAAATTGTCTTATCAATCTATGTATCGTTCTTTAAATTTCTGGATCAAATTTTAATTCACCAGAGTGAGAAGACCGTGTCATACACTGTAACTAACCAAACAAGAAAAGAAATTAACCATAAATAAAAATAAAATAAAACAAATAAATTCAGAAAAGAAAAGGATATTAATCCTTGGCAACGACGCCAAAATTGGTATCGCATTGTAACAGTACACAAAATAACTAAACCTACAATTATAGCAGTGGTAAGTCTAGGTCGATCCCACAAAGATTTATTCCAATTACTTTCCTAAATTATATGTATAAGTAAAACATGGGGGTTTGGTTCAATGCAAATTAGAAAACAAAGTAAATTTGTATATACAAAAGCAACTCAAATTAAACAACAACAAAGTGATAAAATTGATTAATGGTTTGAAATCTGGTTCTTCGATTTAATCTCGCCCTATGCACAATTTCACATACGTCATTGCATTATCGTCTTCCAACCTCTCTTTAGACTATTGATCATGAATTAACAATAAGCTCTGTTAATCTCGATTTTTCCTTAAGTCGTAGTTAATTAAGAAGAGCTCATTAATTAACCATAACTATTAGATAACATAAAATAAGCTTTCTAAGTTTAATCGGACAGCTGCGTTATGAATGAGAAAAATAAACCAATCTATGCAATAATCACACAAGCTGGGATTATTTATCACAGGTTAGATTATCCTTAACGATTTAGTATCGTTAGTTGACACATATGACTTCAAACACGATTATTACATATCGTATTCAAGTTCTAGCAATGAGTTTTCATAAAAAGCAATCTAATAGAGCATTAAGATCATTCTTACACAATCCCAATCAATAAACACAAGATAATGTAAACAATCTAAAAAGAAGGAAAGAAAACGATACACAACGACGATATGCTCAAATGTGCTTCTCAAAGTCGACTTCACCTCCGAACCAGGGTCGGGAATGTTAACCTTCCATCTTCTCCATCAATCTCCAAGAAAGACCCATGAATAGCCTCTAAGATGTGAAAAACTGAAGAGCGAATGTAGAAAATAGTGTCTGTTTTCCATAATCCTGTCCACCGTCTCAACTTAATACTTTTATAGTGAAAAACTAAATTAAAAATGGGACAGGTGGAAAGTCAAGATTCATGCCCATGACACAATTTTCACGAGCGTGATCATGGCCATGAGACACCTCCCATAGCCATGACTTTGTGTCTTTTCGTTTCTTTTAGTATTTTCTTGCCCCCGCTTCATTCTAACCCTTCTCCTTCTTACTCTATGAAGCCAACTGAGTGTGAATTTCAAGAAGATAGCTCAACGAGTATGCTTTCAGCTCACTTTAGTTATTATGCTTCCAAATTGTACCTAAGATCAAATATGAACTAAAGTGAGTGTCTTAAGCATTTTAAAGTATTAATCACTAATTGTTTTATTATGCAAGTAAATAAAAAGATTAAGACACCAATCTCTGTTGTAATTGCACTCATTCTAAAAGTACCGTTATTACTTAAAATTAGTTAAGCATGTTGTGAAATTAGAAACTATACAAAGTAGATTAAATTTAATGTATTTCAAGTTATTTAATATATTTTATGATGTGACTAATTGTTTTACATATGAAAATGTCTAAATGATTGCTCAAATTAAGCATATTAGAAAATTTTAATAACAATAACTTGATAAAAAGTTAGGACAAGGTCTCTTTTTAAAGTTTTTAATTACATTAGAAACTTCTAGATAATTTAAAATTAAAATGATATTTTTAGAATTATTAAATTTATATAATACAAAATTACATCTTTTACATAAATAAAATTTTATTTTTATGTTTAAATTTTAAAAATAATGACAAAAATATAATACCAATTAAACTTTGAACCTTCTTCTAACTTGAATATTTCTAAAGTTTATAAGAATTTTCAAAAGTCTAACTATTATGAGTATTTACAAAATAATATTTCATCATCAAATATGAATAGTATGAGCCAAATATTTATTTTTAAGGTTGTGTGTTATAAACCTAAAAAGTGTTGTTGACATATTAAAATAGTAAAATTAACTTTTTAATTTCTTTTTATTTAAGGTATGTTGATTTTATATCTTTTGAATATTCTTATTTGAATAATGTCTTTAATGTCTGCACTTAATTTACTATTGAAATGATGACTGTCTTATAATTCACTTAGGCTAGAAATAATTGAGCATCTTATTAGTTTTGAGAGTTGAATAATTATAAAAATAACTTGCGCCAAATAATTTTTAATAGAGATGATTATTTTATATTATTGTTTTAAAATAAATGATATTATTTATTTATTATAGTAAAAGATAATAATTATTGTTAAAATGATGATGCTTGTATTGAAGTTTGCATTAGCTTATGTTTATATAAATATCTTATAACCTAGACTTTATAGATATCTAATACACTTCATATTTATTACAAGGACATATTGTTTTAGTTTAAATAAACCTTTAAATGTTATTTTAAATTGAAATTTTAGAAAATATAATTTAACTTTGTTTATAAAAATTTTATAAGCGTTGTTACACATGATTAACATTTATTTGTATTATACATAATTATCTTTGGGTCAAAATTTAATTTTAAGTTTAAGGATGAAATTCATACTATAATTAAGTTTAGATACAATGTTTAAAACTCTTAACATTTTTTTGATTAAGCTGTAATTAAATTTGATTTATGTATGAGTCTTATTACCTTACACTATTCATAAAAGCAAAAAACAAAAGCATTAGAGAATGGATAGCTAACCAAGCTGAAGAGAATGGATAGCTAGTATAATCACTCCCTTTCTAATCCAGCTCTTAAATTTAGTTTTCAAATAAAAGAACTTTTATTTGACTAAATTAAAATAAAAGACTAATAGAGGAAATAATTATTTATAAATTTTTCAAGATTAATTTAATCTAACAATAAGTTAGACTACAAAATTGGGTAAATTGCATTTAAAATTATGCTAAAAATAACTAAAAAGTCCAAACTTGTAATTTATTGTAAAACTAACTTACCGTTAGTCCTATAGTTAATGATACTAATGTGGTCAGCCATGTTAATAAGATCCATTTATACTAATGTTTCTTTATCATTTCCCTCTCCCTTATTTACAATTTTTTGAAGCTCTCAAGCACTGAAGGAGAGCATAGCCACGCTGATTCTTTGACATATCTTTTGGTTGATATTAGTAATCACGTTAATCATGTTTTTTATGTATAATATTTCAACTTCAATTTTATGTTTATAAATGTATTGTTTAAAGTATTACTAAGTTTTTTTGGGTACTAATTTTACCTTTTTTTTGTAACCTGCATCATTTATATATTATCTTATTTGCATGTAGGTCCACCGGAAATAACTTCTCTACTATATAAGGGTAAGGTTGCGTACTATCGGACTTCTCTAGATCTCGCTTTATTACGAGATTTCAAATTAAGTGATGATGATGATGATGATTACGATAATTGGTGAGATGGTTTCTATTCAAAGACATTAAAGATTTCTCTCAAAGTTTTGATTGGTTTCTTTATCATATTAAATTTAAGACAAGAGTAGATCAACTTGGTAGAATAAACAAATATGCATGCAACGCAAGCCTGAAAGGTAAGTAGACCAATGGAAATAGTCCAAATGGCCAGCAAATAATGTATAGTCTGCGAAGCTGCTAATTTTTATTTTAAGAGCATAAGCACAGATATAAATATCAAAGAACGATTTGTTTACCAAAAAACGTAAATATATACAGAAATTTCAAAGATCATATATATATATATATATGACAGGATAATTTAATTATAGACTATCCACTTTGCAAGAGTTGAAGGAAGATTATTAATTGTATATAGTTTTCTAAACCTATAATCTTCCAGTTATAAAGAAATAATTTTACCGATTCTTTCAACGTTCTAACTCGTTCATCTAAATCTAATATGACAGTATCAAAGTACTTATAAAACGACGTTGTATTCACCGCAAAATAGAAGTAAACGTATCGTCTTCTTTGTTATCTCTGGCTCTCCATATTTAACTAATACTATATTTTTATAAAATATTTTATTTACTAAATTTATTTTATTTATATTTCTTATTTTAATTTAATATTTTATTATTTATAATTTTAAATTTATATAACTAATAATATATTTTTATGAAATATTTTATTTCCTAAATTTATTTTATTTTCATTTTTATTTAATATTTTATTATTTATAATTTTAAATTTATATGACTAATAACATATTTTTAATTATTTATACAATAATTAATAGTTTATTAAATCAACAAATTTTTAATCATTTTATCTCTTGTTAGCAATCGTAATCGGACTTATTAAACACCTATTTTATGTTTCAACAATTATCAAAATAACAATTCTAAATATATAAATACTTATATCATTTTAGCAGAATAATTTTAGCATACTATCACCACTCGTTGTACTCAAACCAAGTCATAGAAGACAACGAGGAGTGACCTAATGACTTAAGCTCCTCACTTAAGGCTCTCATTTACAGGAGGTCTTGAGTTCGAGTCACGCCAAAGGAGGAGAAATGGGAAATTTGTCCTATTGATAATTCTCTAGCCCCCTGGGCACAACTCTTTGATCTGATCAATTATAGACGCCTCGCTTCCAGCTACAGTATAGGAGTTGAAGTTACTAGGGAACTCGAGGGCTGTTGGGAACCTGATGTTGAGTAGGGGGCCAGCGATCAATCAACAGTTGATCAATCAAGTATATGACGACTCTTTGTGCGCAAAGTATACAGGCTACTTAGAAATCTGAGGAAATTTTGGAGTTTCAGATTTACATCCTCTAAGATTCTTAGAGTGGAGTCTTAGAGACTTAGGATTAGTCCGACTAAATTAAGATACCTAATGTAATAAAAAAAAACCGAAGTCATAGAAGATCTGAACCGCAATTTGCTACGTAATAAAAGAATGACTGATAAATTTGGTACAGTTGTCTTACATTAAATGCAGTCCTGTGGACTTGCAATTCGGACGACCTTACATGCAGTCCTGTTGAGTTGCAATTCCGACGCGTGTCGAAGGATATTAAAGTTTGGCATTGATATTTATTGAGCTGAGTCCTGCAATTGCTTACTTCCGATTCATTGGCTTCCAGACATAGACCTGGAAAATTGTTGCCAAGAAAATATGGAACATACCATTTTGTGAAATATGTTTTAACGAAAGTCTCGAGTTTTGAGGGAGATAAATGTATGGAAAGTATATACTCACCAAAAAGATAAATTGTTTCTGTTTAAGAATCTTTTAATTGAAGAAATTAAAATTACTTTATCAAATATAAAGATATTTAATTTAAAGATAATATTTGATTAATAATAAAATTATGTTTATTTTTTATTTCAATTAAATCTGTTTTTAAATTGTTAATTATCAAATGATTTATTTAGTGTTAGAAAGGCCTAACTCACTTCCAAAAGCTAGCTCAAGAGGGGAGATTTGCACACTATTATAAATTGTTGAATGCTCTTATAGTTGTCCGAGGTGGGATTCCTTATACACCCCCTCAGTCCAGAGTAAGATTGGACATCTGATAGACATATTGGATAAAGGAACATAACCGAATACTGTCCCAAACTATCGAGATAAATTGGCTCTGATATCAAATTATAAAGGCCTAACTCACCTCTAAAAATTAGCTCAAAAGGAGAAGTTTGCATACTATTATAAATTGTTGAATACTCTTACAACGTGAGATTCCTGACATTTAGATTATATAATTTATGAATTATCACACTAAAATCTGTAAACGGCATGAAAATCGAATATGCTAATTGAGAAAAAAAAAGTAAATTAGAAAACAAAATTGAAAAGACAAGAATTATTAGAATAAGAGGACAAATGAAATTGTCCCACACATATAAATGGATGAAAATCAGCATAACAGAGTTAGAATATCCGTCCCATAAGAGTATGCCTCAGAAAGTAAGAAGGCATGCAGAGCAGCGTAATCGTTTACTGCTGCCTTCGGTTGAGTGGTATGAATGTCGGAAAGGGAATTGAGTTGTGTGACAACATCATTAAAAATAAGCATCCACTTTACTTTTAGGTAGGACTTATTTTCCCTAAAATCAAATCCAAAAGGGGCTTTTCATGAGCTCAAGTGTGTAATTAATCCAGTGTTGCAAGAACGAGTGCTTCACAGCCTATCGACAGGTTTGTCGACTTCGGTTTTAGTCAAATCTTTAAACAAAGTCTACGAAGATGTACATTAAATTCAGAAGATATTCCTTTTCAAACAAAACCCTTATATTTTGTGATTATCCTATTTGTTATAATATGGTGAATAACCAGCCCTGTTTTACACTTTGGTCTCCAATTTGTTTTGCCCGAATGTTTCTTGCGTTCATATCAGGAAGAGAAAAAAAAAACAGAGGGTCGCTGTCAAGTAATAGGAAGACCGCAATGGTACGAAGAAAAGTAAAAGGGATGTTTAGGCGACAACGGCAACAACCTACGATTTGGGACCCCTTCCTCTGCTCACACACTCCGGGTCAAAAACTTAGAAAAATCCCATCTGTAGACGCTTTTTGTGATTTCAACTCTTCCCCCGTACCCAAGTCGGAGGATCAATATTAAGCCTAAGAAAACTGATCCCACGAGACTTCCTATGTGTCTGTATATAAAGTTTGCAGTTTTTCATGTTTTGTCCACCAGGTACTTCTTCTACTTTTGGATCCTTTTGTTTCGAAGCAGATCCTGTTTTGTGGTGGACTTTGTGAATTGTGATTCTTCCGATGACATCAGATGTTTGTTTTATCTTTTCTTTCTTAATTCTTTAGTAAGGCTGTTTTTGGGTTTAATTGTACTAGCAGTTGATGTTGGATTCTTATTTTTCTGTTTGATTTTGGGTAACTGGACGATATCTTTGCTAATGCAATCAATTCTCTTCTCTCTTTTATTCTTTTCCCTTTTCCTGCTTTTGGAAGGTATATGCAAGGAGCTAAGTGATTTAGAAGATAAGAAACGGTGGATTGCTTGCGGGGAAATATGAAGTGTAGTTGCTTTAAGAGAGCGGCTAATGATAGAAGGCGCAGTGCTTCTGGGGTTCCTCATGACATTGATGGTGTGAAATTATTCAAGTGTTTGGCATTGTTTGATTATAACTTATGCAAGTGGTTACTTGAATAATCTATTGTATCCGCACACCCTGAAACAAGTCATATCCATGGCTTCGGAATTGTAGCATAGCCATATATGAATGCTTGTTGGAGGAACCACATCTCGTCTAGCCACGAAACATGATGGGAATATAAAACTCAATATTTGCGTTGGGTATAAATTGAATCATTTATTTGATGATATTGGATTGCTCATGAAATTCTAGATAATAAATCTGCTTTCTAGCCTTTTTATTTGACACTATGAAATGCAAACCCCAAAACATGTTGACGTCTGTTGACATCTATAATTTAATACCCGAACCACATTCAGTTCTACTGCTTTTGCTGGCTTCACTGAAAACAAGTTAAAACACTGTTTGAAAAGATTCTTGACAAATAACATGTGGAGAAAGATAGGATACTGTGATGGGATTTACTTACGCTAGCTGTCACTTATTTTAAGTTCAGGGTTCTTATAGATACTGATGAGACTTCTATTGGTGTTTTTACAACCAAAGTTCATTCAAGCAAAAACCGAATGCCGTTGCAAACTTCAGAAAGTATTTATGTCTTTTACTAAGTGTTGTTCTATTTTTCCTTTTCATTGTCTTCTGTAATTCACTACACTTTGCTTAACTTTTTTGGTTTTTTTTTATAACTGTTTCTTCTCTTATTGTGTTCTGCTAGATAATTTGCTGCGGGATGTTAACCATATATCATACAATGAATTAAGGTTAGCAACTGATGATTTCCATTCCCAAAATAATATTGGCAGAGGAGGTTTTGGAATTGTTTACAAGGTACTCCAGTCCATAGATCCTTCATATCTCACAACTGTAAACTTTATGAGTAGATTTTCCAACTTCTTCATCTCGTAGTTTTAGAACTTTTGGTTGAGTGGTATGCAAATGGAGATGGTTTATCTAAGATAAATTCTAAATAACATGATCATCCATACTGTGTGTTATTCATTGAGTATCTGACCTTATGCATAATTTCTGGTTGAGAACTTTTTATGGTGTTCTCATTACTTGGGCGAATGAAAATCTGTTAGTTTTCTTCAAGTGTACTATTTTTAAGTGATAGGGATTTGGACTATAGTAGATGCTTCACAGTTAGATAGAACACATGCATAGATTTTCTACAAGAGTATACCAACTCCCTCTCTGACATTATTTTTCTATATGTGGCTTAATTGTATTAGTTTTACTTTTGGATGCTATCACATACTTTGAGATTTCTACTTGTATTTAATGGCATTGTTTGAAGATATAATTCTGGTTCTTGTCCATCCCAAGTTAACCTGCGCCAACTATATTACTATGATGCTAGGGAACCCTTAAAAATGGACTACAAGTTGCTGTGAAGACCCTTTCTGCTCAGTCAAGACAAGGGTTACGGGAATTTTTAAATGAGATCAATACCATATCAAAAGTCAGGCATCATAACCTTGTTGAGTTGATAGGGTGCTGTGTTCAAGGATCCAATCGAATTCTAGTGTATGAGTATGTAGAAAATAGCAGTCTTGACCGTGCATTGTTGGGTAAGCTTAAAAGTGTTTAGAGTACCAAGGGTTTTAATATTTCTGGACATAATGACTGATTTATTTACTATTTAATCATTTTCTCCTTTTCCTTAGCAGGTCCAAAGAAGATTAGACTGGACTGGGGAAAAAGATCTGCAATTTGTTTGGGTATTGCTGGGGGTCTTACTTTCCTTCATGAGGAACTTTTGCCGCATATTGTGCATAGAGACATCAAAGCCAGTAATATACTCCTTGATAGGGACTTCAACCCAAAAATTGGAGATTTTGGGTTGGCTAAACTCTTCCCAGATAATATTACTCACATCAGCACAAGGATAGCAGGAACAACGTATGTGCCTTTAAAGAATTTGATGAACTGTTGCTTTCAATCTTATTGCCCTTCTGTTTCTTTAAGTAGTCAGCTCTAGACAACCATAGGGCTGCTTATCCCGTTTGGTTGGGTTGTCCTCATATTTAACAAGTTTGCTTTTCAGTCCTTAAATGCTTAGTTTGCCATGATTCATATAGAATCAAAGATAATGATTTACGGCCCATCATACTAAGGACTTTAATGTCTGCTAAATAGCATAATTTTCAGAGCACCTGATAAAAAAAATATCAAGAAAGAAAGAAGGCAAGATCTGGAAGAAGGATATAGTGCTTTTATATTCCAAACTAAACATCTTATGGCACACCACTAAAATTTGAAGAAGAGCATTTCCACAAAGGAATATTTGGTATCTGCATGAGTGGATGTGAAGCATGAGCAGTTATTATATATAAACCTGAGATTCTTGAGAAGGGGAAATTGATTTTTGTGACAAGCAAAACTGTCATAGTAACTAACAAGAAATAATGTCAACTTAAGGGCAAAGAAGGGACGTAAATGGTGTGTCTGTCCAATTACATTAAATATTTGAAACACCTACTATATCTATTTTTTGGATTTATTTGCAACCAATATACATGTTCAATAGCTGATATGAGTTTATTTAAATGCATTAGACATCTATATCTTTCCTGTTAACCCATAGTCAACTTAAGCTCTATGGTCTGGAGCACCTTTCTTGCTCTCTTATTTCCTATTTTTGTAGTCACCAAAGGAAAAGTGAAGTGGAAGGATAGTTTGTTACCTCGATTTCTTTCTTGGTTTATTATGTAGTCCACGTCTATCAATTTTGAGATTGTAACTTGTTTTTTGTCATCCTTCCCTTCATTCATGATAGTTTCTTAGTCAGTGTGTCCTTTTGTAGATGGCTGTTTGTTTTCCTTCACAAAATATATATGGAAGAAGCATTTTAAGAATTAATGACAAGGCAAAGTATTCACAAGCATGTTCTAGAGTGTATAGACACCTTTATCTGTCGAAAATGTGGTTAAACTATCGTACGTTAACAGTGGAACCCAACTTATCAAACCGAACTTATCAACCTGTTTGGCTTTTTTCATACAGTGGTTACTTGGCACCAGAGTACGCATTAGGTGGGCAACTGACCATGAAGGCAGACGTTTACAGTTTTGGAATTCTTATTCTTGAAATAATTAGTGGCACAAGTAATGCAAAGATGAACTGGAGAGGGACAGAGAAGCTCCTCCTAGAGCAGGTGTGTCTTTGAATAGCTTCAATTATTGCTGTTTTCTTGATCTCTATAATACTCATGTTGTTTTGGTGGCATTGACTGCAAATTTTCTGCCAAATGTGCAGTAATTAGCTGACAGTCACAGTGCATATTTCCGCATTACTGACCTTGATATGTTTTGATTTGATAGGCGTGGCAATTACATGAAGAGGGGAAACTATTAGAGATGGTAGATCCAGACATGGGAGAATATCCTGATGCTGAAGTTGTTAGATATATCAAAGTAGCTTTTTTCTGTACCCAAGCAGCAGCAAACAGAAGGCCACTAATGAGCCAGGTTGTTGATATGCTCTCGAAGAATATAAAGCTTAATGAAAAGCTACTCACAGCCCCAGGATTTTTATCGGATTCAGTGGGGATTAGTGGAGCAAAGAAATCATCTGCAGACTCCAGTAGCTACCAGATGAGCTCTGTTCCTGTCACAATAACTGAAGTGAACCCTAGGTGAAGAATAAAGCATGTTTCTATGAACTGATGGGAGGAAATAGTTTACCAGGTTATATTTGTGCATTTCATTAATCAGACCGAGAAATTTGTTTTCATTTCGCCATATTTAGTGATCGCCAATTTACAGTAATGCGTAACCAAAAACAATGCTAATGATTGACAATTATAGAGCATAAACAATAACGTGGT
Source organism: Erythroxylum flavicans (assembly GCA_027576715.1). Lineage (NCBI taxonomy): Eukaryota > Viridiplantae > Streptophyta > Magnoliopsida > Malpighiales > Erythroxylaceae > Erythroxylum > Erythroxylum flavicans. The sequence continues at coordinate 32,075,916 of JANZXP010000002.1, forward strand.
AGTATGATCAAAGTCCGTTCTACATGTCAATGCGAAAACTATCGTACATTCATGCATCAGGAAGTAAAAACACAAAACTTGGTCCAATGCTAAAACGAGATGTAAGAACAGAGATTCTGACTGTCTAAATAATTAGCTCCGTGGCATTAAAAAACAAACAGTTTAGTGAAAAATGTATATAGCCAAAAACATAAGCAAGAGCCGCATACATAATCAGTCTTGGTTTACAAAATCAACACTCAAGATCATGCTCATGGTACAAACAAATATTTGGATCAAATTAACCAATGTTTGAATCCAATCAAGCAGCCCGTGGTGTGGGCTCTGGTTCTTTTGCACCAGCGGCAGGAACCTCTTCTTTGGATAGACCATCAGCAGTAGTAGCATCTTTGACATCTTTACCAGTCTTGGCATCTTTTGCATCCTTCCCGTCTTTCTCTTTGGCATCCTTTGCAGGTGCAGGTGGCATCATGTGAGGAGGAGGTGTGTGCTTTAGCTTCACAAGTATATGGCGCAATCTGGAAAGATCCGTGGGCTTTCCAGGCTTTGGGCCTTGGATGACTGTAATGGATGGCTTCTTGTCTTGATCCTTCTTCCCTCTCTTCTTCTCAATATTGGGAACTTCATTGGGGATAAGCTCTGATATTGCCTTCCAGTATTGTTTATCTACCTCTTTATGAAAATTCTCTTGGTTTGCTAAGAATAACTGCTCCATACATCAACATCCTAGTTTAGTAAAACAGAGTAAAACCCCAGGGAAAGAAAGTTCATTAACATCTTTACCTTCTCTTTTTCTCTGTTATTAGTTCTGTTGCTCTCAACATTGACCTTTCTCTTCTCATAGAATGCTTGTATATACTCCTCAGCTTCTTCAATGATCTGCTTCCTCATCTCCTTCTCCCTCCTCTCCTTCTCTTCTAGTTGAACAGAATTCTGACTGTGCAGCAAAATCCAAGGAAATAATTTTGATTGGAAGAGTACATCCAACAAATGATGAATGCTTTCACATACCATAAGCATAAGAACGCTAGAGATTGGCTACTCATATGTGGGAAAAGGATCAACACCCCTCATCAGGGGAGAAAGGAAGCTCCCCATGATCAAGGTAACATCAGAAATGCTCAAAATATAAAAAGGGAAAAACAAGGAAGCTTGAAGCTTCTCAGTTTTTAAAAATTGCTAGTAAAAAGAACATAAAAAATTAAACTAGCCAAACAATGAAGGGGTGCCGTTCACCTTGAATGAAGTAATTACAAAATAGAATTTTGATATTTAAAATCAGTTTAATCACTATATCTCCAAAACTTTTGTGCCTTTTAATTATTAACCCGTCTTTTAACTATAAAGAAAGCCAGTCAATCATTCTGAAATCCGTAGTTTGTGACAAAAATCCAACCCGGAAAACAAGTACAATCACAGATCTTGCCATATCTTAGCAAATAAGTTCCTAATAAGGGGCACTGTCATTCATATGATCCCAGACACTATTATTCCAGAATCAGACTAACCGAAAACTATTGCTGAAACAACATAGAATCAGATCATCACATTTAACTATTTGGAATAGGACTGCTGCCACTAATCTATCGGATCCAACTTCACAAGAAATTGTAAAAGCCTCTCAAGAACCAAGAAGACGGTCAAAATAAGTCTCAGATCAGAAATTTTATATAAAAGTCCCCCAAAAATTACTTCCATGCAAACCTAGACTACAAATCCATACACATCTCACTAAATCAACCTTCATATCAATAAATGTTAATGTTTCCAGTGAGAAACAGCTTCAGCAAATGCCATCTCGGTCACAGATCAATCAATTAACAAGTACCAGAAATCCTGAAGGACTTGAATGCCAATAATTAACTCTTCTAAATTACATTACAGAACTACAAATCAATAACAGATCTAAGCTTACATGCTCGAACCACCAGATCTCAAAACAAAACGACACAAATGGAAGAGTAAAAAGCAAAAAGGAATCTCACCACCGCCACTCCCTTAGAGCGAAGCCTTCCTCCGGCGCCATCTGGGTGGGAGGAGGAAGCACGGGACCGTCGGAGGAGAAGATGCCATCGTCGGAAGCAGGATAACCATTGGCGTTACCGTTCTCGACGTAAGGGCTATCGGAGAAGCTAGGGTTGGGATCCACATCGGGTTGTGAGAATCCGAACGTAAACGCATCGGGGGACGAGGCAGTCGCATGGTCGATGGGGACGTCAGTGTTGTAGTCGGAGTAACTATCGTGAAAGGGTGTTTGGTTTGGCTCGTGGATCTCCTCCCCGTCGATGCCAAACGTGTGGAACGAAGTCATCACGTTATCTCTCTGGAAGACCGTAGAAATGGACTAAAGGTTAAAGAGAACGCTAATGAAGAAGAAGAAGAGAAATTAGAGGCATGTTTTGCCTTTTTGGAGAAGATGGATTACTTGGTTTTACCTTGCCGGTCCTTTTTATCTGTATATGTTTTGTAAAGAGTGGAGGTGGAGCATGTTTATTGATCACTACTAGACTTTTGCATCATTTCTTTTATTCTATACTCACAAAGGTTTAGTCTTTACAATTATAATTAATCTGACTTGGACTCCAACTGTAGTTGTTAACATCCATTTAGATTCGGACTCTCTTGTGTGTGACTAAGGGATGGATGGATGGTATTATATTTATGTGTGTGTATAATATATAGGAAGTAACTGCACAGCGTAATAAGATCATATTACATACTTTATCATGTGGTGTAGCGTCATTGACAAAAGATAGAAGACATGGCATGATTGATCAAAAGGCAATGAGCATAACCAGAAGCAAGGTTGAATCATCACCGTCACCACCGCCATCACCATCAACGCAAAATATAATTCATCAACAGTACATGTATCCTGGCTCCAAAGCATGTTGAGGAAAATGGAGGCCTGCCCTGATAACAAACAGCTCAGCAACATGCAGCAACGAGGAGGATCGTATGGGATGGTAAATGTCCGTGGAAGAAGTTTGTATGGTGTACTCTTCAAGGGACAGCAGGAGCATTCTTGGCATATCTTGCAGAAGAGGGCATTCGCTGTACAACTCTTGGAAACTCTGGTTTTAGGCGTTTACTTGCCATTTCTTGCATCATCGACCTTATCCACGTCATTGAAAGCATAAACAGTGGGTAACGAAATCTAATAATAATGACAGAATCCAAATGCAAGAGCAAAATTTTGTTAGACTTTAAAGTGCCCAACCTGGGAGAACCATGACTTTTAGGAGTAAATTGACCAAACATTGTTCTTAAACTGGCAAGTGCCTTTTCAGCAGCCTGAAATGAAAAAAAAGTGCGATAAGGTGCTTAAACTTCAAGCCAGTAGGCACTAGGCACCATATTATTAGCCCTAGGTTGAGGATAGACAGATGATTTAGTTACCTGCACCTTGGCCTCATCCCAGGTTGACCCTATTCCTCTTCCCAGAACCTGTCCATCAATTTCAACCTAAAGACATGAAATACAATTAGTCAACCAAATCGTTGTAAAACTACTATTAGGACATAATTCATTGACAAGCAAAGGATGAGAGATTCTCAATGACAGATGATGCAAGTGTTACTTCAACTCAACTTTAAATAAGCCAAAGCCCCAAATCATAAATAGATCCAGAACTCCCTCACGTTCTCTCTTTTTCCTGCTCTCACGTGGCTGTCTACCACCTAGTTTATTGGTGTGCTTACTCTTTTCCAGATTAATCATGTTTCCAAATTGATTTTTACTATTGGAATAATATCATTTCTTTTTTAACAGGTATTATGTTATTTAATGCAAGTTTCCCCATTATAAGAATGGAAATGAAAAGAGAGGGACAATAAAGGAGGGATTAAAACTTTGTCTCTTACATAAATCAAAATGGTCAATGTCAATAAATGATTTTCAACTGAAAGTTCAAAATATACAAACACGTTCTAACTATTAAAGAGAGAAATATAATCAACACAAACCTGTGCATGAACTTCGTCCTTCTGTACAGAATTAGCTAAAACCGGAGACTGAGCCAGAAAATTTACACCAAGACCCTCCATCATACACTATAAATCATTTCATGTCAATCCATGGCATGCCTAATTTTGCGAAACTTAGTAATTACTGAAGAATATATGCAAGAAAAACAGTAAGCAATTTTCTTCAACTTACAAATTCTTTGAGTGCTGTGACCGATCCCACTGATCTTTTAGAACCTTCCAGCCGAGGATCCAGAAGCCTGGATTGCTCGGGTGCTGTAGAAAATGAGTTAGGCTCATCTTTTGGATTCTGATTTCCAAAAGAATTCAGATTGCCCGGTAAAAAGTTGTCATTTACACTACGATATTTATTCATGTCTCCGTGTGCAGGTCCTGAATCAAGTTTACCACGCGACATGTATATGTCTGCAAAAAACATATCCAGATCGTCAGTTTCACACAGCTGATATGCTACAATAAACAGTACTTTTCTAGAGAAGGTCATAATAATCACCAGAAGACAGCCCAAATGAAGCATATAGGAACATCTTATCACAACAAGGCTTAAATGCAGTCTTTGAACAAAAGAGCGAGCTAAAATGAGATAAGACATTACATGTCTAGGAAATTCACTATTGCTAAAAAATAACTTGAACTTTTTGAGCAAAGCCTTCTAATTTGGAGCATATCTCAGATAAGGGACATGTCTCATATGCAAACATCAACTGGCTCAGCTCTAAGTGAAAATCATAACTAAAAAAGTATTATAGAGGTAAAAGTGAATCCTATACAGCTAAATTGATCTTTTTTCTTCAACTGAGCAACAAAAAAATGTGGGCCTCATAATCAAGTGGCATCACAATCTTTCACAAGTGTATCAAGTAACAAAATAAGAAGTTTTACCAGCTAAGGTCTTGATAGAACCCTCAGCTGCCTGTTGTTGGGCTTCCCTCCTTGTTCTGCCAATTCCTTCCCCAATTTTCTCTCCTGCAAACCAAGCCTGCCACCGCAATGGACATGGTAAGAGATCAGAAAAGTTTCCAGCTTGAGAAAAAGATGATGTCAGGTTGCAGAGGCTATATGTTTCCCGTCTTAATATTATTGTTATCATTTGTGTTCAAGCAAATGATAAGAAATTTTAGTTGATCCTAACCAATAGATCATCCTTCATGTGCAGCTTGAAATTAACTGCCTGGAGATGGCAAATCTTTCAAAGCTTCTATTCATACAACATACCAAGCTCCCACTAAACAGGCCTGAGCATGTGGCAATTAACTAACAATGAAGAAACTATTATTATCCGATGTAAACTGAACTGAAAACTGAAATGTACATGAGTTCCATCAAACTTTATGATCAATGTGTTCATTTACTTCACAAGGATCTAATTGGCCACAAAATGCAAACTTACTTGCTCTACAGCTATTTATCGTTGAACAATTGAAGATTATCTTAGTTACCTAGATTCAAACCCAAAATTCACAAGAAAAAAGAGTTCTGACTATACCTCAATGGAGAACTGAAGATCTCTGCTAGCAAACAAAGAAGATCTGAATTCGACCTGAAAATTTCAATTTTGTTAGTCTTAGAAAAAAGAAAAAACAAACTGCAATAGAGTCACTAAATAAAAGAAAATGGGTTGGAAGCATTATTTTGCTTCAATCATCTCTCCCAAAATGCAAACTATATTGCAATACCTTCACCCCACACTTCATTGCAATCCCCTGTAACACTACTACTGGAGATTCTGTACTTGAAACAGCTCGTTCAGATTCAAAGTCAAGATCCCTGTTGCTGGAAGATGATCGGACCGAGGGAATTTCGTCTCCTTCAAAAGAAAAAAAGTAACAGCATTTTTTATTAGCCTTCAGAAAGATGTTATTAGAACTTCTGAAACATTTATGCTGGTTTTTTTTTGGTCTAATCTTTTAAAATGTAAATTATCTCTAGAAAAAAACAGTTGGATTTAGAGCTTAAACTTAACTCCACAGATCCTCATGAAGATCAAGAACAGTGATTCACAACTATTGACAACTAGATCAATGCAATTGCCATCGTGCTTACCTGAGAAAGAACGATAATTTGATATCGTATGGCTTAACCTCAAACGGTCATCTCTATAAGGAGTCTGCAAACAGATAATTATAAGATTTGGATATGCTTTTTAAAGTTGGGGCAAACTTAGTATTCCCAAAAAAATTATCCCCAAATCTACCTAAAGTACCAGCACCAAAAAGGATTACCTCTTTTGGAAATCTTTGGTTCTCATGAAGAACTCTATCAGATGGAATGGAACTTTCGACCTTAGGGAAGAAGGATGGCTGATAGGGCCGATGCTTTTCAATTTGCATTGGTTCTGCATCTGAATGAAAATCTCTGGACACCGCTCGATTTAGTTGTCTTGGGCTCATCTCTTCCTCAGCTGCAATCCAGCCACCACGTGATTGCACGCGTGGGACTGAAACTTGTATTGAGGGTTTAACAGGAAATGAAGGTTCACTTGGTGTATGATCTCTTGTATCTTGCCCATGTTGTAATATAAGAAGCCTTCTCCTGGTGTCAGGATCTAGCTCTGATTCTGGCACTTCACCCTCTTCCCGGGCAGGCGAATTTTGCAAGCTCGGCTCTGGAGGACCAACAGAACCCAATTGCTTAACTAATGAAGTTGCCTGCGGAAACTGCATGCTTGGCAATGGTATCGTTGATTGTTGTGATGTCTGCAGTGGAATTGAACTTGAAGAAGGTGCCATTGCATATTGAAGAGATGGAACAAGCCTTGGATCCAGATTACTGACAGTTGAAGGAATTGTTGAAGACGCTGAAATTGCTTCCTGAGTGAAACAAGTGGACATAATCTATACCAATTTTAACTTCAACTCCTACAAGCCAAAACTTAGTTTCCAAATCTAGATAATGTATAGACAAGGAACATCATTGTCAACAGAGATTTGAATTTTTTTTAAGGATGCAAGCATAAAAAGTTAAAGGACACAGACCTCAGAAATGAGAATGACCCACCTTTAATTGTCTTTCAACCTCTGCATCTGCCATGCCATCAAAGGAAAGGGGATCTCTGTTTCCATTTGATGCAGAAACATCATCCTGAATGAAACAAAAATTTCACGATAAACTTCCTATGAAGAATAGGAGTGGGAGATTAGAAAACACAATTTATCATTGTGATAGCCATCCCTTCATTTCAACTTTTGTACCATGGACAAACTGGCAATGTCAACACAGTGGATGACTCTACACATGTCCAGGTACCCAGATCTGCTATTACTAACCTCTGAAACCAAATAGCTTCCCACATCAGGAGGAGAGGGAATGCCACTGGTATCATCTTCATATGAAATCTCTGATATCCTTTGTAGAAGGCCCTCATCAAACTCCCTGACATATCATGCCCATAAAATATCATAAACATAAATAAATTGCAGCAAAAATTAGAATGATTGAGAAAGTTAAACTCCAGATATCTTTCTAAAGAAGTATTGGGTTATGCATTCTTACTTGAAGAAGCTGCCTCTGACATTGCAAGCAACATTTCTTGCAACACACAATACTGGAATTGCATTATTTGCCTACAATATAACAACCTACTATTAATCACGCAGCTACAACATAGGTAATTAACAGTTCAAAATATGTATAATTTCTGCGATGATTGTGCTATTGCACTATTGCAGTGCCAAGTAATTAGCAGATTATTGTGGTTCATACTTCAGCTTGAGGAGCATAGTATGGCGCAAATGCTGGAACAACATGAACCCGTGGTTGATCTTTATCATCCCACACTTTCAACCGATCATCAATCACTAATGCCATTTTGGGATGGCATATTCCATCTTGGAAGACATTGAACAACGACTTCCTTAAACCTGTAACTCATAATCAAAGGAAATAAGCACTGATGGGAAGGAAAATCATATCTACGCAAAACAATGAGCACATCAACTGATTAACAGAAGACATATATGATTGGTCAGTTAAATTCCCAGCTCAACAAAATTGAATTCATACTTACCAGATTTTACACAAACAATACGATCCAATAATTCTTTTGAGTTGATCAAATTTGACTCTGGATCAAGAAGCCTCCACATTTCCAGAGCATAATCTCTTTCAGCCATCGTGCAAACATAAACCTCAAAACGCTTGCGCCCTCTAGCAGTCAAGTAACTTCTTAGATCCTCCCATGCAGGTCTCAATCTCACAAGAACGCTTGTATCCCGGATCTGCATAATTAAGAGAAAGAGTATTATACTTGAAAAAATTGACTAAATGATGAATCCAACGATGATAGCACGTCTAATAGTTGAAAAAAATGGGTCTTCTTTCCTCCACGCAAACCAAGAATAGAAAAGGTAAGACTGCTAGGACTCAGTATTTGAAGCACACTAGCAAAGCTCACAGAAGATTGACAAATACCATAATTTATCTAAATTTCCACAAAGATAATACCCATTTTCTCTTTATATAGTTGCTGGTGAATTACAAATTCACACTTCTTAGGATAAAACATACTAGTTAAAAGTTGGATGCTCAATAAACTATTGTTCCAAAATAGTGAGAGTTAAAGATGAAAACAGCATATCAAACAGTGGCTAGGGTTGGTATTAACACTAGGTTCAAAAAATACAAACCTGCGGATTGATACGAGTCAAAATAATGTTTTTCTCTTGCAATCGTATGAGTGGACGAACAATGGACTGATGACTGTCAGACAGGGCTGGAACAACCTCAGACTGTGTTTTGATTGGCTTTCCATTTTCAACAACTTGATCATTTTCGACATATTGCTTTAATATGTTCTTATCATCTTGATATCGCTTGATCTCTGCTAGGATACCTGCAATGCGCTGTGGGTCCAACTCAGTAGTCATTTTCCGCTGCAAACCCTCAATTCTATCTTCAAATGAACGCATCGTATTAGCAACTATGAGAGTTTCATCAAGATCAAATACGATGCCAAGGCATCTGAGGTTCAGCATTACTAAACAATTGTTATAAAGCCCTGCTGTAACAATGAATGCCCAGAAACACGGATGTTGTTTTTCTGTATCCCTAGAGTGCATTGCAACCAAATGAATTTCCTCCCCTCCTGATGAAATCACTGCAGTCTGAAAACCAGGCTATATTAATCATATGTGATCAACTTCTATGATTAGATGAGAAAGCAATCTAACCTCTCAAAGAGAACTCAGTCATGGAAAAACTTCACACAACTCTTAAACATTTCTATCTGAATTCACCTTTTTTCTTTTAATTATAGCCATCTGATAAATGTAGTCGAATTTGGCAAAAAGAGTCCTAAAGTAGTCTATAAAAAGCAAATCCATCTCCACATTGGTAATATGATTTAAAATTAAAAGAGTTCCCAGAATTTGTGAGTTGTGTGCAGTGTTTGGCAACAAATGGATTCAGTAAAAATCAATTTAAACGCTGAGTTCACAGGGATCAAATTTAAATCAGTAATGTTCAAACATTTCTTGTGCCGTATTTGACAACAAAGGGATTCACCAGAAATCAATTTACACACTGAGTTCATTGTCATCCAGGTCAAACCAGTAATGTTCAAACATTTCTTGTGCAGTATTTGACAACAAATGGAGTCACTATAAATCAATTTAAACAATGAGTTCATAGTCATCCGGGTCAAGTCAATAATGTTCAAACATTTCTCAGAAATTTAGGGTTAAAGGAAAATGTCTAAAAATGGGTCCTTGTCCTTTGTTCAGAGTCCCCCTGTACAATAAACTCTTTAACTGGGTAAGGTAAGTTGAGAAATTTCCGATTTCCAAATTATTTTTACAGTTGCCAAGTTAAGAAATTTAAGTCTTTATCTGTACTTCAACAGGGGCATCTATACCTTGTTTTCCTGGACACATGAGGAGTGCAAAAGATGAAGCTGGGTATTCTGAGTCTGCAAGTTCTTTGACTCCATTTTGAAGCAAATCCCAGTAGAAGTTATGGTATGAAGGACTGCAAGAGGTGGACACCTCTCACTTGCTGGCGAGAAATGGCTTATTCTGATTTCGTTACTCGCCAAAATCTCATCAATCACTCCCTTCTTCTTCTTGGAGCTGTGGATGTTCTGTTCTTGTTCAACCTGTTGTAGTTGTTCTTCACGCTGTTGAGGAAATATTTCTACTTCCCCAAGTAACTCTTCCCCTCTATACACCGTCTTATACATCTTTCCCCCAAAGTAACAAAACCCTAATTTCTCTTTCACAAATCCAAAACAAAACCTCGCGATTTAGCCTCAAATTAACATCATCGTCATCATCGAGAGTGAATCATGATTACCATGTGATCCGTACGATTAAGTTAAAACAAGGGCCAGATGATCTCGTTCTAATTGAGGGAACAGATTAAAGAACAAAACTTAGGGATTTTCTTTTCTCAGATTTTAAGGATAGATAGATAGATAAATAGATCTGATCCGAAATCCAAAGCCACAGAACGGTGATTTCTAGTCCGAAATGGATTTGATGATAGCGAAATTTTTTAAAGTGTATATGGTTTTGGCCGCTAGGGTTTCAGTCTAATTTGGTGAAGAAGACACGAGAGAAAGGAATCAGGTCTCCAACTGCGGAAACCCTAGATCCAGATCGCTAAGGTGAAAATTAGCGGCTCAATAATTAAATAAAGAAGAGGCTAGGACCTGTTTTATAATTTTGGATTTTGTTGTGATCTTGAACTAAAAATTCTCGAAGAAATAACACGTAGATGAATAAATATTTAAAGGTTGGGGGGTTTGGCGTTAATATGTGCAAATTGGAGGGTAGAATGAAGGTTTTTTATGTGTTACGTGGAAGATTTTAATTGGATTTCCACGTGATGGTCGGGGATTTTAGATTAGATTCTTTGTTCCACACTTACACGTCTTTTCTGTACTTGATTTTCTTTGCTTTTATTATTACCTTATTTTTGTAAGCACGCTGAAAAGTTTTTGGCCAAAAAAAAAAAAAAGAAAAATTGGAAAAAATTGTGATTTATAGATTATAATCCAAAGTCGCTGTCTTCTTTTCTTTTTCTTTTTCTTTTCCTGCTTTATAACTTAATCATTTCTTAAGTGTATTTAATTGAGGAAAACCCTTTCCGTAATTTTGACCACAAAATGCGAATATATCCTTTCATTAATAGCGATTTCACCCACTGTTGTGAATATTATATAGATTTGATATTCAATTGAGTTTTGATATAGTACTCTACCGATATCGATCAATACTATATATCGGTAATTTTTTAAATTTATAAAATAGTCCCTAATTTTTTTTAAATTGTAAAATAGTTTATTGTCATATTGTACAGTTGTACTTATATTTTATAAGTTTATATCAACTCTATTTCTAAAAATCATAACAATAAAAAATAACCACAATTAGTATAAAATAACAATAATTTTAAGATATTTCACATATAAATATTAATCATAATTAATAAAAAACAATTATCGTCATACAAATATAAAATTAAGAATAATACAAAGTATTTAAAATATTACAATTTCATCATGTAATAAATAATAATTACATCAAAAGTTTAAAACATCTAATAAAATGAATAATAAATATTCTTAACTCTTAAACTATTACAATTTACCACAAGAGTTCGTGATGAAGAACCAACCAAGTAGAAGTGAAACCTGTAACAAAAATATTTACAACTACATTAAATATATAGATTTTAACATATACATCAATTATAAGTAAAATTAAAAGAAGAGGAAAAACAAAAACTTGGAACTTCATTTAATTGTCTATGGGAGGATACTCGTTATAACTACACTGACCACAGTTATCATTTGGTACAAAATCTTCATCATTGAGGGGAGCCTCATCATCATCATTCAAATTCAATGCACCAAATGACATGTCAATGCTTTCCCAACCAAGATTATCTTCCAAGTCATTCACATCTA
>JANZXP010000002.1:32120421-32134578 GCA_027576715.1 Erythroxylum flavicans
GCAAGGAGAAGAGCAAGCTTGACTCTTGGAAGTATTAAATAAATAGGTGGGTAATATGTTTATAGTTTTGTGATGATGAGCTAAAATAATTATGTGTATGTATGATGAATATGTTTGTTTTACTCATTGTGAATGTGGGAAAGATATTCCCTGAATGTATATCATGTTGCTTTGTAAGAAATTCTGTTACTGTTGTGTGAATGAAAAATAGAAAATTTAAAAAGCATGAAAGCATGAATATATTATGAAATGTATGAGCATTGAAAAACCTGTTATGTGGGCAAGTGAGGAATCCGCTTCGTAGTCTCGTACACGATGACCTATAGCCTTCTCCCAGCTGCTCGTTTGTGGCCACGAGATCCTGAGAAATCAAACTCATTTCGTTTCACGGTGTAAACTTCGGTTTCGCCGTTTCGTTCCACGGAACTCTCGAGCCATTATATTGTGCATTGGATTTCTGATATGTCAAGTTATGATGCCATTTGAGTGTGATTCTTTGATGATAAATTTCATCCAATAGGTTCTATGTGATGATGTGTTGAATTATGAGACGTGAGTTGGAATTGTGAATGCTGAAATTTCATTGTTAGATTTAGACAAGGCAAGTATTCTTATATGAGTATTCATATATGTTTGTGTGTGGTTCATTATCACTGGCTATAAACATATTTGCCACTGAGCTTTCTAGCTCACCCCATAAATTTTCTACCCATCAAGTGAAGAATCAGCAGATCATTACTGAGCCCTTACAAAGTTTTGGCAATTACCAAGAATTTCAGACTCTTTGTAATTAACTAGTGAGGATTATTTTTGGTGACTTAGAAGCATATCAGCATAAACATTTCTGTATGTATTTTGTAACTATGATACTAATATGGCATTTTGATATGAAGTATGAAAATGTGTATCAACTTTGTTGTTGCAAATTGACAGTGAAAGTTGTCAGTGAAAATGAAGAAATTTCTTTGATGTATGTATGTATAGATATATATGCAGATTCTTTTTCTTCTGTTAAGTTGGCTCTGTGTTGAATGTTGGGAAATCTTTGGATGGACTTGTTGAAGTAAATTGTTTATCAAAGGAGTTTTGGTATGTAGGGAATTTCAATGTTGGTTCGGGTCCTTTGGAATTTGTGTTAGAAATGTATGTGAACAGATGAATAGGAAACAGAGAATACGATAAAATGTAATCAGAAACTTTAAGGAATAAACTGCATTGATATAGGTAGATTTAGGCTAAGTGGTCTTCACAAAAGTTGTAGATCTTTTTCTTAGCTTTTCAACGATATAAAGTTTGAAATTTTTGAACTTCTGGATTGAAAGTTGTGTCATTTAGAAGTAAGAATCTATAACTGAGAAGTTGCGATCGCGCTTTGACAGTCCCAGAATTTCACAAAAGTCGCGATCGCGACCATCCTAGAATTTTTCAAAAGTCGCGATGGTGACACAGTACGATCGAGACTCCCTTCGTTTTCTTGCTACTATTCACCATATGTCGCGATCGTGACACAGCAGAATCGCGACGCCCCTGTTTTGTTTCCCTCTCATGGGCGTGAGAGATAAAAGTCACGCCCGTGACTTTTTCCTATCCAAGCCATTTGTCACAGGCGTGACTATGAAGAGTCACACCTGTGACTTTTCCTCTTTTGAATTAAGATGCTCCATTACTAAATTAAACTGCAAATTAATTCTTTTAACACGCAAATCATTTATTCTTTGATCACTTTTGCTATGGAAAATTTTTCATTAATTTGTTGGGTATTATGTTTACTTCTCCTATGAATTTTATTATTTAATATAGTTATTATCTATTCCTTTTATTTTGATATTATCTATTAATTGTGTATCTTATTAATAATTAATTGTTTATATTAAATCATTTTTTAAATAATTTAATTTTATGTCTAGAGTCATTCTGTGACATTTTAATTAATATTTGCTTATATCTGAAAAGTCCCACCATAAATCTTCTTTGTCTAAACTTTAATTAAATTTAAAGGTTATATTTTATTTTATTGCAATGTTCCCAAATATATTTATTATTATTTCAAATAAATCCCAATGATGGCACGTAATCGCCATAAAATCTAACCCAGGGCCAACAGTAGATTAACAATAAGCTTTGTTAATCTCGATTTTTTCTTAGATCCTAGTTAATTACGAAGCGCTCGTTATTTAACCCTAGCTATCGGGAAACCTAGAATAAACTCTCTAAGTTTATCCAGACAACCACCTTACAAATCAGAAAATAGACCAATCTAGGTAATAATCACTCAAGCTCGGATTATTTAAGCTATGTTATGTTATCTCTAATGATTCGGAACCATTAGTTGCTACAAGTGAATTAGGAATGTAATGACTACGTATTGCATTTGATTCTAGCAATAGGTTTTTATAGAAAATGATTCAATAGAGCATTAAAATCATCATCATTCAAATACCCAATCAATCCATACAAGATGACATAATCAATTTCTAATGAGAGAAAGAAACAACAAAACAATAAAAATGCTTAACCCGGGTTGTCAACGTCGATGTTACCTTCGAACCAACATCGAGAACTTATCATTCTATTAGTTTCCCAAGAAAATGCTTCAGTCCCATGAAAACTACCCCAACCGAAACCCCCTTCGGTTCTTCACTCATTGTCGCAAGTTTCTCTGTTTAACTACTGTTCATCGATTTGACAAATAAACATTTGGACCATCGTCACTATTCACTCTTTCTTTCTTCTCTTCTCACGCGGCTCTCTTTGTTTTCACTCAATCCACTCTTTGTTCTTTCTGCCACCAGCCCTCCTCTACTGTAGCTCGATGTGACAATTTAAGTTTTATGGCCCTAGCTACTATTCATGCAACTTGTTTTAAAGACCTAAGCTGTTGTGCGTTAAGCGTACAACGCCTGCTGCTGCGTCAGTGTTATTCATTTTTTCTTCATTTTTTCGCAAGCATTTTTAATTCTTCTTCTTTGTGTTTTCTTTTTTTTTCTTTACTGTCTTTTAATTTTCTTCTTCTTGCTCTATGAAGATAAGCAAAAATTAATCTTCAGAAAGTGGCCCAAATGTAGTGCTTTCGACTTACTTTAATTTCTTTACTTCCAAATTGTACCCAAAATCATATATGAATTAAAGTGAGTATCTTAAGCATTTCGTCTCATTAATTGCTAAGTGTAAATGATTAAATGTATCAACAATTAAACACATATTAGTTAAACTATGATTAATAATTGCAAGGAGAGGTATGAGAATAAAAATTCAATTGGTTATGTTTAATTGTGTGTAGGCCAAGATTGAACCGATGACCGGGTCCCTAATGCATTCATCACTATTCGTCATTTTTCAATGTTTTCTTTAATTTGTTTTCATTATTTTAGTTTAGTTTTTTCTTATTTGAAAAGCAACAAAACCCCCTACAACCTAAACACCAATTCTTTTCATAACAAAAGCTAATCGAACACTCTCTGTGGGATCGACCTAGACTCATCACTACTATCATTATAGGTCTAGTTATTTTGATTAGTATTACAACGTGCTGTGTCATACTTCGTCATTGTTAAGATATATGTTATGATATCTTATAAATTAATTTTGAGCATTATATTTAATTGGACATAGTTGGATATATTTGGAAGTTTATCTCTTGTTTGGGACTCTTGAAGATAAAATTACATGAAGGATAAAATCCTAGAGAAGATAGGATTTATTTTTTAGGATAAAATCACTATATCTAAATAAAGATAGTGTGAAAAATTTTGGTGATTTTTGTAGCTATCTTTGGAAGTCTAGTTTGGTGATAATGGTTATCCAAGGTAACTGAATTTATGGAGATTATGATTGACGATCTGCAATTGCATTTTTGTTGGGTGTACGTGAGTTTTTGGACATCTAAGTTATCATTTTTGTGAGGTAAAAACCTACAGATTTTTCTTTTATGTACAACTATAATTCTTGTGATATTTTGGTGATTCTATCTATCAAAGGCAGTTGGATTTTTTGTGATATCTATCTATACTAGACAAGGGATTTTATCTACTCTATTCTGTAAATTTTCAAGGCTGAATTGTTTTCACTTTTTATGGGGAAAATGATAGGTATCTTGTGACTTGACAACTTGGATTTTTGGGCTATCTTGGATAATATTTTTGCAACTGATTTCATGGGGATATTATCCTAATTTGCTGCCGCATTTTTTCTATCAAGATTTCATGACTTTGCTGGGATGTTCTTTGTTGATTGTGTGCAATTTGGTAGCTATGTTTTCTCCTACTTTTTGAACAACTATTGAGGGTAATTTTGGCAGCTAGTTTTCTACTGTATGTGTGAATCTTTGGTGGCTGTTTTATTATTCATAGAGTGTTAATTTTACGTTGATGTTTGTGAGTTATGGGGTGACAAAATTCTAGAAATCTTTGGTCGATTGTGTGATGTTTGTTGAATTGATTTGGTGTTGATTGGGTATGTTTCTGGTGGGTGTCAATAGTGGTGGTTGTGTGCAAAAAATTCCAGTAAGCATCATGGATTTTGCAGCTCCATTATTTGCAACATTTCGATGATGAAACGTTTATGTTCATTGTTGATTTTTTTGTTGCCATAGGTGTGATGTTACGGTGATAATATCAAAAGGCTAAAATAGATTTATTGATGTACAACTATTCGATCTTTCATTAAAGAAGCTGGAATTACTAGGAAAGTTGTTTTTCTTATCTCAAGTGTGTTTGTTTATATTGATTATCGTTTAATCACTTGAGGTGTTTATTTCATATCGTTATCTTCAAACATTGTTGAGAAAATCCTCTATTGAGGTTAACACGAGTCTGTCGTGTTATTGGGTGTGAAATACTTTCACAGGTTGTGAGGAGGAGAGATAATGTTGAGGGTTGAGTGAGTCGGCTCAGTAAGGCCTTGTATAAAACTATTTTTGTTAGTGAAAGTATTAAGCTGGGTGAGAGTCCCGCAAGTGTAGATAAGGTGTGCCGAATTGCGTTAACAAATTTCGTGTGCTGATTTGTTATTTTGTTTTCTGATTTTTTTGTTTTCGTTTTTATCAGAAAGTTTATAGCGACTGTGGCCATTCATAATTTGTGTGAAACTACATCCTTTCGGATTTACAATCATGTTCTTATAGAACAATTTCGTTGCGATGTCCAAGGAACAAGATGTTAGTGTTGGTATGAAGATTGCTTATTTGGAGAATCGATTTATAATCACCATGTTGTCCACCTTTAGAAATTCATTAGTGAAATACATCAAAAATGACATCCACGATCTTTTGTAAATGGTTAAGGGTTGTAGTAAACAAACTTCCTTCTTCTTCTCTAGCTTATCCAATTGAAATACAAAGCACATCTTGGCATACAATTCCATGCCATTCTTCATCTTCAACTAATAAAAGGAATGAGCTAGGAGCGTTATCATCCCTTGGACTCTTCAAATAGGAATCCATTTTTTGAAAGATCATGATTTTCATAATTAGTTGGGTCTTTGACGTCCTTTCGATAACCTATGTTGTGCTGAAGGGATATTTATTTGATCTGATTAATTGCATAAAGCATACGATTGTAACAAAACTATGGAAAATATATTTAAAATAGTTATTTTTATTTAATATGTTTTATATTTTATTAGTATTAGTTAGTGATCCTAGCTCAGTGATTCCTTTATTCCATGATGAACTGATGGCATCAGTCTTATATTTTGTCTCTGTAGATAAGGAAAAAGGGTTTCACCAAGAAGAGGATTGTAACATGAAAGAAGCAAAGAGGTCAACCTCTCAAATATACAACATGGATTATGGCAATATAATGTAGTTGGACTCTCGTGTCGATCTAAATGAACCATCATTTTCACAAAGTTCAATCTTTTCGAAAGAGGACAACAAGTTATATATTTTGTCTCCATAGGATAGAAATATATTTTATTCCTATTAAAAAAAATCATAATTCATAAATGAAGTAGTTAATAACTGAATAACTAATGGTGGGTTACTATTAGCCTTTTTTCTTTATCGTGACAGATATTATATGTGTTCCTAAGAAAAAGAATTTGGCCATTTTTCAAAGTCTCAAAGGGGCGTGGAAACATATAAGAACTCTTAAGTACAAATAGAAAGGAGATGTAAATTTAGTTCCTTTAAAAATGGTAAGATCTTTTACGCAAGAAAAAGGGGTTGATTTGTATCGTCTTAATTTGATTCTAATTTCTATATTTTCTTTTTCTAAGAATACCAAATAGAGGGGTCTTCTTCTACCCACATCGAATGAAACATGTTGAGTCAAATTATCTTCATATAAAACCTGCTTTATTTAGATGAAAAAAATCATATCCTTTTATGAAACCATATGTTATGGCATGAATCGTATTCTACCTATATCTGATAGGAGCAATTAGCAATTAAATAAAACTTTTCTCATTTTTTTCATATCAATATTAGTGTTAAAAGAAGGCTCAACTCTAGGTTGTTCAATAATAGTGATGTTGAGTTTCTTGATCATTTACCTTAGGATTAGTCAGTTCTATTTTCGATGGGGACAAGGGAAAGGATATAACTCAGATGTAGAGTCTCACCTTAACATAGTGGAAGTCATCAATTTAAGCCTTGTTGTTTCTAAACCTAACGTAAGTTTTTATATTTTAACTTGCTCTCTCACCATTGTGATCAAATAAGAGTGGCTAAGAGGCTTATGGAATTGATGCGAGGGGGGTATAGATGGTTATATTTTTTTAGAGCGAACTCTAAACGAATATGAAACACATAGATACAAGTTATTCCTTGAAATAAAAACAATTCTGAATCCACTTTGTCAACAAACAAGGAAGCTATAAGTAATAAAACTAAGAATCTCATGGAAAGTTCAATCTTAGCTCATAATGAATGCTAGCGGCATACTTAATACATGCAAGTTAGATGGGAAGGGGTGTTTCCAGTGGCAAACGGGTGAGTAGTATGTAAAACCTACCTTTAAGAGGGGAATAATGGTTGGAAAAGGTTGTTAATACTTGTAGGTTAAGGAAAAAAAAGGAGGAATTCCCTCAAGGAGGGGCTTATATCTTATTAGCCAATTGGTGAGGCAATAACTTACTGAAACGATGAACAGTAGCTGGTCCGAGAGGATAATCAGCTAGACTAGGACTAAGATAACCCAAACTCCTATAGGAGGCAACAATGGGAAATTTTTTGCAATAGACAAATTCCTGACAGAACAATCCCACAAGGAGGTAAAAGGCCTATAGGTTGTGAACTTCTTTTCCTGGAGAAGAAGCAATGACAATATCTAAAGAAGAAGTATTGACTAACCTTGTGCTAGCAGGCATGACAATACAAAGGATGCGAGTGTTATCTAGATTGATTAGATGTAATGCATCTATAGGTGGCTTTTTAGGTCCATCGTCAAATTGTAGGGCTTAACCCTAGACAAGTAGTGAAAACTACCAAGTTGGAGTGTGGTAAGGGCATGGTGAATTTTCGATAAATCAGTGAAATATGTAGAGATAAAAAAGAATGTCATTTGGAAAGGCGTACTATTTCTTTAAATCCATTAGTTGGTAAGGGATTCAATGTAGATTTTGATAGGGATCAAATGGTTGTTTATGTACCTTTATCATTAGAGGTTAATGGAGGCTCTTTTACTTATATTTTCTCATAATCTCTTATCTCTAGCTATTGGAGATACCATTTTTGTACAAACTCAAGATATACTTATTCCACTTTATGTTTCAATATGTGGGAATTAGTTATTTGTGTAATTAGATATTACGCAGGTAATTGTAGCAATCATCAAAATGAAAGAATTGATGATAAAGCATATGGGTAGAAAAGAATCTATTTAGATAGTCTTTTGTAGCTCTGCCAAAGTTCACTATGAATCTTTGGGTCCCTATCTTGAGATATGTATACACTATCTAAAAGAAGAAATTTGTTGTATATATATTCAAACCACTATTGGTCATATTTCTCTTTATCGAGAAATCAAAATTTTTATATTTTATTATTTTCTATTTTGTTATAATAGGATTAATTGTTTAGGATTAATTGGTTATTGTCCCCATCGGTAAAATAAAATGAACTATTTCCTTGGAAAAACCAATCAAAGAATTTCACTAAACTCCTTCTTCTACGATTGTGATATAATGAAACAAATGAGATCAAAGGGGATTGAAATGTGACATATGACGTAGAGTATAGCATATAAAATCTACCCAAGGATCGATTAATTAATCGAGATATTGTATATTCCTAACAGATATATGACTATAAACTCTTGTCGTATGTTGGTTGCATGGGTTGTTGGATAAATATAAGAAATCATAGAATATTGATCATCTAAACCCATCTTATGTGAGTAGAAGATGATAAATACTGGACACACGTGATGGTTTAGGATAAAATGTTTAATATTAATTGTTAAATAGTAGTTAAAGATTAAAACATAATATAAAATGATCATTTAAAACTTCCTAAAGGATAAGATTATGATTAGTGTATGAAGATAAAGTATTTGGACAAAATTCTTATGTTTTCAGCGAAGAAAACAAAAGATAGCGAAAAATCCTTCGACATGTGAAAATTAGAAACTCGTTTAAGTAAGTGATAAGTTTGAATGATGCATATCTGATCCTAAGAAAAGTTTTTATGTTTAAGACTTTCTTATATTTCCAATTTTCCTTATTAATGTTTTCAATCTTAATAAACTAACTTCCCTGTATGCTCACTTGGCAATTACCTCCAATTTTCGAGTTTCAACACCCATTAGAAACAAAGTTTTAAACAGATATGAACAATTTTGATGGATAAACAAATAAATTTAGATCTTCTCTATAGAAACAAGAATTGTTTAATGTCATATGATAGAACTATAAATATATATTCACATGAAATAATGGCATTTAATTTTGTTAGACATGACACAAGAAATGAAAGCTTATGACTTTTATTTTATTACATTTATGTATTAGTTAAATTATATATTAAAGTGATTTTGATATTCAAAAAATCATAAAACTTTTATTTTTCTTCCTGGATCAAATCACATCCTAATTTCCTAACAATTAGGATGCTAGCACATGTAAATTATGTGATTTATCTTCTACCAAAGACGTGGGGGTAGTTTATATTCCCAGGCGTAGGTTAAGTTAGGTTAGAAGGAATGATGTACTTTGGTTATCTGATCAGAATGCGGCCGGTTAAACATCTAAACTGAAGTAGAGGCAACCTAAGTACATGACCTATTGTATTTTTTCATCTTGGTTATGTAAATCATTAATCTTGTGTTAGTAAAGGTTCACCGCATTTGTAAGACCACAAGAGCTTAGATCTATTTCTTTTGCTGACATGAGAATTTGTGACCAAAGGAAAACTCTCAGAGAAATAAAAGAAATATTTAGAAGAGATAGGTGAAGAAAGAACTCTTCATTTTCTAATAAGATTTTTGAACATATCACGTAGTAAAGCCTGCTTACAATGAAACACAAAACCTTGTTTATATAGAAAAAGCTAAGGCTAAAAACGTAAACTATCCTAGAGACATAATAATGTAGCTTTATTAAATGCTTACCTAACCTTATCTCTAAGGAATCTACTTTTACAAAAGCAGAAATAATTCACTTAACTTTAACAAAAGTCAAAAAGTGAACAGTATAAAAGTAAATTACTTTGTACAAAAGTCTTAAGGCAAACAGTTGCCACGACAAAAGAGGAATCTCGGAATAGTGGTTGTGGGGATCACAAAGAAACCTTTAATGGCAAAGTCTGCTTTAATGATGAAACTCATCAAAAATTATGTCTCCTGATAAGAAGATAATCCAAGGCTGCCGACAATTTTATTTGTCACGAATTCTTTCATGCCATGATTGCATATTTGACGGAGATTCTGGATCACTTAAGCTACTAGATTTGTGTCGTTTAGAATTGAGCTCACATTGATGGAGTTAATGCAGGAATTGTTCTAACTCTTCTTCTGTAGGATTAGGATCTTGAGAATCCTAGAAGATAGAGTATTCTATTTGAGAAGAACCTGCAACATTGGAGACTGTATCTTCTGTGTCATATTGAGGACTATTGGAACCAGTTCTGGTGCTTCAGGTTCACCAGGTATAAATTTTCCAGGGTATGGTCCAATAGATGTAGTCAAAACTGGTGTGTCAGGAAAATGATTAATCTCTTTGAGAAAATCTCGAAGAGTTAAAAGAACATTATTCTGACGTCTTGGCCAATAAAGAGATGTGTGATAATGCTGCACACGAGGCTCTGTATAGAGTTCACCAGTTGCTTGTTCACGATATGGTCGATGGATAATGAAGAAACAACGAGAAGATTGTCTTCTGTCTGAAGAAGACCTAAAATGATGCTAAGATATAATCATGTCACATTGTTGTTTCCATTAGTCTAGTGGTTGAAACCATTCAAAAAAATGTCCATATCAACGAACTTCCATTGTTAATGTCACAAAGATTCTGATAAAGATCAAGAGGAGAAAAGCAAATGGCACAAGCATAAAGAGAAGATAATGCCCACAAATACCATAATGTGTTTTCTGTGAAGGGCTCAGAAGGAGTTAACACATGAAGGTATGGTGCCTTAAAGTTGAACATAGTAGGACTAACAACAAGATTATGTTCAACAAGAGAACAATAAAGATAATAAAATAAACTCATTCTGCAAAGAGAAGCTACTTGTTCTACATTTCTAGGCCATCGAGTAATAAGAGGAAAAGATTTCTTAGTAAAGGCAAAGAGAGAATTGGAAGAGCTAGTCATTCTGTAAAATTGAGTAGAAACAAAAGAAGTAATGCAAATCTTTTTATGATTTTCTTGAAGAGAAGAAGGATACTTATAGTGAGAAAAAGTATTAGGAGGCCATGGTGGATGTTGTCAAAGAAGTGTAGATAACTCAAAAGTAGTGACCTGACTAACATCTGTCTTAGAACATTGGTTCTGGTCAGAAAACTTTATTGGTGAAAGATTCTGACAGATCATTTTAATGTGGTTGAAAATTGTAGTTTGTTCTTTTCTCCATGTTAGTGGATTCTTACATAAAAGCTTAGATAAGCTTGATGTATAGGCTGCCATATGTGGTATGAAATCTCTAATGTAGTTGACAATCCCAAGGAATTGTTGAATCTGCTTAACGGTGAGATTTTCATCTGGAAATTATAATAATTCTTTTGCAATATATGGGCCTGGCTGGTAGAATCCATCCTTGAATTGCATTCCAAGATATTTAATATCTGTTATACCAATAGTGCTTTTAGAAGCCAAAAGCATAATCCCATACTATTGTGTAAGGTCCAAAAACTGTTGTAAAAGGGCCTGATGTTCCTCATAGGTCTTTGAGAACAGTAAGATATCATCGATATAGATCAATGCACTGTTGAGGATAGGCCTATAGATTTTGGTGATGGACTTTTGAAACAGTGATGGAGCGTCTTTGAGTCCAAATGGCATAACAGTCCATTGGTACTGAGCATTGGGAATGCAGAATGCAGTCTTGTAACGTTCTTCAAGGTGAATACCCAATTGCCAAAATCCTACTTTAAGATCAAACTTTGAGAAGATAATAGCTTCCTTGAGAAATAAGATCTGAGTACTTATCTTAGGCAGAGGAAACTTATCATCTTGCAGGAATGCATTCAGAGGTTTATAGTCTATCACTAGATGTTTCTTTCCACTTTTCTGTTCTGAATGCTTATTGACATAGAACGCTTGGCAAGATCAATCCGACTTTGTGGGCTCGATCAATCCTTGCTGCAATAGAATAGCGCACTCATCTTGTGCTAACTTTAAACCATCAGGATTCATTCCTGGATGTGTGGCTTTTGTAGGATTGATATCCTCATTTTTCTTAAATGGTAGACTTATGAAAAAGTTTGAGTTTTTCCACAGAGGATTTGGATGAGTAAATTGCACATGAGACTCTGGACAGTAGCTCAATAGTTTATCTCGTAGTCCAGTGTAACATGTAGAAACCTGTGAGAGTTCAAACATGTTTTTTATGTCAGTGTATGGACTTATAAGGTTTCGATAACTGAGGCCTGTGGATAATATCTATCGATGTTTGGCTTTGCAGTAAACATCCATACCAATCAAAAGATCTGGGCCTGGTAACTTGCTTCCAAGAACTTTAGTCCAAACTCTACACTGAGGAAAGAAGCGGATGCCAATTCTACTTATTTGTAACCCAATTTTAAAAGAATTCCCATCAACTGCAGTAAAATATTCTTCATGAGAAGTCCATGCTTCTGCTGGCAGGATATTGGGCTTCATGATCGTACGACTAGAACCAGTATCCATAAACCCAATGACTTTAATGAGCTTATCATATTTATCTTGTCGGAAGATCTGGATCTGGACATAAGGTCGAACTGGAGTACGATCTATCTTCATACATGTCTGTTGTAATATGTATATAGAATCATCACTGGTAGATGCAGATGATTGTGACAATTCTTCATCATCCGTTGAAATAGAAACAGCAAACTGTGTTTCACTGTCCTCACAAGATTGTTCCTCAAGTAGTTCTTCAATGTGAGACTGAGGATGTATTAGCAAGAGTTTCTCAAGTTTCTCTAAGAATTTTGCATCTTTCTTGGTTGCCTTAGGACAGTTGTTAGCATAGTGATCTAAGCTTCCACAGACAAAACATGGAGGCTTTCCCTTGCGTCGATGTGATGACTTTTTGAAGAACCTCATACGTCTGTACTTTTTGCTTATGTTCTTTTGTTTAAAATTTTGCTTCCAAGGCTTCTTGCCTTTCTTCTTTCTGTGGAACTTTCTCCTTTCATAGTAAGCTTGAGATTGATGAGCTTTCTTGCTGCTATGACACTTACAAGTCTGTTTATCTTTGCACTTGATTTGGAGATGAGGCTGCTTACATGCCTTTTTCAGAACTGGACCCCCTTTTAGGATATTCTTGAACAAAGTATGCTAATCACATAACTTTTCAAGAGAAGCTATAGCAAACTGGTAGATTTCTCCCAAGGATATTGTTGACATATCTCTCTGGAGAGAACCAATGGTCCTTTATAGTTCTGGTTGTATCTCGTCTGGAAGGGATGAGATGAATGTGTAGCGAAGATTAACATCACTTCCATCCTTCCTGAAATAGTTCAATTCCTTTGTTAAGGATTGCAGAGACAAGTATGCTCTACATTTGCCTTGCATAAGGATCTTGTGTATCAGAAAGTCTATGACAGTTTTGTAGAAACTGTTGCTTCTATTCCGCTACCTGTTTGTTTGTTCAGAAGCATTAACGGGGAATGACAAATAAGAGTGTGTAAGTGAAGGAGGGTTCCTAAGAGGCGACAGCACTAAGTCCCGTATGAGCTGAGGGAAAGGCGTTGAAGGGCAATAAAAATGCGATAACTGGAACACCTTTGTGGTGAACACACTTCAATCCGACTTTGGTTAGTCGATGAAACCAACCAGTGGGTGGGTTAGAACAGAAGTTAGCCAGTGTGGTTAATAGAAAAGGTCATAGTTTCCCTATGTCCATCAACAGTGCTTATCAACAGTAACTTCGTTGAGAGTGCTGGTACCTGTAGAGTGGTATCAGAGCCATAGAATCATACACTTGCTATATCCAACAGTAACCCTGTTGTGTCAACCTTTGTGTTGAACCTGAACCCATCGTGGTGTCAGAGAGTGGTCTTCCACTTAGCTAAGTTGTTGTTTTATGGTCAGGTATAGATCGGGAGTCCGATAGAAACCTGCGTACCCCTTGAAGTAATTCTACTTCTCTCTTAGTATCTTACTGCTGCTCGTAAGGTACTTGGAAACAACCTTCGCATCTTTGCCTAGGGGGGAAATATTTCAGGAAAGGAAGTAAAAGAAAGAAGAGAGTTGCATAAGGCTTTATCTTCATGGAAAATTCTGATCCAGTACATTTATCTTCTAGTTTGTCTTTGTCTAGTTTACCTAGAAGTGTGAAGCGTGTTTTATCAAACAAAATAGAAAATCTAGTAGAGATTTCTCATGTGCCACTCGTGTTTGTGAGTCTTCTTTACCTTTGTTGAGTCCTTACAGCATATATTCTCGTGACCGTTCTTGGACGAGAAGTATTAGGAGTGTGCTTTCTACCAACCGCCCTCGCGTAAAGGAAATCATCCAGAGTTCCAAACTGGAACAGTGTGGTCTCAGATCTACAACAGCAGAACAATACGTAAAGCT
>JANZXP010000002.1:32134678-32148987 GCA_027576715.1 Erythroxylum flavicans
GGTGCTGGTTCAGGTCTGATGTGTTCAGTACCTGTGGATTCAGCTTCACTGATTTCTGGTTCTACTTCAGTATATTGAGGCATAGTCATCAGAACATTAGATAATTCTGATAAGTCAGCAAAGTTGGCTGAAGAATCAGTAAATGGTGAACTGACTGGTTCAGGTGATGACTCTGAAAGTTGTCCTTCTGAAGCGATGAAGCTTTGTTCATCTGAACAACTAGATGGTGTTGCAGAAACTTCATATGTGTTGCTTTCCGAATCAATTTTCTCTGATTGAGAACTGGAAATGTCTGCAAGAGGTTGATGAGATGTCAGAGTAGCTACATACTCTGTCTGCTTAGCCTTATCTTTCCCATGTGAAGAGGTGGAAGGTTGTACTGGTGCTGGTGGTGGAGATTCTGGAGGAATACAAATCCTGAGAGGCTTTCTCCACTGTTCTTCTTGAGGCTCAAAAGGAATGTAAGAAGATGATGCTTCTGGAACCTTTAAAGAATGATCAAAAACTCTAGGCTTATAAGATCGATCTTCTGAAGACTTAGTCTTTGATCGTCGAGGCTTCTCCTGAGCTTTCTAAGGATGAATGTACTTTCTAATCAAAGGATAGTGGAATTTGAATACCTTTGAATAGTCAGCTTCTTCTGGATATCGTTGATACATCGGAGTTGGATATGATGGTTGAAGAGTAGAGAACTCTGAAGATGAAGAACCATATATCTGCTGTGATTGACCTGTCTGCTTCCATTTGTTGTACAATCCTTTGTATCTCTTGTATCTTTCGTACTTTCAAGTCAAAATCTGGCCCCATATAACGGGCAGAGATGTATTGTCTGAGTTCAGCATCAAGTTGTTGAATATGAGCTTTGTAAGAATGATACATCTTTTGTATCTGTTCCGAGACAGAATTGACTTGTTTATGAGTAGCAATGTTTTGTTGACTAATTCCATCCAGCTTGGAATCAATCCTCTTTAGAACTCTGTTCTATGCTACTGCATTATATGTCTGCCAGTTAAGAACTTCATCACTAGGATTTGACATTGGAACTCCTTGTGAAGTGATTCCTGACGCTCTGATATAAGGGTTAAAGATAACCCGCTGTGATTTATCAATACTCCTGGATAATTGAGAAAAGTTATCCTCATCTGGTAGTACCATCATGCAAGGTACAGGAGTAGGAGTTGTAACAGGAATAGCTGGCTGAGGGCTGCATAATCCACCAGTAGATCTGTAGGTATTAGACATACTTAGAGACGACTGGAGCATCTCTCTAAGAGACTTTGGTCTGAATCTTTCAATCTTAGCAAGTAGACTATTATGATCGTTTGGATCTTGATCCTCTTTGTGAGGATAGTCACGAGAAGGCAAGCACCTGGATCTGGGCTTGGATTTCTTCTTCCTTCTCCTTTGATATCTTGGATCATCGTCATCTGAGTCTGACTCAGGATTGAGACAGATCTCACAATCTGGTTCGCACATGGATGGGTCGACATCTCATAAAAAGTGTCCACGATGATGGCCTACATAGACTGGATCTCCATTAGATTTGAAATAATGAATAGGAGGACCGTCTTTACCTTCTGTATATGAAAATACGGGCTGGATCTTAAGGCTGGTTGCCCCAGTTGACAGATCTGGTAGATCTTGTACTGCAATGGGCTGAATCATCAGGATTGATCATGATGTCGATGGACCAGGCGTGTCGTCACTAGGTCTGGTGTAAATGGATTTGACTGAGCCATCTCTAAGAGTCTTCAAAATCGGAGGAGTCGTTGTATGAAAAGAATGTCGAAGAGGTACATGGAATACCTTCTGGTAGTTGGTAATCCATTATGTAGGCATTAACTTTTCAAGCTCCTGTGCAGGCAACTGCTTCGGTATTTGAATAATAATTGTTTGATTATTGGCAACATCAGCAACCATGTAGAGAGTATCCGAAGTACTGTTGGGAAAGTTTAAGTCCAACGCATGATTCTGTAGACGATAAATCATCTGGCGATGTAGTGTAACCATGATGGCTGTCGGATCTTGATCTGCGCCAGTGATCTGGATCTGAACTTGCAGGCATTCAGATAATGTAGGATCATCCAACCTGATGTTGACATTAGGTGCTATGGTCATCATGACCCTTCCTTTATCAAGTGTTGTCAGCAAGGTACCAATAAGAGCATTTTGGTACGTTATGTAGGCTGTGTCAAGGAAAGATATCCTGGCTGTTACTGGGATTCCCTTTCTTCCATGCAAGGTAAGAACAAGGCTTATAGCTCCAACATGAAGATATGTATGGTTTTGCTCACTCCATAAGGCGATCAGCTCCTTAGGGATTTCAAGCTTTACGTATTGTTCTGCTGTTGTAGATCTGAGACCACACTGTTCCAATCTGGAACTTTGGATGATTTCCTTTACACGAGGACTATTAGTAGATAGCACACTCCTAATACTTCTCGTCCAAGAACGGTCACGAGAATATATGCTATAAGGGCTTAACAAAGGTAAAGAAGACTCACAAACGCAGTTTTCTACAGGCACATGAGTAATTTCAACAAGATTTTTTATTTTGTTTGATAAAACACGCTTCACACTTCTAGGCAAACTGGATAAAGACAAACTAGACGATAAATGAACTAGATCTTCAGAAATTTCCATAAGTTCTTATGCAACTCTCTTCTTTTTTGACTTCTTTCTAGATCTGAAATATTCCCCCCCCCCTCCCCCTCGGGTAAAGATGCGAAGGTTGTTTCCAAGTACCTTACGAGCAATAGTAAGATACTAAGCGAGAAGTAGAATTACTTCAAGGGGTACGCAGGTGTATTCGGCATTACCGACTCTACCTGACCACAAACTCACTGTTTCTGGCTCTGATACCACGAGTACATACCTCAAGTCCTTTTGAGGCAGAGATACAGGAAAACTATGACCTTTTTCTGGTTAACCTTCTCGGCTAACTTTCCTATTCCAAACCACTACACTAGTTGGTGATATCGACTAACCAATGTCGAATTGGAAGTGTGTATCACTACGTAGTTGTTCTAGTTATCGGAGTCTTACTGCCCTCAACTCCTTTCCTTCGGCTTACACGGGACTTAGTGCTCTCGCCTCGTAAGAACCCCACTTCACTCACACACTCTTACTCGTCATTCCCCGTTAATGCTTCTGACAAACAAACAGGCAGCGGAATTAGAAGCAACAGTTCTCTAGACTGTCATAGATTTTCTGAAACACATGATGCTTTTTCAAGGCAAGTGTAGAGCTTACTCATCCTACAATCTTTACAAGGAAGGGATAGACAGTCTTAGGTGTTCCTTAGTGAAAGGTTTTTATATTATTAAACAAGCTTATAAAATCAATATAATAATAATAATATCTTACTGTTGATGGGCAGGTTAGGGTATCCTTTAGTACTTTACCTAGTCAACCTCTTCACAGACTTCTCACAATGTTTGCAAAACCAGAAGAACTTGAGTTTCCTAGTCAAAGCATTTAAGAGGCGTACACTGATCCCTTTATTGCTTCCACAGAAGCCTGATAAAATTTGAAGAATGGTCAGTGCTCCTGTACCTACGAGTGATGAGGTGAAAATTACTGTCAGGATATCACCTAAACCTTTGTATTAGTAGCATGGTTTGAGCCTCAAATGCAATTTGAAATTTGGGCTATGAATAGAGCATGGTAATTAACTTTTACTCAAGAGAAGAGTGCCATTTATTATTATGGTAGTGACTTAAACCTAAACAAAATCACGACATACTTGGAAAGCATGATATTAGTCCCTTGAACTTTAGTAAGAGCTTTGGTCCATCCATATCCACATGCATAGTATCCTCTTCTGTTTTGCAGGAGCAGAGTCAACTGTATATTTGCATTACCTAGATAAACATCTAACCAAATATTCTTCAGTTCTTGATGCAAAAGCTCAAATGGTTTGAGTCTTTGGCGATAATCCTGCAATGCTTGTCTGCCAATATTCTAGCTCATGTATGAAGCCTTTCAAATATTTAGAATTTCCTGCTAGAGAAAGAAGGCGAAAGAATTAAAAAAAAAGAAACTTAAAGCTCAAAGCTCAATTGATATGCTACGGTTATTCATTAATTGGCAAACCAGAAATAAAATGTATTGATGGGATTACATCAGAAGCTCTCACACCGTATTTCATTGTTTACTATTTTACATAGCTATTTCACTTCAACTGTAAGATCTTTGGAATACTGACGTCAACTAAATGATATCTGCCAATATTTGATACACTAAGATGTTCTGAACAACCAAACTCCCATGAGTTGGTTCTCTTCTGCTAATGACATCACTACTGTTGTTCTAAATGAATATGTCAGTTGTATAACAAAATCCATGGTACAATGCTTTGCTAAGAAATCCCTTCCGAGATTTGCCACCCTATATCGGTCAAAGGATATGAGTGTGCTTGAGACGGTTTTCAGAATAAGTCATTTGGGTACTAGCCGTTCTATATCTCCTAATTCAACACCATCATTTTTCCACAGTCGTTCCTCCTGAAAGATCATCTCAATCTGCTCTAAAGACTTGCCTTTTGTTTCGGGAACACACGTGTGGACAAAATAAACAGACAGAGTTGAAAGCAATGCAAAGACAAGGAAGGTTCCTCCCATTGTAATAGCACGCGACACTGACAGGAAGGACATAGTGACCAGACCACTACTGACCCTACTTCCAACCGAACCAAAAGCCGACGCTTGAGCTCTAAGTCTGAGAGGGAAGAGTTCAGATGTCAAAACCCAACAAATGGGGCCAATTCCTACAGAGAAGAAAGCTACATTTGCACAAACTGACAAAATAGACAACGCAATTCCAAGTTTTCCAGCACTGGTGAAGGATAAAGTAAGGCTCAGAGCAAGTAAGCTGATTGTCATTCCAACTGTGCTTACATAAAGCAAAGGTTTTCTACCCACTCTATCAATGAGAAAAGTAGCTACCAAAATGAAAAGAGTCTTTGTAATTCCAACACCAACAGTTGCACCAAGAATCTGACTGTTTCCCTTGATACCCGCATCCTTAAAAATGGTTGGGCTATAATATACAGCGGCCTCAATGCCCGTAATTTGTTGGAAAACTTGAATTCCACAACCAGCAATCATCATCCTTCGAACTGGATGCGAGGGATTTACGATTTCATTCCATACAGCTTTAGCTTCATATTTCTCCTCGCTCTCAAGCCCAGCAGCTATTTGTATCTCCCTCAACCGCTCCTCTACTTCACTTTCACTTTCATTTGTTTTAGACAGTACTAATCTTGCTTCTTCAATCCTATTCTGCACAACCAACCATCTTGGGGATTCAGGAATCACAAACAGTGCCAGAATCATAAAAATGGAGGGAAGTATCCCAACACCCAGCATAATTCTCCAGTTAACATGAACTGGTAGCCCAGAGAAGGCATAGTTTGAAACATATCCAAGAAGGATTCCCAGATTCACAAAAATCTCAGGAAAGGAAGTAAGCGATCCTCTAGCAACAGAGGGTGATATCTCTGCAATATAAACTGGGGCAATCATAACTCCAAAGCCTATCCCTACCCCTGCCAAGATTCTCCCCATCATAATTACTCTAAAGGTGGGTGCCAAAGCCATTATAGCAGCCCCTGATTGAAAGACAAAAGCTGCAAGAGCTATTGTCCACTTTCTTCCAATGGCGTCTGATGTCTTTCCTCCTGCTAAACTACCCACAAGCGAAACTATGCTCAAAATTCCAACAAGAACTTCTTCTTGCAACACTGATATCTTCAGATCTTCCTGAATAAATATAATAGCTCCACTCATGACACCCACATCTGCAAAGTGATCAGGATCAATGACAAACGACAAATCTAATCTATCCTATATTGGACAGTGAATGAACTAATACAAGAAATTTTCTCACTTGCTCGTATGTTCATTAAAATAGGTAATGGATAGATCTTGTGCAATTTGACAATTTGGAGTGTAATGTAATAATGAGAACCAATACATAGTTATGAAAGATATAACACTAATTTAAGTAATCTTGTCTTATGGGATCAGTGGTAAGTACTCAAAATTTTGATGTAGTTTCAGATTGGATTCCTAATATCTACCAATTAAATCCTAGAAACTCATTTCAACACAAAACAAATTTGAACTTTCAGCATATAATTAAGATCCTCAACGACCAATTGCCATTTCTTCTCTCCTATAACTGCTAGCAGATAATAAGAGTATTATCCCCTACAACGTCCTAACTCAGAACTCTCCGTCAAGAAACATTATACTTGTATTTTCAATTGACAAATGATTTTGTTCTCGTTACCCCAATCAGCCATTTGATTATCTTGTAAATGAAAAAAGAAAACACCTTTTGCACATTTTACCTCTTACACAATCAAAATATTTGGTATATCTTAAATAAAGAGAACCCAGATTAACTTTAGGACAACTATGTTCCAATGATTTAACCTATTCGGAACTATTGTAATGAAAGTCCTCTTAAGACAATTGAAACAAAGTAGAACAGAGGAAATAGATGTAATATAACACAATAAACGAACATTGTCAGACATGTGGATTAAATTTAACCATATGAAACAATAACCACAGACATCATATAAGAAATATATAGACATAGGGGAATAGGATTAAGAGAAAGACTAACCATAGCCCATAAGCACAGAATTTAGGGAGGCAAAGATGGCACATGCAAACACATATTTCGTTGTATCATTTCTCCCGTTAAAACCATCTCCTCCCAGTAGTCGTTGCCCATTTCTGGACAACACGATATCTTCCTCTGCAGAATCCGAGTCCATCCTGTTGTACTTATTCTTCCCAACATCTATATTCCCATTTTCCAGGACTCGCATTTTCTCTCTACATTCTAATACCATATAATATATGCACAAATATATACAATAAAGTTTGGATCTTTATTGTTTATAAAAAGAGTCTCTCTCCATCTTACTAAATATGCATGTCCCTGAATTTCTCCAAAAAAATATGCATGTCCCTGAGAAAGCGCAGGCACATAGAGTGATGGTGCAGGTAATAGCCCTTTTATGAGAAGTGGTTGGTGTCTTCGGCTTCGTGACTGGATGTTCAGATTTGGAAACGCGGACTTAGTTAGAATAAGCACAAGAAGATCCCTGTCGGGTTTGAGGTTATATGGGACCCACGCACATGTCAACGTGGGGCCCAGCTTGATTTGGACGAGCGATGACTTTTTCTCTCCTCCATCCACTCGCAAAACGCCAAGTAGAAGCGTTTGTATGGACCAAGGAAGGCCATATCATCTTAGTTTTATGTCTTGCAAATGCTCCGATGATTCTCCTTTCTTTTTCCTTTCTGGTTTATGATTTCCATGAAACTTACAGGTTACAAATGAAAAATCATACGTTTAAGTTTGTCCTCCGAATTGACATAGGAATAGCAACAAATATAAGGCCCCAAAATATATCCTTAAAATATTATAGCATATCTAGAATGTATTAAAAACTGAACAAAATGAATTAAATGCATCTCAGTATAGTAAGAGACACAATGGAACTTAATGTAAAAGACATGAGTAAATAGATAATTTGTCCGTTCTAGCATAGATATACATATTTAGACGTGAAATATGAATAAAAATTTTTGATATGTTTTTAGGGATTTAAGAGCGTGATGTGAGGGGAATTGATAAAATAAGTACTTCATAAGCAAATGGGATGTTGTTGGTTAAATAGGACGTGTTTTTATGTTGTTCTTGCATGATAAGATCAAAGTCAATTGATTTGGAGTGTGTACCTCGTTGGATGGATAGGTTCTACCGAACAAACTTCTATAATTTGGCCATATCTTGTCCTATAGACCTCCAGATTGGATAATTCAAATTGGAGATTAAATTAGAGACATAAATTTAAAACTTTCATACAGGTACTAAAATTTGATTTTGCCTATAAGATTTTTGAATTTTGGCTTGAAGTTGAGTTATAACTGATGTCCCTATTTTAGAGCAGCCTATAGTGTTTTTGGTATAACTTCCGGAATAATTAACCAAATTGTATGAAATTTATGACATTAGAAAATTAAGACATAGGAGAATGAAATTAATTGATAAGATTATAGGCCAACGTGGGAATTAAATGAGGAAGAAAGACCAATGTGTAATTTTCCTAAAGTTAACACATTAACCAATTGGATTAAAGCATATGTGACCAATAAGATTAAAGCTTATGTCTATCCAATAGAATTATAACACATGGTCCAATAAGATTGTAACACATGGTCTAATAGTATTGTAAAACATGGTCTAATAAAATTATAACATATGGTCCAATGGGATTGAAACATGTGTCTAAGACTAGAAAATTCATTAGGGGAGTAGAAGAAAGGGAAGAGGGACATGTATGTATGGCAGACTTTTTTCTTCTCATCTCCTCTCCATTCCATCTCCTTAATCACTCCATTTTGCATAAGGAATCAAGCTAATTCTGGGTGAAAATCAACGTAAAAGCTTATGATTTGTTTTCTCATCTTCATTTTTCTTGCTTTGATTATGAATAACTGAAATTGCAATTTTGGATGTGGGATTAAGATGTGTATTTTTGGTGTTTCTAGTTGGTGAGTTAAGCAAAGCAAAAGAGGAAAGGAAGAAAAGGCATTGGAAGAACTATTTTGCCAATTTTAAGGAACTACACTTAGTATAATTTCTATTTTGTGTATATATTTTAAAGGATGCAAAAATTCATTTAGATTTGGAATGGTTGTTGGGATGATGCTTTGATGTTATTTTGCTGTTATCTTGCATAGAATTGGTTGAATATGACAAGAGAGTATCGTGTAGTGGAATTTTGTCTAGGGTTTGTTGAACCAACCACATTGTTTAGGTCATAAATCAACTTAAAGACCTCTAAATTGGGTGATTTTAGTTGCATATGAAAAATAAGACATAAAACTAGAAGTCTATAAAAAGGAAGCTGATTTAATTCTGGCTTTATGACATTGGAAATTGGGATTAAAAATGGCGACCTGATGCTGCCCCTATTATTTTAGAGTAGCTTGTGATATTTGGTCTATATATCATGATTAGGAAGTTCAAATGGTCTGATTGTTAATGCTTTGGAAACTAGAGACATAGGGGAACAAATTTCTAGAAACCTAAAAACCTAGTTCGAATGTTTTCTATATTCATATTAAGGAACAACTGGAGCTCGTTATGTGATTTGCTTTTGGACTGATTGTTTGCCAATTTTTCGACCACCGTAGGTTTAGCCTAAATTGCATTATTTTGAGTTTGTTTTCATTTCCAATTTTTACCGAATCTTATCCGAACCTTTTTGAATGTATATGAAACTTTTTAAATTGCTGGAAATAAATGAAATAGGATTTATCATATGTCAATTGGGTGATTGGACATTGGAAATTAAGGCTATGATTGGTTAGATGTAAAGTTTTTAATAGAATGGAATGGAATGATTTATAATGGAATGGAATGGAAATGGATGTAATATTAGAAAATTATTGTTTGGGATGGATGGAAGGGTTCATAATGTAATATAGTGAAATGTTGTTTGGATGTTGGATGGGATGGAATGGAATGTAATGTATGTATAATAATAATAAAATTAATTACTTGGACGAGCTATTCAAATTTCAAATCGAGTTTAAAATTTTTAATTTAAAATTTGAATTAAATTTACAAATAAGTTAAATCTAAAATTCAATTGATCTATAATATTTTACTTATGGCCTCCAATATATTATAAGATATCATTATATTGTAAACTAAAAAAAAGATGGGAAGATGAGAATTATATCCCATCCTCTCTTCTCCTACGATGATATATTGGATCCAAATCCTTACAATCTAATTAATTCAATACTTTTACTTGCTTATTTTTTATGTATTTAATGAAAAAAAAACTCAAATTAGTCCTCTAATTTAGGTATGAGGTGCACAAAAGTCTCATAATTTATTTTGTCAAAGTAACCTTAAACTTTTCAAAACCGTGTCTTTTAATCCTAACTTTATTAGAAGATTTAGTTTATGTAAGATGCTTTGCCCTAGTGATGTTAGATTTATTAGAATGGATAAAAGAAGGGTAATTTTACTATTTTCCTACCAAAAAAGAAAAGTATGTTAATAATTCAACATACCTTAAGTAAAATACACACTTATTAGCATTTTTTTGCTACCGATTGCAGCATCGCATATATGAAAATCTCTTTAGTACATATCAAGATTTTGTTTCTCTACAACAATCATCTTTAATGTCTTGATTTGATTAAGATATCTCTATCTCCTGTAGTTTTTCAAAGCTAAGGATAATTTTATTCATTTTATTACTTTTTTAGTATGAATTTGATTAAGTCTTAAAGGCTAGACAAGATTGATATATAGTCTTACAAAAGCCATCTAAGTTAAGGAAGAAAGAATATTCTAATCACTTATACGTTATAATATAGTAAAATGAGAAAAATCTACTTGACTATGTAATGTGATGTTGTTTGACTAATTAAATGTTCCAAGAGTTGGTAA
The DNA here is from genome assembly GCA_027576715.1 of Erythroxylum flavicans. Lineage (NCBI taxonomy): Eukaryota > Viridiplantae > Streptophyta > Magnoliopsida > Malpighiales > Erythroxylaceae > Erythroxylum > Erythroxylum flavicans. The sequence continues at coordinate 32,145,176 of JANZXP010000002.1, forward strand.
TAGATATAGTCATTTGGAAATTGTTCCTAAAGAGGTTAATACCTGATCCTATGAAAAACTTCACTGTATAATTTCCTTTTACATTGGCTTGTGTTGCTAAAAATTACTCTTATTCCTTTCATCCCAAATAAGAAGGACTAGATAGAGTAAAACTTCACAATAATGCCTTTTACTTACTTCATTCTTCTGTTTTATTACTGAACTCCATTGAATAATATGATGCCATTCTGTTAGAGGTCCTTATGTTGCATATATCAAGAATCATTCTCCACGGCACAATGGTATAGTGACATTGAAAAACTAAATGAGATAAGCTCTCTTGTGCATTCTTACACAATACACACGAATTTGGTAGAACTATGTATCTATTAAGTCTATTAATGAGGGGAACTTTGCCATTGACTACCATCCATAATGTGATTGTGATAGAAGCATGAGGTAAAATGTACTTGCTTCATACTACTTTATTCCAAGGAACATTAAAGGTGGTACCTTTTATAGAATTTCTTGTATGAAAAGTTAGTGAACTTTCCCTTGTTGAAAGGTCTCCAAGTTTTCTTGTCTTCTTCATTTTAATTTACTTTTATATTATTAGTCTCCATGGAAAGATTAGAAGGTGATACCATATTTAGTATTGCATCCTTGTGTTCAAGAGCCTTAACTACTATATCATTTTCCTGTATTAGGCTACTTAATGAAGCTAGTTCCTTAATATTTTCCAATGGTCTTACAAAGCCCAATTGTCAAACCAAAATGAGGTGTTTATGTTATTTTCAATCAGTTTTACATCTTCCGTAAGTTTATGCCATTTTCAATTAGTTTTACATCTTCTGTACTTACTTTGCTTATAATTTTGGCAATATATTTCATAAAAGTAGAGGCAAAATTTGTGAGATTGAATTGCCAAAAGCTTGCCTTTGATATAATACTAATGTATCCATTTTGTCCTTAAGGATTGCACATAATCTAGTACACTTCATAGCCTTTTGGTAAGCATCACTATGTTAAAAATTTTTAAAGGAACCACATTAATTCCTCAATGTTTCTTAGTTGTGTATATATCTGTCCATTTGATTATGGACTTACACCCAAATGTGTTAATCCCAGACCATAAAATTTTCATAAGTAATTTATCAATTGCTTTGATGACTACTTGAGGGAAAGCCATATGAGAAGCCCAATAAACATTGATGAAGTTGAGAACAACTGAAATCAAATGAGTTTTATTGGTAAGTGAGAATATTTTGGTGCCCTAGCTAGTGATTCTGGCTTGAGTTTTGTTAATTAAAAGTTTAAAGTTTCCAGATGAAGTTCTAGAAGATGAAATTGGGATTCAAATATAAGTGAGTGGAAAGTAATGTTTAAAGAAACCAATGATAAAGGTCATCTATTGCTTCTACTCCTTGCATTACAAGAATTGAAGAAGGCACTCTTAGCATAATTGGAGAGTAGTACCAAGTAACTTATAAAATTTATATTGGTAATGCTTCTAGTTCCCTTACATTATATGAAATGAAGAAGGCACTCTTAAAGTGACAATAGAGTTCTTATCAACTTTAGAGAGCAGTATCAAGTCATTTGCAAAACATAGAGTTGTAATACCAAGTTTTTTTCATCTGTAATGAAATCTAAACCACCTGCTTATTTCCAAAACTCTTTTAAGCAGTCTTTTGAAAACTTCCCTGATTAAGGCAAATATATAAGGAGATCTCCCTACCTTATCGCTTGACTACTTTTGATGGCTCTTATAGGTTCACCATTCACTGATACATTAAACGTGTGTGGAGATACATTGTTGCATCCACTTGATAAAAGTTTTAGGAAATTCCATTACTCTCATAACATTAGTAAGAAAGCTCTAATACACATTCTCATAGGCCTTTATAAGATTAACCTTGATTATGCAATTCTTTCCTCCTTTTCTTTTTGAGTAGTTTCTTAAAAGCTTTCATATTAAGATTATGTTATTACCTATTGCTCTCCCAGGAAAGTAGGCATCTTAAGTTTGGTCAATGATGGAGTTATAATAGGCAATAGGACGAGAACCACTAAAGTTATTTTTTTACCTCCCTTAGGAATAAGTATGGTGAAGTTCCTGTTAATATCACAGTGCATTTTCCTATTCCTAAAGAATTCAATAATTGCATCTAGTACCATATCTTTAGTGAAGGAACAAGTTTTTATAAAGAAGTTAATGTTAAAGCCATCAGGTCTTAAAGCCTTTTGAGGATTAAGGAATTTCAACACTTCTTCCACCTCTTGTACTATGACTAGTTTTGATAGAAGATCAGTTTCTTGTGGAGATAGACAATCCTTCATTATTTCTTTAATCAATGCAATGGAGGAATGGGTATTTATAAGAACTCTCATGCAATCAAATAAATACCTAAAGCCTATTTATTTCTCTCTCTTTTTTCCATTTCTTGTTATGGTTCTTCTAAAAAGAGAAACAACTTATTAAAATTTGTTTTTCTGGTTGTCATTGCTATTTTTTGTTTCTAAAAATAAAAAACCATAATAGTTTCACAGAAACACCAAAATGACATTTCTCTATATTTTCCTAACAAATTTTCTTAGCTAAAAAAACAATAACAAATCACATTTCTATTTCTTCTCCCTTTTATCTTCTTATTTTCATCAAACCCATCCTGTAGAAACATACTCCTCTCATCTCTCTTTTACAACTTTTTTTAATACCTAACTCCTCTCTTCTTTCTCATCTGCTTCTTTTTTATTGTGAAATTTTATCTATGCATAATGTAATATTTTTTTAGTTTTGTTATTATTCTTCAAATTTTATTGAAAAATATGCTAATTTTTCTTTCCCTTTTTCTATCGGTGGAAAAAGCGATTGATTGTAGGCTTTTCACCAAGTAACTTTTCATAAACTAATTTGGCAATTTTCTGATTATATTAAAATTTTGTTTTTTTGAATTGATAATATTTTGTCCTTTTTTGGTTTTAATCCTTTTTATGATTATTTGATTTGTTGTTTTTTTCTAGTTTCTTATTTTCCATCCATTTTTGGAAATTTAAAGTTTTGTAAAAAGATGCATTACATGTCTGGTTTAAATGGATCAATAAAAAATTATTTGATTTAATGTTAAGGAGTTGGTGAAAAGAGAAGATATGGTAAAGCGGTTATAGTTAAAAGAGACGTGAGAGTTACAATTTTTGGACATAATAGTAAATTTAAAAGTAGAAAATACTTGGGAGGTGGTGAGATTGAAGTAGTGGAAGTGAACTACGAAGAGAATAGTCGGAGAAAGTCGATTAATAAAGGCAGTAGCAATACCAGTAATGATATGAGTAAGAAAAGTGTTAGAGTTTTTTAAAATGGTTTTCTGCAAACCTAAACAGATAAGACTCGATTTAAAATGGAAATGAATATAAACTTAAAGCATCGGTGATAGCAAATAATGAGAAAAATGTTTCCTTTTTAGTTGTATTTGTAAAAAGTAGGACTCTTTTGATTGAAAAGAGCTTGGATAATGTGAATATCTACAACAATACACGAACATATCTCCTATTTACACGTAATTGAATTTCTTGTCTAGTTAATAAAAAAGTAACCATGCAACTAAATCTTTTTCCTTGAAAAGAAAAAAAGTCTTCATTTTTATGGGGTTACATGTACTTATAAAGGGCTTATGGTCTCTCCATAGAATTCACTGTATATGTAAATTATGACATTCAAAACTAATAATGTTGTTAAACAATCATAGAGTGATTATCTGTAACATCCCCTCACCAATAGGAAGGGTAATTTGGTAATTTGGCACGGGTTAGGAGTGTTTAATATGGCATTGAAA
>JANZXP010000002.1:32156890-32167183 GCA_027576715.1 Erythroxylum flavicans
TCACATAATTGAATATTTAGGCTATGGACTATGTAATGTCATATTTTTTAGTAATTACCAAGATGTATATATTCTGCATACAACACAAAACAAAGTATGAATCTACTATCATGCATTCAGTTACTATGTTTTTTATTTGACTTGCATTTAATATTGAAAACTGAGCATATGAGTATTCAAGGTTTTTATTATTTAATTTGCTATGTACACGTACAAGTCAATCCTCCTTTTCAATAACAAACAAATCGTACCCTAGCATAATCTAATTTGAAACCGTAGTACCTTAACACAATACAAGTCAATTTTTTGGAAGCACAAATCCAATTTGAAACCCTATTACAATAAATTGGATTTGAGTTTTTGGAACCCTAGCATATTGCAAGTCAATTTTCTGTCAAATTGGATTTATGCTTTTGAAACCCTAGAACAATCTAATTTGAAACCCTAGTACGACAACACATTATTTCATACCTTATTCGAAGTTGAAATCCTAGTACAACAATACACCATTTCATACAAAAACCAAATTGTAGTGGAAATAACAATAGAGAGAGAGGACCAATCATAACCTAGTCAGTGCCACAGGAAGTCCAGTAATGAAATCTTTAGTTTTTACCGGAGATGAAATCACTCTTTTACGAAGCACCCATGCACGAAATCATGGAGAATACTTGTTGGTCTGATGGAGTAAATAACTTTGCTGTAAAAGAAGCACCAACGCACGAATTCACTCTCTTATGAACATTAGGGGATTTGAGGGACTTTAAGTTACAGATTAAGGACTTTAGAGTAAAATTTTTAAGCGTTGATCGATAGAGAAGAGACAAAGAAGGGAGGGACATCTAATTTTAGTTGAAATGACTTCATTTTATTATCAAAGCTAAACGAAATCGTTTTGCTAGTCAAACAATCTTCTCCTAAACTAACTGAGGTGTTTGATTAGTGAGGGGCATCGACACGTCAGCACAGATCATGGTGAGACTAATGTCGGGCTAGAATTGAAAAAGTTGAAAGTTTGGGCATTTTGTTGCCACTTTTTAAGTTCAGACTATAATTGAAAATTTAAAGAAAGTTTGGGCTTTTTTTAGTAACTAACCCTAAAATTAATAATATATAAATATTAAATAAGTTAAAGAATAAAAATAATAATAACAAAATAATAGAAATAATAAATTATTAAAGAATAATAAATAAGTTGATAAAAAAAGACAAGTAAATCAATTAATCAATCAAACAAGCCATTACGAGAAAATATTTAGGCTAAGTAAGAAAACGTTTAAGCTAAATAATTAAGAGAAAAGCATTACATATTAAAAGTTTAGGTTAAATATAAGATATAAGACTGGTGGAAAAAATGTTCAAAAGACCTAAAAGAAAGAGAAAGACCTTTGTACATGAGATCCTTTACCTGTATCCTAGTACACCAAAATTTTATATTGAAGGTCATGTCCTTGATAAGTTCCAGCAGAGTCATATCATTCTTGATCACCTCCCCGCAATTCTTCTTAGGCCTTCTATTTTTTCTCTTACAATCTCTAAGTACAATCTTCTCACATCTTCTGATTGGAGCATCAGGGTGTCTCTTATTAACATGTCCGAACTACATAAACCTTATCACTCTTAATTTTTCATTAATATTAGCCACCTTTACTTTATCTCTTACCATTACATTCCTGACCTTATCTCTTCTAGTAAGATTACACATCCAACAGAGCATCATCATCTTTGCCACTATTAACTTATGGCTATATATATGTTTGATGAGTTAACACTCTACCCATAGAGCATGGTTGGCCTAATTGTTGAACGGTAAAATTTATCTTTAATCATTAGTGGTATCTTTTAGTCATATAAAATTCTTGTTGCTCTTCTCCATATAAGGCACCCTAATTTGATATGGTAAACTATGTCTTCATCATTCTTTTTATTGTTTTGGGTGATAAATCCTAGATACTTAGAACACTCTTTATGTGATATAACTTTTGAACAAATCTTTATCTCCACATCAGAAGACACCCTTTGACCTGAAAATTTACACACTAAATACTCAACCATAGTCTTGCTCAATTTAAAGCCCTTTGATTCTATCATATCCCTCTAAAGTTCTAACTTAACATTGACATGGTCTTTTGTCTCTTCCACTAAAACAAGGTCATCAATAAATAATATACACACATCCCCATGGATATTCTTGGCATCACTATTGCAAACAAAAAGGGACTCAGTAAAGAACCTTGTTGTAACCTAATATCAATAGAAAATTGTTTTGTATCTCCTTTTATCACCCTTACTCTAGTCTGTACACCTTCATACTTCTCTATGATAACTCATATATAGGTCATAGGAACTACCTTAGCTTCTAAACCCCTCCATATGATTCCCATAGGTACCCTATTATATGCCTTCTATAAGTCAATGAAAACTATGTGTAGGTTACGTTACCTTTCCCTGTAATATTTCATTAATCTTCTGAGGAGATATAAAGCTTCTGTCATAGACCTTCCTTGCACGAAGCCAAACTAGTTCTCTGAGAAAGGAACATCCTTTCTCACTCTCTTCTCAATCACCTTCTCTTATAACTTCATGGTACGACTATATAGTTTGATGCCTCTATAGTTGTTATAGCTTTGTATGTCTCCTTTATTCTATCCTAATCTTAATATATCAATATGAATTGTTTAATTAGAGAATTAAATATGAATTAAAGGAATTTAATTTGTCCTAATCCTCAATATGATTTAGCGTTATAATTTATATCCAATGTCAATATATTCAGAAACCTAATAGGTCACATACAAAAAACAAGTTGAAGAGAGAAAAAGATGTCTTAATTAAGTTGAACTTAATTGTAAATTTTAAGAAAAGTTTAAATTAAATATAAAGATTTACTAAATAAGGATCAATATGAGATATTAAATCTTATTTGGGCCCAATTGGTATTTAACTAAAATTTTAATTGATAATTAGAAGTTTTAATTAAATTACCAAAAGGTCAAAATCTTATTATAAATAGGCTTAAATTCCAAGGGAGTTAGCACTTGTTGCCTAAATGTTTCTATACTAGAAATAGAGTTATCTCAATATGTTCTATAAATACTATTAGAGACTAGCCATATGTATTACTATAGTGGTTGATATGAGTTAGTTTTAGATACAGTTCGAGGGAAGCGACACAATAATAACGACAACAACAATAACATTTCAGTAAAAGTCCCGCTAGAGATACGGGGTACGGGAAGGTCCAGAAGTATGCAGCCTTACCCCTAATTGGCAAAGAGAATGTTTCCAATAATCCACAGAAAAAAGAAAAAAGATAAAAAGACAAAAGAAAATAAGTTTTTTAGAACTATTTATAAAAAAAATCAAAACTACAATAAAATGATAAAAAATACATATAATATGCACAATATAAAATAAAGATACAAATAAAACTAAAAATATGTAATAAATTAATAAAAGTAATACTAAAAATAAAGGATAATAATATTGATAAAAATGAGGTACAATTTATGATTTACATTTTAAGTTTTCTTGTCTTTAGGGAAATCATTCAAGAAGGTTTCGTATTTATTTCACTATGACTGAGGTTGAATCATGCTTTGATTTCTCAATAATAGTATCATAGCCATATTTCAATTCTATAAGTTAATTAAGTTTATTTTATTGCTATCAATTTTAAATTATGGAAATGAAATTGCAATTATTACAATCCGTAAATTTTCTTAAAAGTTAAAATTAAAGTTATAAGCCCTATATTGTAAAATCAAATGAGATTTCAATAATAATATGAAAAGTTCAGATAACCCTCACAAATCCTAAATTAATAAATGAAAAAGGTTTATAGTAGAAATCCAGAAACCCTAAAGTGACTCTTCTCCCTATGTTAAAAGTAATAAACAAGCATAGGTGTTAGGTTTGAGATTGATTTCTTCGAAAACCAATAAAATTGCTTATGGTTTATGTTTACTAATGAAAAGAATGGTTCTTGTCTATTATGAAAGAGCAAAATGCCAAATACGGGTAATCATGGATTATGTGCCTATAATAATTTAGTGTTTATGGATTCTTGTTATTGAGTTTATGATTCCATGGCTAATAAGATAGTGATTAGTAGTTGGCATTCATCATGCAACATTTAAGCAACTACCATGCCACAAGAAGGATTACTGGTGACTGACTCCTATTGTAAGCAGAGGCACAATTCTTAACTATCAAAGAAAATTTTCCTTAATGGTGCTAGTCGATAGAGGAGGCATCTCATCTTGTGGCTTAAGATGGTTATTAGAGACAACATTTTAGAGCGAGAAAAGGGAGGTGTGAAATGTTGATGGAGAAGGAGGAGCTATTGATGGTGAGCACCGCAAATTGAGATGCTAGCATAATGAGCAGCTAATGGTAAAACTTGGAGAAGACGTTCTCATGCTTGAGTTTTATGTTTCATCTTTTATTCCTCCTTCACCATCGTCGGGGAAGACGTATGAAGGCTAAGCAATTTGGGCAGCTGTTAGTAAGAGTAGATGGTAATGTAGGTAGTTTGGGCGGCAATGGCTAGATGATGGCAATAATAATATTTGCCACTAGGGTTTTAGGTTTATGAAGGTAGGGTTTGGATTGAGGAAGATAAGGATGTTTGGCTACTGGTTTAAGTTCTTCTAGATTAGGAATAAGGGATTCTCAAACCTAAAATAGGTAAACTTTTTTTGAAGAGAATAAATAAATATATTAATAAAAAAGGTAAGGCTCAATATAAAAAATCAAAGAGGCCAAAGGAGGCACTCAAAACTATATACGAAGAAAACAAAGAAGCCATAGGAGGCCCTCAATAATAATTAAAAAAATAAAGATATGTAGGGAGTTTCCAAATATTTCGCTGAAGAATAGGTATCTGAAAATGAGACTCAAGGCCTAGAAGCCGAGAACGGATAAGCTCGATGATGTCCTCTATAATGTCTAGGGGTGATTGGTGTCGTCTACTGAAGATGCGGTTATTCCTCTCATACCAAAGAAAGTAAACAATGGAAGAGAGGACTAACTGTGATAGTATATATCTGAAATCCTTCCGACCAACAAAGATGGGTGGAAAAGCACTAAAGGAGGGAAAACTAAGAAGTTGAAGGCCAAGCAAAAGGGGTTTTCATCGTGAGAGAGCCCCAAACTAGTGAAGAGAACCTGCACTTAAAGAAAAGGTGATCGTGTGTCCCTGGAGAAGAGTTGCTTAATACACAAATCGAAGAAGACAAAACACCAAACTTCTAGACGTTGTCCATAGTCTGAAAGTGCCACTGTGATGTTAACCAAAGGATAAAAGAGTGTCATGGAATATGCTTTGGAAACCACAGTAAATGGTAGATCAGACCCACTAGTCGTCGAGCTCAGAAAAGTTCTTTACAGAGTCAACAGAAAAAACTCCGAATGATTGGCCAATCCAAACCTAACTATTGGAATGCTGAACACGAGGTCTAAAGTGGATAGAGTCCCATACCTACACATAAAGGCCCTCGATCCGACAACCTGCAATCCTACCATAAAAAGGTATCCCGACCATCACCATTACAAGCAACAATTAGATCCCTGCACCACTCTTGGCTCAACAAAATATTTCACCAAACCCAGGAAGAAGTCGAAAAGACTTAAATATGCCAAAAAGATCTACCCCTCAATAGAATAGTGCATACCCATTTGGTCTATGTAGAAGATCTGTCTGCGAATAATCACCACACATGCTTAAGTGTGGCAGCCCTATTCCAGTCTCTTCCTCTTGACTCCCAAACCACCCCTACCTCAGAAAACTGACTGATTCCCATGCCACTGTTCACAAGGTTGCAAGCGCTAAGTTTTAATATTTGTAACCTTAGTAAATTCTGCAAGCGCACGGGTCATTCGCGTAGTACCTAAGGTATCGATCCTATAAGGAGGGCTAAACTAGTCCTAAAATATAAGATTATCCTAACCTACAATAATTCTAAACAAATAACTAATGTAGAAATTAAATATCAGAAATTAAAGTGCCGAAGTGTAAACAAGATAGCAATCACACAACCTAATTCAAAATTAACCTAGAAATCACTAAGTGAGAGGAAGGAGATTTTGATTCGAAATTAATGGAAACCTAACTAATTATGCAATCACTGACTTAACAGGTCTAGATAGTCCTAGGGTGAATTACTCTCTCTTGAGTTATAATTCTTAACCCTAATTGATGAACCCCAATTTAAATTATGAAATTGCGATCTCTCGATTCACAATTGGCCCAAAACCTAAATTAGTTCTGAGTTGTCTATTAACCTACTGGGAACCTATGCTTGATCTCGCGTTACATAATTCTACCAGTTTGATTCTTCTTAACCTATCAATTCACCTAACTCTCCTTAGCCTAAATTGATTATTTTTACCTGGCTCACCCTCTCAGTTTATTACCAAGTTATTAATAGTAGAATTGCAATCACAATTAAATCAACAAAAACAAAATCAATCGATTTTTATTAATCTCAAAAATCAAGATCCAAAGGTGAGTATAAACATAAACTCAACATTCATCACAAACAATTCTCAACACCTATTTAAATCCTATATATGAATAAAATTGAAATAAATGGAAAATACATCGAGAACGGAGTTGGGGAGGCGACAACAGCAAAAAACCACCTGTTCCGAGAAGTACGTCACGTCTAGCTCGTCTCCATGTCTCTCTTCCTTCGTCTCCTTCTGTAATCTCTTCATTTCTCTCTAAGTTTTCTCTCAGAATTGACTGAATCAAAGCTCTATTGGATGATTCTCTAGGCTCTCCAAAGATTGCTATCTCTGACTTGCAATGTTCTATTTATACCTTTGAGGCCCTAAGTCAAAGTCGGGGTAGAAACGGTCCAAAAATCTTGCAAAACTTGAGCTTTTCTGTCGGCGCGACGCAGGTCATGATCGTGTCCCTGCCTGACACGATCGTGGCTAGCGCCTTAACCTTTCTATCATGATTATGGCTCCATGTGCACAATCGTGGCCTCGCTGCTCTGGCTCATCCTTATCTGTCACGATCGTGGCTTACTGTGCCACAATTGTGGCCTATGCCTTTGGCCCGAAATCTCCTAGAATCTTCTCTGTTCTTCACCGTTTACCCTAAAACACTAACAAACCCATCAAGGTATCCCAAAAATATAACACTTAAGCTCAAAGACTCATACTAACCCATAAAAACACAAAACACTTAACACATAAACTAACGCAATTAACACACTAAACACACACTCAACACTCAATTTCACACTAAATAGATCACAAATTAAATCCTAAAACATAATGCAATTGACAAGTATCAACATCCCCACACTTAAACGTTTGATTTTCCTCAAGCAAACAAAACAACAAAAGTAACAACACGAAACACACAATGCAAAAATGAGATAATGGCTTTAACTTCATGGAATAAATTTAATCATGAACACAATTTGACAAGTTATAACTAATCATTAATCGAAAAAATCTATGTTTAAGGGCTTTGAACTAAATAAACAAGTTAATCGAGAGCTAAGTGCTAATTCAATTACCCTTTTCAATTGTACACACACATTAATAATTTTTTGGTCCTTCAGACTCTGTAACTGTTCCTAAGTACATTTTCATGAAAATTCAAGCTTATTACAAGTCCGCTAGGTTTTTATTATAAACAAAATTTTTAATTTTTAAACACGGACTTACTGTTTTACTCAAAGGCAAACATTGGTGATGAATGTCGATCTGGTTACTCGACTAAGTCCTTTTATTAGACAACTTGGTTGAAATGTCATTATAGCCTTTTGACGCAAAGGCACACATTTATGATGCATGTCGATCTGGTTACTCAACTATTATCATGTTTTCAAATGGCTACTAGCTCTATTCATAACCTGAAGGTCAGCAGAATAGTGATTTTTTAACGAAATATATACACTTTTTTTTACCTACCTTGTTGTTTTTAGCTAGTTGATTTCAAGAAAAATACTAGTTAAGCTACTTAAGTTAGAGGGCTTCAAATTATAAATGAATGTGACAATCTATAAGTTGCTAAATTTACACTAAATCCTAATTAAGCTGTATATTTATCTGAAGACTCCTATTTCACTAATTTTGCGAGCAAATGATTATTTACAACCTAATAGACTATATTCAAAATTAAATAAATTTCACTCCATCTAAGCCATTTACACATTCATACAGTTCATAAAATACAACCTAACAATTATCATGCAATATGCAAATCACACTCAAGGTAAAAACACCAACAACACATTGTCCTCAATGTGAGCAAGGTACATAAACCCACCAGGGAGAAATAAAACATAATATATGAAAAACAAAAGATTAAAATACTAACAAAAATGAAAAGAAATGGGTTAGAACACAAAATTGTTTATGGTGATAGAGCTGGTGATGGCGATAGTGTTGAGACCAAATATGTTTGACATTGAGAGTGTTTCCCTATCTTGTAAATGATTCAAGAGAGCAAAAGAATTAGGAATCCAATCCGTTCCAAATCATTCAAACTTATTTAAGAATTTAAAACAAACCAATAAATCTAACTACTAAACATGCTAACTGATGGTCATTAGCTTGACCTTCGTCCTTTAAAACTCAACCAGGATCAATTATTAGCGGCTTGCTTCTACCCTGTTCATTCAACATCAATTTTGTAGTTTGTGAGTAAGCTATAAATTACAAAATGATCAGAAGGACAATATTGATAAAATTATGAAAACCAATTAATTTCACTAATGTCCTTTTCACTAGCAAACTGATAATAAAATAAGGAATAACGAAACTCCCTAAATCTTCTATTGAATCCAACAGTTTGTCCTGTATGAAGATGAATTGCTCTCCTTCTTCCTTAATCACCTTCATTTCCTCAGCTTCTTCTACTTTCCGAATAGAGACTTCCATACTTTCTTTAAACATGATGTCTATTGCCATCTATTCTTTGTCCTTTTGTTCTTCAGAAGATTTGAACACATCAATTATCCTGAATAAGTTACTAACTTTCAGATTCTTAATGACATCATTCGTGTTGAATGTCTCTTCATCATCATTAATCCAAAGGGTAGGGTTCTTTTCATGGACATCTATCCTAGATTTTTTGATGTTTAAACATAGTGTACTAAGACCTGGAAAATAGTATGAGGGGTTTCTATCCTTTCCTTCATCCTTTTTCTTAAGTTCTTTATCTTCTATAAGGTCAGTATTAACTTGATTTGTTGTTGGTTCTTCTAGCTCTACCCCATTCCTGAGTGTGATAGCATGAAATGGCTCTATTAAATTTACTTTCATGTTGCAGAGATCGTTTTCAACACTTTGTTTACAAAATTCCTTGGAAAGCTGACCTATGCAAACCTCTAGATTGTGAATAGAAGAGGCAAGATCTTTGTTTACTTACTCAAACTTCTTTTCCAATCTCTTTTAGTCTCTTCCATATCTGTTAGCTTGTCCATGATTTTGTTTAATTTGGAATCCCATAAATTGGGCTCATCTTGCTGAAATTTTGATAGGCCTTGACGTCCTAAGTGAGTCCCTACATTGTTGGATCAATAGAAATTGGGGTGGTTTTACCACCCCGAAGTGTATAAGTTCATAGAAGGATGATGATTTCCCCAATCAAATTGGGGCTCATTGAAATCTATAAGAGTCCCTTGCTCCCTATAATATACATCCTCCATGATCATTGTTTTTATCTCTTCTTAACATTCAACTCTCAGATGTCTCATTCTCACTCTAAGATGTCTTGATGTGTCTCTACTTTATGCACCAATTTTTTTCACTAATTTAAAAACAAAAGATAGTGGAAAAGCCTTAGACTAAAGAACTTAACTAATCACCTCCCTGACAACGGCACCAAAAACTTGTTTGCAAGGTTACACACATTAAATTTTAATATTTATAACCTTGGTAAATTCCACAAGTGCACCGGTTGTTTGTGTAGTACGTAAGGTATCGATCCCATGAGGAGGGCTAAACTATTCCTAAGATCTAAGGTTATCCTAACCTATAATAATTCTAAACAAATAACTAATGCAGAAATTAAATCAATCAACAATCAATTATGAAAAATTAAAGTGCTGAAGTGTAAACAAAATAGCAATCAGACAATCCAATCTAAACTTAACCTAGAAATCACCAACTGAGAGAAAGAGGATTTTGATTCGAAGTTAATGGTAACCTAACCAATTATGCAATCATTGACTTAACGGGTCTTGACGGTCCTAGGGTGAATTACTCTCTCTCGAGTTATAATTCTTAACCCTAATTGATGATCCCTAATTTAAATTATGGAAT
>JANZXP010000002.1:32169216-32182445 GCA_027576715.1 Erythroxylum flavicans
CCTGAAACACTAACAAACACATCAAGGTACCTCAAAAATATAACAATTAAGCTCAAAGACTCATACTAACACATAAAAACGCTCAAACACATAAACTATCACAATTAAACCATAAATACACACTCAACACTCAAATTCACACTAAATGCCTAACAAATTACACCCTAAAACATAACGCAAATCACAACTATCAACATCCCCACACTTATACATTTGCTTGTCCTCAAGTAAACAACACAAAAAACACATAACATACAAGACACATAATGCAAAAATGAGGCAATGGCTTCGACTTCATGAAATAAATTTAATCTTGAACACAATCTGACAAGTTATATCTAATCATTAACAAGTAAAATCTATGTCTAAAGGCTTTGAACTAAATATACAGATTAATTGAGATCTAAGTGTCAATTTATTTTCTCTTTTAAATTGTACACACACATTAATAATTCTTTGGTCCTTCGGACTCTGTAACTATTCCTAAGTATATTTTCATGAAAATTCAAGCTTATTACAAGTCTGGTAGGTTTTTATTATAAACACATTTTTTCTAAACACAAACTTACTCTTTTACTTGGAGGCAAACATTGGTGATGAATATCGATCCAGTTACTCGACTAAGTCCTTTTATTAGACAGCTTGGTTTAAACATCATTATAGCCTTTTGACGCGAAGGCACACATTTCTGATGCATGTCGATCTGGTTACTCAGTTATTATCACATTTTCAACTAGCCACCAGCTCTATTCAAAACCCGAAGGTCAGCGAAATAGTGATTTATTAATAAAATAGACACTTTTTTACCTACTTTGATGTTTTTAGCTATTCGTTTTCATGAAAAATACTAGTTAAGCTACTTAAGTTAAAAGACTTCAAATTATGAATGAATGTGGCAACCTAGAGGGTGCTAAATTTACACTAAGTCCTAATTAAGCTGTATATGTATCCAAAGAACCCTAATTCACTAATTTTGCAAGCTAATGATCATTTACAACCTACTAGACTATGTTCAAAATTAAATGAATTTCACTTCATCTAAGTCATTGACACATTCAGACAATTCACACAATTCAACCTAACACTATCATACAATATGCAAAATTCACATCCAAAAGAAAAATACTTAACCCCTCCCCACACTTGAACAGCATATTGTCCTTAATGTGAAAAGAGAGCACAAAACACACCTGGGGGAAATAAAACATAATATACGAAAAAAGATAAGAATAAAATACTAACAAAAATGAAAAGAAAAGGGTTAGAACACGAAACTGTTTATGGTGATAGGGGTAGTGATAGCGATAGTGTTGAGACTAAATCTGCTTAACTTCAAGAGTGTTTCCCTATCTTATAAGTGATTCAAGAGAATAAAAGAATTAGCAATCCAAACCATTCCAAATCATTCAAAACTTATTTAAAAATTTTAAACAAACCTAACTACATAATAATTTAAATCTAACTACTAAACGTGCTAATTTATGGTCATTAACTTAACCTTTATCCTTTAAAACTCAGCCAGGATCAATTATGAGTGGCTTGCTTCCACCCTTTTCATTCAACATTAATTTTGTAGCCTGTGAGTAAGCTACAAGTTAAAAAATGATTAGAAGGAAAATATTGATAAATATATGAAAACCAATTAATTTCAGTAATGTCCTTCTCATTAATAAACTGTCAATAAAATAGGGAATAACGAAAATCCCTAAATCTTCCATTGAATCCAACAATTTGTCGTGTACGAAGGTGTGTTGCTCTCTTTCTTCCTTAATTACCTTCGTCTCCTTTGCTTCTTCTGCTTCACGAACAAAGACCTTCATCGCTTCTTCAAACTCTATGTTTGTTGTCATCTGTTCTTCGTCATCTTGTTCTTCAGAAGATTCGAATACATCAATTATCCTAAATGAGCTACTAACCTTCGGATTCTTAATTACATCATTCATGTTGAATATCATTTGATCATCATCAATCCAAAAGATAGAGTTATTTTCCTGAACATCTTTTGAAGAATTTTCGATGTTCACATATGGTATATCAAGAACTAGTGAATAAAAGGGAGGGTTGACATTATTTTCTTCACCCTCTTCTTTGATTTTTTGATCTTCTCTAAGGTTGGGTTTAGCTTGATTTCTCGTTGATTCTTCTAGCTCTACCCCATTCCTAAGTGTGATAGCTTCATATTGGTATCGTAGGCTTAATTCCATATTTGTTAAAGAGTCTTCCACACTTCTCTTACAAAATTCACGAAAAAGCTATCTTACTTGAATCTCTAGGTTGTGAATAGAAGCGGCATGATTTTTTGTTACTTGATCAAATTGCTCTTCCAATCTCTTCTGGTTCTCTTCCATGTTTGTTAGCTTATCCATGATTTTTTCCAATTTGGAATCCTATGAACTTGACTCATCTTGTTGAAATTCTGATAGGTCTTGATGTCCTAAGTGAGCCTCTACATTGTTAGACTAATAGAAATTAGGGTGGTTCTGCCACCCCGAAATGTATGGGTTCATATAAGGATGATGATTTCTCCAACTAAATTGGGGCTCATTGAACTCCGCAAATATCCCTTGCTACCTATAATACACTTCCTCCATGATTGTTCTTTTTATCTCTTCTTAACATTCAATTCTTCAGTTGTCTCATTCTCATTCTAATATGTCTTGATGTGTCTCTACTTTACGCCCTAATTTTTTTAATTAAAAAAAAGATAGTGAAATAGTCTTAGACTAAAGAACTAAACTAATCGTCTCCCCGGTAATGACATCAAAAACTTGTTCGTAAGGTTACACACGCTAAGTTTTAATATTTATAACCTTGGTAAATTTCATAAGTGCACGGGTCATTCACGAAGTACCCAAGGTATTGATCCCACGAGGAGGGCTAAACTAGTCCTAAAATCTAAAGTTGTCCTAACCTACAATAATTCTAAACAAATAACTAATGCAGAAGTTAAATCAATCAATAATCAATTAAGAGAAATTAAAGTGCCGAAGTGTAAACAAAATAGCAATCGCACATCCCAATCCAAAATTAACTTAGAAATCACCAAGTGAGAGGAAGGAGATTTTGATTCGCAATTAATTGAAACCTAACCAATTATGCAATCACTGATTTAATGAGTCTAGACGGTCCCAAGGTGAATTACTCTCTCTCGAGTTATAATTCTTAACCCTAATTGATGATCTCTAATTTAAATTATGGAATTGTGATCTCTCGATTCACAATTGGCCCAAAACCTAAATTAGTTCTAAGTTGTCTATTAACCTACCGGGAACCTATGATCGATCTCTCGTTACAAAATTCTATCAGTTTGATTCAATTCTTAACCTATCAATTCACCTAATTCTCTTTAGCCCAAATTGATTATTTTTACTTGACTCATCCTCTCAGTTTATTGCCAAGTTATTAAGAGCAGAATTGAAATCACAATTAAATCAATAAAAACATAATCAATCTGTTTTTATTAATCACAAAAATCAAGATCTAAAGGTGAGTATAAACATAGACTCAACATTCAACACAAACGATTCTCAACACCTATTTCAATCCTACACATGAATAAAACTGAAATAAATGGAAAATACATCGGGAACAGAGTCAGGGAGGCAACAACAGCGAAAAACCACCTATTTTGGAAAGTACTTCACGTCTAGCTCATCTCTGTGTCTCTCTTCCTTCGTCTCCTTCCTCAATCTCTTGATTTCTCTCTAGGTTTTCTCTCGGAATTGGCTGAATCAAAGCTCTCTTGTGCGACTCTCTAGGCTCTCCAAAAATTGCTACCTCTGACTTGTAATGTTTTGTTTATACTTTTGAGGCTCTAGGTTAAAGTCGGGGCTGAAAAGGTCCAAAAAAATCTTACGAAACTTAAGTTTTCTGTCAACCTGACGCAGGCCACGATTGTGACCAGCGCCTTAACCTTTCTATCATGATCGTGGCCCCATGTACACGATCGTGGCCTGGATGTAAGCTCTCTATCACGACTGTGCCTTCTTGTGCACGATCGTGGCCTGGCTGCTCTGGCTCATCCTTGTCTATCACGATTGTGGCCTACTGTGCCACGATCGTGGGCTATGCCTTTGACCCGAAAACTCCTCGAATCTTCTCCTTTCTTCACCGTTTACTCTGAAATACTAACAAACCCATCAAGGTACCTCAAAAATATAACACTTAAGCTCGGACTCATACTAACTCATAAAAACACTTAAAACACGTAAACTAACACAATTAACACACTAAACACACACTCAACACTTAATTTCATACTAAATACATCACAAATTAAACCCTAAAACACAATGCAATTGACAACTATCAGCCACCTTAGCCCCGGTGTGGGATAATGAAATACCTCTCCAAAGGAAAGCTGACAATATGCTCTTAATACGACGAGTAATGCTAGTAGGCAGAATGAACATACCTGACCACTATACCTATATAGAGAAGAGGACAGATCTGATCAAATGCCACAACCAGATCCGGGAAAGAATCCTCTCCGCCAAAGGAAGGTAATCTGAATGTCTCAACCATGTAGTGATAAACGGAACACCCAAGTAACGAATCGGAAGGGAACAAATCTAAAACCTATGTACTCTATGTAGAGAAGAAGACTCAGCCTCAGGGATCCCTGAGAAGAAAACTCAGCTCTTAGCCGAGTTCATAGTCATACCTAAAACCCTCTCAAAATCTACCAGAGCCTGTCGAATAATCTCAAAAGAAGCTTAATCTGCCCAACCGAAAATCATGAAGTCATTCGCAAAGCAAAGATGAGTGAAGGAAGTCTGCCTTCATTGCCAATGATAACGATAGCTCGGAACTGCAGTGGCCTCTCTCAAGCTCCCATCCAACCCCTCCATCGCTAGAACAAACAGATAAGGAGAGAGAGGATCCCCTTGTCGCACCACTCGTGTGGTAGAAAAGAAACTGTGCAGTGCATCATTAGGTGCTATAGAGAAATTTGCAGATCTAAAACATGCCTCAATCCAACTAATCTTGCACTTAGGAACATCAATAATCCTCAGTCCCAGTAGAATGAACTTCTAACTAACCATATCGAAGGCCTTACGAATATCAACGTTGAGAGCACACCGTAGAGGTGAGCGATTTGCAATAATCCTAAAACTTTAATAGAGTTATTTCATGCATGGAATATGTATTCCTAACTTGAATTGTCTTAAATTTATATCCAAAAAGAATTTTAAAATTGTTGTAAAATTTAGAACTAATTCTAAAATTAAATCAATTTTCTTAATATGATTAATATTAATAATTAATTTAATTCATAAATTTAAATTTTAGAAAATTTTATATTAAAAACTAATTACTTATATTAAAATTAATTAATTACACTCCTTTATAATTAAGACAAATATTTTCTAAAGTAATTAGGAAAAGTGTTTCTTAATTAATTTTTTATTTCAATTTGATTAAGATAACTTAAATTTATTATTTTATTTATTTAAATAATCAATATTCTATTTATTAATTTACTCATTTACCATTCTATTTCTATTATAATAGAATTAAATTCGTTTTGGTGGCTAATAGTTAGCCATGGTTGACTGCAGTTGGTTGGATACACGTAATATGGAAGTGTTTCATCAATCCTTTCATTGAACTCCTGACCCATCTTCTTAATTACCAAAGATTTGAGATATAATGTCATTTAGAAAGCCTCTCCAGTGTAAACCAGGCATTGATGTGGTCAATGACGTGCTTCACCGTCCTCTGGAAATGCTAATATTCACATTACATAATACTTCGTCTCCCTTGCACATTTGGCAAAGGACTAATATTTTTGTTTATGAAACAAAATGCATGGTAGAGCAGTAATTTCTTGCTAAACCAAAGGGCTTGAACCTTCTCATAAAATCATATGTAAATCAACTACCAGCTTCAATGAACCTTTCTTCGATATGTTACTTCGCAAACTTAATCTTGGAATCAGACATTGACAACACACACACTAAAATGAGCCAAGAAGACCAACAATACCATACAAATGATTAAGAACTGCGCGATAGAAAGTCAGCATATGACATTAAACTATAGGCATAAGTCAGCATATGACATTAAACTACAGGCATATGGTACATTTTGCTCATGAGCTTCCAAAAGCCCAGTTAGCTTCACTACCAACACGAGGCATGGTGCTTATCCTGGAATGAACATCAGCCCTGAAGTTAGCCCCACACATGACACCCTCACTGTCAATTCTAGGCATAGCTTTCACTTCGTTTCTAGGATGCTCAAAGCTCATCAATCCTTGTTCACTGTGGAACATACACCCTGATGGAAATGGTGCAAATGATTTAGCACAGCTTCCTTTTATCAAATCCAAGTTGTCTGAGATTACCACTATATCAGATGCTATACCCCAGTATAGACCTCCACTCTCATTTGGTCCCTACAAACACGTGTCAAATTCAAAATATGCAAAATTATGTGTTACTTCAAAGTCGGCAGGGATTGGTTTTATCATTATCTCATAAAAAATGATGAAACCAACTGCAATCCATCTGTTAGTTCGAGAACAGCAAGTTTATAAGGAGTTGAAAGACTCTTACCAGAGCAGCAAAGACACGTTTAGATTTGGAATCATAGACCACGAACCCGAAGTCTCCATCCAGATCCTTGAGGACCTGGTGGGCAGGGTATGGACCACGGTCACGGAGGGTCCTGTATGCTTCAATCACAAACATGGCCTCATTGGTGCCCTTTGATAGACCATATTGTTTGATGAGGCTACACAGGTTGTTCAAACTCCCCAAGAAAATGCAGAACACATCGTTCATTCCACAAAACAACCTGCAATTTCACTAGTTGTAAGACAGGTCGAAGAGAAATGAAGCAATAAACAAGAACGACTCCGTGAATTTGAATTTGAACTATCAACAGCAACCTAGTTTATAATGCTTTCCAGACCTGCCACTCTAACTCTCTGGGAAATCTCACTGTTTCCTTTGTTTGAACAAGATTTAATGCCTGAACTCTTTTTGGTGTTTTTTGATAAGGCAAAACTCCAAAGGACAGAACAGAGAGACGTACCTTTGGTATTCAGAGAAACGACTCTCTGGTCGATCATAAGCAAGCAATGCATCATCTCCAAATCTAAGAGAGACAGCATTGGACGGAATAGAACACGTGAAATCCTTCAAAATCTCATCAGGGTTTTTCGGCTTTCTCGATGAGCTCAGCGAAGCGGGGCTGTTCAGCTCCTGAGGAGGATTCACCAAACCCTTGTTGAATATTGCCAACATCTCTCTCCAAAATGGGACAGAAAGTACTAAACTTTGATAAGATCTTTAACCAAAAACAAGAAGAAAAACTCAAAAACTATCACTGAGTAAACAGATGCTTGAAGCAGCGTTACAAGGATGTCGCCTTTCTATTTCTTATATAGATTGCCCTAAGAGCAGATGCGGGGGTCAACGTGGCAACCTTATCCAAAGACGTTGATCCAGCCTTGGAAGACTCGTTAATTTGAGTTGTTTTTTGCACCACTAATATACCCTTTTAAACCTTAATCCAACATCCAACAATTTGAGTTCGTTGGCTTCACGTGAATAGAAATGAACGCGTGGTTTGGATTGAAGTTACATTTTTCAAAGTTCAGAAAATTGAATTGGTTTCTAAAATATTGGTGGTAAAACTACAAGTATGATGAATTGGTCCACGATTCTTATCCATAAGAAGTTGGCAAGGGGGTAAGTGTGACACTGACCTGAGTCAGCATCTTCAGTTGTCGGTGAACTGTTAGACTGGTTGGTTTGGTTTAGAAGCGACAAGCACGTTTATTTGGAATATTAGCCTCCCAAGGCCGGGGTCGAAGGGTTGGCTAGGTTCTTATGGGTTGTCCCCTTAGAGAGAGGACTGAGTTTATGATATAATTGGTCTCCTATTATAAAGGATCTTTTTGTTTTTATTTATATTTATTTTTTTAATTTTATTTTCAAATTTAGTAAAAAAAAAATTTAAGTTTTCTTGGTGTTTAAATTGTTTATTTTAATAAAATTAAATGATTTTTCATGATAATTTATTAATAAATATTATATAAAAAACTAAATATATTTATTTATTTAAAATTAATTTATCTTTAAATTTTATCTAATTTATAATTATCACGTGTAATAAAAATATAAATATATTGACATTAATAATCAAATATAAATTTTTTTATTTTAAAAAATAGAAATTAAAAACAGAAAAATAAAATTTAAAAACTACAAAAAAAACACAAAAATGGAGCCGAATGACCCGAAGTTCTTGTACAACCTACCATGGTTTATAACTATACGGTTGTTACTTGGTTAATAACAGTCACTGTGGTCACAGAATGTAAAAGTTCGCATGAATAACATACACAAATTTCCAATCATAAATCTAGTTATTCTGAAAATTTTTGATTATATTTTATAATGTTAAAAATTATATAAAAAAGATTGTTCTAACTAATTTTTCGTTAATTTAGTTTTGACGAATATTTTTATGATTAGTTTGATCAATCTTTCATTTCATAGAAAGATTAAATTAATAAATCAAAGGGCATTAAAAAGTGCTTATAAGATCATATATAAAATCATTAGACCGTATATAACATACAAGAAAAGAACAGATAAGTAACAAAATGTTAATATTCAAACTTTAACTCCAAATGAACACGAAGATTTAAGAGTTCTTGTTTTTTGACTTTTCAATCTGGAGCTTATTATAAGAGACTTTACCATATAGCTAGACTAGTGCCTAGTGAATTGGCAATTCCTTTAGTCAACACTATTTATCTAATTCATTCAAATTTGACACATGGTATCAATGTCAACTTGTTCATTTTTGGAGATTCTGTTATTCCTTTCAATTCATATGATGTAAATGAAACAGTAAAAATTTATCTTGAATAGGACGTTTTTTTGTTTTAGTCTGATGATGATTCTTTTCATCTCATTCCATTATGTTTTCCTATTGAATTTGTAAAGTGCCTAAAGATTAAGCCAATTAATTGCATTTGAATAATATATGGTTGTGAGTCTATATCAAATATAAAACAAGTAGTGTTGATTAAGGAAACAAAGTTGGATCTATCTTTAGTTTTAAGTCTCTTATTAATTTTAAACACACTATGAAGGAAGCTTTGGAATGATTGGTAGGAAATAATACTAGTTTATACCAAGTAATTAAAGTTATTGCTTTTAAATAGCTTTATACAAGTTTCGTCTCATATGCAAGTTATTGTATATAAAACTAAAAATTTGTTACTTTTATAAAAGAATTGGAACAACAAATTGTTAGTGTTATATGCAAGTTAAGGAATTGGAACAACAAATTTTTAGTTTTATATGCAAGTTATAGATAGCATCAAGTAAGGTTGTCATTCTATGAGGGTGATCTGAGTAACTGTATTTAAGATTCTAAGGTACCTTAATGGCAAATAATGTAGTTTAAATTTTGCAGGTTATGCTAATAGCTTAGATAAATTAGAATTGCTTATAAATATAGACATATTACTTTAGTTGTAGTTGATTGATAGCCATAAGATAATGTTGAATGTATGGAGTGAATTAACTAGGATCTTGACTTAATATGTGTTTACCTTACCAAATAACAAAAGATCGTTTGCAAATGATAGGTTAAAAAGTTTGAGCTTCTTATAACTCATATAGTAATTAAAGTACCGATCCTACTTAATTCTCTTATAATTAAGTTTGGTTAGAAATTTTAAACATAAAGGGAAGAGATAAAAGGATAAAGGATCCCTTTGGTACATTCCTTTTACACTCTTAAGTAGTTTAGTAGGTTCTCCATTCTCTAATATATTGAATAATGTAGTTGTGACATATTTATCAATCTAGAAGATGAATTTTAAGGAAAAACCAGAAGTTTCCATGATATGGAATAAAATCTTGAATTGACAAAGTCAAAGACCTTGTTAAAGTTCATTTTGATTAAACAAGTCCTTATGTTTAGCTTCTTGTGATCATTCTTTAATAGTTCTTAAGCTATTAGTATGTTATCTCCTTTGTTCCTCCTACATATCAAGGTACCTTAGTTCGGATTAAGCAAGGATTCTTAACTTTTTTTCCTTATAATGGAGAGCATCCTTGATATGAGTTGGTATAGCATATTGTAGCAAGTAATTAGCCTAAAATCCTATAGAACAGGTGGATTCTGATATTTAGAATGAGACAAATGAAGATCTTGTTGATCGACTAATATTTTTCTCTTAAAGAAGATTTCCAATATGTTAAGGTAACCAAGTCCCTTAATAAACTTCATTATTTCTAAAAAAACATAACATTTAAATTATCTAAATCAAGTGCCATATTAGTATTGAGATTAGTTAGAGTTTCTTTCCAAATCTGCCTTTGAGAATGGTTTAGTGAGAGATTCTGATTATTTTAGGTTGATAGATGTAGTTATTAAGGAACTTATAAGTTGTAAAGACAACAAACAAATTCTATATGTTAATAAAGGTTCTCTTAAAATAGTTATAAGCTATTTCTTTCAACTAATCCTAACTAGAATATTTATTAATTGAGGTGTCAATTGAAGATCCAATCTTTTTTGTATTCATTTTAATCAAAAGGACACTATGAAAGAACTTTGTATTCCTATCACCCTTCTTAAATCACTAAATTTTTTATTTATTTTTCAACAAAAAGTTATGTAATTTAAGAGCTTTTATATGATTCTTAAAGGAACTATTTTCTTTTAATCTCATTATCTCTTTCACTATGTTATGGAATAACTCTTTCTGAGCCATTTTAAGGGCATCTATAGAATCTTAAAATGCAACTTTAGAACTACTACACCTATTTATATTAAGTTTTTTAGTTCTTCTTTAACACAATCATATTTTTCACACATTTAAAACCTCAACTCTAACTATTATCCTATGCAATCCTTTAGTTACAACATCCTCATATCCAACTAAGCCCAATAGATAAGTGTTGAACCTAAAAGGAGCTCTTTTATCTCAATGGTTAGTAAAGGGATATATTTTAATAGGTGAGTGATCTAAGCACATTAGGGTATTAAAATGTTCTATATTGTTTCTAAATATGGTTAGCTACCTAGAGTTAACCAATACTCTATCCAATTTGTTCTAAGAAGATAGTTACCACTTTGATTATTATAGGTGGATTGATTACCATCATAATTCAAATCAATAAGCTGTGTCTAGTTGATGTAGTTCATATTGTCTTTATTGATGTGTTTTTTAAATCTATCGTTCCCATGATTTTAATGGAATAGATAGTACTATTATGATCACCAATCACTAGCTAGGCATTTAAATTAGTTTTTTTTTTAACAAAAGTGAGGCTCTAACAAAGTTGTCTTATGTAATCTACATAACTAGAGCATAGAAAAAAGTGGTGCTCACTTGAATATTAATTTGTATGAGGGTCAATATCAGATGAATGAACTAATCTGCAAAGTGGCTATTATCCATAAAAGTGGAATTGTGATCGTAAGAAACCATTATAATGGGCTTAATGAATGGTTATAATATTTCAATCCATATGCAAAAATTTGAACTCTTTTATGATCTTAAGGGCTTTTATTTTTGCCTCTAGAGACTAATCAAAAAAGGCTTCTTAAAAGTAAGGTAATAACATATTATTTACTATTAGGTAAATCCCCATTATATTTCTAAGCAATTATGAAATTATTTTTAGGAAGATGAGCTCTTAATACCCTTTTTATTTGTGTTTTTACGTTTCTCATTTGTTCCAATAACAAAGCCCTCCTCTAGGATAATAGCCAAAGTATTGGGCTTATCAAAAACTTAAGAGGATATAGGAGAGTCTAGTGCAGTGTTGAGGTTCTTTTATCATGATTTAGTGTTAATTCCTCTATACATTCATTGGTAATGGTTGCCTCTTTATCTATTCTTCCATCTTTAGGTAAGAACCTTTTACTAGGTGGTTATTACTCCATTAGTTCCTTTTTGTTGGTAGTTTATTAAAGATAACGACCACCTTATATAACTCCCATATCAGTTATTTGTCCTAATCTAGAAATAAAGGGTAAAAAAATGGATCATTCAAAGGATGATTTACAGAACAGAGAAAATACAAGTTTTTCTCTTCCATTCTCTCTCACGTGAAGGCATCATCAAAGGCTTAGAGTTTGGGATGAGAATTAATCGGTGACTCTAGTAGCCAACCGTAAACTGAAGACTAGCAAATAGCAAATTGATCCTAACACTTCCGCACAAAGGTCAGTCCTTATTTAAATCTACAATGGTATCAGAGCCAAATTGCTTATTTCATAGTCTCAATCGTTCAATTAATCTGTTTAATTGAAATCTTTTTCTTGCAATATACCTGTATGTTTCTTCGATTAATCTATTTCATTGAAATCTTTCTCTCGCAATACACAAAGTCTGCCTCAGTGGCGACGTCAATAATACAAACCCCAACCAAAATAACATGGGTAGAAGAAAAGACAAAAAATTTTAAACGTTTACCTATCAAGACCCGCCTCAAAAGGGTGGCGCGTGACTATCACTCGCCACTGGCGAAGACCAGCTTTGCTGAGTTCTTTCTTCCTCTTCCCTTCCTTATCGCGGATCTAAGTGTTTCCGGTTTAAAAACCACAGAACCGCCGCTGAGAAGGCGTGTTGAAAGCAAAGTCAGAGATGATCGGTTAGCCGAAAGCCGATCTACACCTTGGTGGTGTTGGTTTTGCCAAGGAACCGTCTGTCAGAAGTGGCGAAGGGTGTTTTGTTTTTTTTTCCTTGTTTTGGGAAATGGAAGGAAAACACATTTTGGGTGGCAACAAAGAGAGAGTATCGAAGAAGCCATGGAAATGGCGGAAAAAAAATTTAGAATGGGTTTTCTGAGAGAAGTTAAGAAAACAATGAACCATTTAAATTAAAAGACTAAGAGAGAATGGGCAATGAAGAGTTTTTCGAGAATGAGCTCCTTTAGGGAGAGTTTGCGTAGAAGATAGAAAAATGGGTTCAATGAAAACTGCGCAGAAGAAGCTAAAAGACTTTTAAGGCAAAAGGTAGGGTTAGCTTATGACATATGAAGGTGATGTCGTTTTTGTCCAATTTTTTTTATTTATTTAATTAGTTTTAAATTATGTTTAATTCATTTAATGATATGTGAATATGTTTTACAAAGAATGAATTATTATGAGTTTAGTAAATTTATTTTTGCTAAATTAATTTGATGTGAAATAATTTTAAATGGTCTGTCCATTTATTTATTTATTTTGTAAATTAGTTTTAC
>JANZXP010000002.1:32190405-32213660 GCA_027576715.1 Erythroxylum flavicans
CGTGCATTTTCCTAATTTCACAATACTTTCTCATAAATTACTATTCTAGCCTTAACATGGGTATCGGGATGTTACAATATCTACGGGCAGGTGATCTAGGTTGTTACAATAGGGGTTTCCACATCTTCTCCAATATCTAAAACAAAGAAGTCTGTGGGGAAGGTAAAAATATCAATCTATACTTAGACATCCTTAATAATCCCATTCGATCAATGATCTGTTATGCCGGCCGTCTTCACTAGCATCTTTATGGTTTCTCACTCCCAAATCTACGAATGCCCTGTCTATTTTAACCCCATTGATACTACAAGGAATGTAAAATTCCCCTGGGTCCTCTTTCTTCAGTGCTATATTAGGGTTTTCTTCTACTATGTGCTCTTAACCTTCTTTTTGATTGATTCCCTTAGTTGAGCTTCGTTTGTAATTGTTCTATTATGTCCTCAACCTTTTTTAACAACCTACTTAGAATTCCTCGTCTCCATACTTGAAATTGACTTCTACTGAGCTAGAATAGGGTACGAAAATTCAGGTCGAGGTTCCTCGATTAACTTAATTATGAGCTCACTTGGAAGGAATTCTGTAATTGCTTGTCCTTCTCCATTATCTCCATCTTCTTCCGCATGTTCGAGTTTCTTTTCCTGGGTCATAGTAATGGCCATGATTTGTTCCTTTAGTTTAGATTCGGCATCGCTTGGAAAGTTTCCTACATTCTGAGTAGAAATTGCCTCAGCTAGTTGACCTATTTGGACCCCCAGGTTGTGTATTGAAGAGGCGTGGTTCTTAGTGGCTTGCTCAAACTTACTTTCACTCCTCTTATGTGCATCCTTCATGCCTCCAATTTTATTTAAAACCTTATCCAACTTGGATTCCATTGAGCTTGGTTTATCTTATTGGAAACTTGGTTATCCTTGAGGTATGAATTGTCCCCTAACACTACTTGTCCACGAGAAGTTAGCGTGATTCTTCCACCCAGCGTTGTATGTGTTGGAGTAGGGATTATTTCCCCCTCCTTGTCCATATTGAGTTCCTATATAATTAACTTACTACGGATTGTTATCCTTCATCAAAAGGTAGTCCACCGTATCATGGTCCATCTGTCTATAGAGTTCACACTTTAGTTGCATGGCTTCTATCAGTTCTTCTGCTTCATCTACCGTCTTTCTCAAAAGTGATCCTCCTGAAGCTGCATCAATCATGCCTTTCAAATGTGGGGTTACTCCATTATAGAATGTTTGCAACAAAAAATCTTTAGGTAAGTTATAGTTTGGGCATTTCCGTTGCAAGTCTTTATATTGTCCCACGCTTTATAGATCGATTCCCCATCACTTTGCTAGAAGTTAGTAATCTTTTTTATGATCTTCGTGATCTTAGTAAGGGGAAAATACTTGTTTAAAAACACATGAACTAGTTGATCCCAAGTGGTGACATTGGCTAGGTTGAGAGAATGGTACCGGGCCTTTGCTTTATCTCTTAGGGTAAAAGGAAAGAGCCTAATTTTTACTACATCCTCCGAAATCTGATGGTACCGAAAGGTATCACAAATTTCAAGGAAGTTCACTATATGTGTATTGGATCTTCATTCATTAGTCTATAGAATTGCACATTTTGTTGAAGTATGTTTAGGAGGGCTGGTTTAATTTCGAAAGAGGCTACTTGTACGAGTGGCCTAGCGACTCCTTAGTTAGCCACATTGAACCTTGGTCTCATGAAATCTATAAGGGTTCTTTGTTAACGTCCTTGATTCACTCATGGTCCAAATCTAGTTGAAATTTCTCAGCCATTGATGCTTTTGTGATTTCTTCTTCTTCTTCACGTCGAGCTTTCCTAATTGACTGTTCTAGTCGAATGATATCTAAGTCTAAGGTTTTAGCTACATAACTTAAACTTCTCGTGACTCTTGTGTTCATACAAGAACACGAATTCAAAAATAGAAAGAAAAAAGAAATAAAATAAAATAAAAAACTAACTAAATGCTTTAAACTAAAGAATTAAACTAATCGTCTCTCTGGCAACGATGCCAAAAACTTGATCGAGTGCTTGTTTGTGTAAATTCTAATGATTAACCTCCGATTATCCACAAGAGCATGGTTCATTAGCATAGTACCAAAGGTGTCGATCCCACAAGGAGGGAGTTAATCTAATCCTTAAATCTAAGGCCAGAAACGATAAAAGAGATCCAAGTTGTAACAAAACTAAGAACAAAAATTTAATTCAATCAATCAAATTAAGTATCAAACACAAAATATTAATTATTAAGCAATTATAACACACCCAAGAATCAATCAAAAGAAATTACCAATTAAGAAAGGGAATTTTACTTATCCTTATTACTAACTTAACTCGTTATGAATTATTTGATTGTTGGTTGTAGACCATCCTAGGGTTGATTATTCTCTCTCGAGTTATAACTATTAACCGTAAATTATAAATCCTAATCAGATTATGGAAGTTGCAATTTCTCAATGCACAATCTATCTAAAACCCTAATTAGTTCTGAAGTTCGCTAATAAACTATTAAAAACCTATACAAGATCTCTCTTTGCACAATTTTTCGATCTGATTTAATTCTTGTTCTATTAAATCACCTAACTCTTGTCAATTCAATTTAATCATTTTTCATTCGATTCACCCTCTCAGTTTATTACCAAATTATGCAATCACATAATCAAACCGCAACAAATCCAATAAACATATAAGATTTCCATTAATTCAATAATAAAATTTCAAATGTGAGTTTAGAACATCCTCAACATTCTAGATCCTATCATCAACTATTCATTCCAATTATATACAATTATAAAACTGAAATTAAAAGGGAAATACAATCTAAATGGATGATGGGAGGCTGCGACATCGAGAAACTCCTTATCTGGGAAGTACGTCGAGTCAACTTTTTCTCCTCTTTTCTCTTCCTTTATCTCTTCCTCTATCTCTTGATGAATTCTCTCTAGGGTTTCTCAAGGTGAATGATGCAAAAGCCCTTCTACCTCTTTTTTTTTGTTCTTTAAATATCCTTTTATTTTTTGAGCAACCCTAGGGTTTTTTCGAGGTCTGAAAGGTCCAAAAAATCCTCTAAAACTTGACGTTTTTTAGTGTCTACACGTCTGCCTGATGTAGGCCATGATCGTGGGCCATATCTGAGCCTTCTATCACGATCGTGACACCGTTCCTTGCACTTCTATCATGATCGTGAGATAACTTTAGTGCTTCTGTCATAATCGTAGCCTGACATACCAAATCGTGGCCTGATATGCCATGATTGTGGGTTATAGTTTTGGCCCAAATGTCTCTGAAACTTCTCCATTCTTTGATGTTGACCCTGAAATACTAGCAAATACATCAAGGTACCTCAAAAACATAATATTTAAGCTCAAAGACTTGTACTAATCCATAAAACACTTAAAACATAAATAATTAACAAACTAACAAAATTCTAACTTAAACACATACTAAACGATTGAATTAACAACTAAACACATATCAAACTATGCCCTAAAATACGATGCAATTTATACTTATCAACTATTAATAATCTTAAATGTCTTGAAAAGATCTAAACTAATGTTGAAATGGTTAGAAAGCCCTTTTTTGGTCATTTCCAAAGATTGGGAAGCCAAAGTGATGTCCATACGAGAAGCTAAGACCTAATAACACTATTATTGAAAGAGTTATTAGGCCTCTCCACCCCTACGAGTTAACGCTTAAAGAGACCTAAGAAGAAATAATGACACTAAGAAAAAAGAACCTAGTATTCAAAGCTTTAAAGAAGGAACGAGACATACTCAAATGTAAACAATAATGAAGACATTATCCTCATCACCAAGAAATTTAAGAAGTTAAGTGATTAATATAGGATTTATCACACTAAAGTGATTAAGGAGAATATTTAGTTATTTTTGTTAGTATTAATTTGGAAATCCTTAGCCAAGGTGGAATGACACTCTGTAAAGTAGTTTATAAATATGACTAATAGAAATAATTACTAATGGTGGAGAACTGACATGATTGGACTCAAATAAAGTAAACATTGATTCCATAATATATGTTTAATTAGAACATTATGTGATAAAAGGATTAAATTATACGAAAATTATCCATAAAAAGATTAGTCAAAACAACTTTGACATTCCTAAATATTTAGGTGATCATGATAGGTTGCTATATGCTAATCTTATAATATGAATATAAATTGTTTAATTAGAGAACTAAAGATGAATCAAAGGAGTTTAATTTATTCCAATGCTAAACATGATTTAGGATTATAATTTATATCCAATACCAATATATTTAGGAACCTAATAGGTCATACACAAAGAACAGGTTGAAGAGAGAAAAAGGTGTTTTAATCAAGTTAAACGCGATTGAAAATTTTAAGAAACTTTTTGGTTTAAATATAAGATATTTAATACATAAAGATCAATATGAGATATTAAATCTTATTTAGTTGCTATTAGTATTTAATTATAATTATAATTAAAGTTTAATTGAAATTAGAATTTTGTTTCAATTAAATTACTAAAAGGCTCAAATCCTATTTTCTCCAAGGGAGCTACCACTTTATACGCTATTTTTAGATTTATCTCAATATGTTATTTAGATACCATTAGAGATGAGGCATGAGTGTTGCTAAAATGATTGAGATGAGCTAGTTTCAAAAGTAATTCAAGGGAAACAACAAGAATAAGGATCAAACTTTCACAATAAGATACAAATTATGATTCATAATTTATTATTTTTATGTTAGTCATATTATAGAATATATATCTTATCTTGTCTTTCAAGAAATCAATCAAAAAGGTTTCATATTAATTTTGCTGCGAATAAGGCTGGATCTCACCCCGATTTGTCAATAATTGTACCAAAGCCATCATTTAATTCTATAAGTTAATTAAGTGTATTTTATTGTTATTAATTTTAAATTATGGAATTGAAATTGCAATTGTTACAATCCCTAAATGTTTTGAAAAGTTCAAATTAAAGTTATAAACCCTATATCATAAAATCAAATTAGATTTGAATAACGATTTGAAAAGTCCAGATAACCCTCCCAATTCCTAAATTAATGAATCTAAAACGTTTAAAGTAGAAATACAGAAACCATAAACTAACTCTTTGAGCATTAAAAGCAATAAACAAGCATAGATGTTGGGTTTTAAGATTGATTTCTTTGGAAACCAATAAAATTGCATATGGTTTTTTTTAGGAGAAGCATTTTTCTTGTCTATTACGAAAAAGCAAAATGCTAGATTTGGGTATTCGTGGATTATGCATCTACAATACTTTAGTGTTTATGTTATTCTTGTTATTGGATTTACGATTCCATGGCTAATAAGAAGGTAATCGGTTTTAGAGTCTAATAGTGTCTTAGACACTTTTCAAGTAAAAAGAAGAGAAGAATAACAAGCAAGTTTCTTTGTATTATCAACTCTTTAGATTATCTATAATTACAACTGATTACAACTTCTCATAAAGCCTAAACATCTGATGATGACTCTAGAAATTCGTATAACAATAAATAATGGAATTCTAAATAGTTAATTTTGAGAATCCTTCACTAAAACAGCCATAACTTTTTAAAGAGAAGTCCAAATTACTTGAAATTTTCACCAACTTAAACTAAACTTAAAAAGCTTTAAATCCACAGGTTACATACCTAAAATAACCAATGTTTGACCTTTCAAATTCTCTCTTAAATTGGTCTTAAATTATGTCTGCTGCAAACACTTTAACTATTGGACCATATTAAGTTTAGATTTCCAACATCCCCCCTTGAACTTAATTATTTTCTTTTGCATCCCGAACAACTTCTTGAATTTGTTGAAAAGTTCAATCGGTTGTGGTTTTGTGAATATATCCGCTACTTGATCATGACTCGCCACGTGATTCATCTCCACATCACCATCTTTCACATGCTCCCTATGAAGTGAAAACACACATCAATATGCTTTCTCCTTTCATGATGTATGGGCTTCTTTGCCAATTTGATTGCTGACTTGTTATCCACTCAAATTTATGTTGTCTTCTCTTAAGCAAAGTTCATCTCCTTTAGTAACTTATGCAATTATAAGGAGTGACATACATATGAAGATGCAGCAACATATTCTGCTTCACAGGATGACAAAGTAACTATAGGTTGTTTTTTCAAAATCGATGTAAATGTCGTGCTTCCTATGAAAAATTCAAAACCTGTAGTGCTCTTTCTATCATACATATCTCCACTCCAATCACTATCGGAATTTCCAACAATATCAAACCCATTAGTATGGAGTAAAATAAGCCATGAGATAATGTACCTCTAAATTAATGAAGAATTCATTTTAT
The DNA here is from genome assembly GCA_027576715.1 of Erythroxylum flavicans. Taxonomy (NCBI): domain Eukaryota; kingdom Viridiplantae; phylum Streptophyta; class Magnoliopsida; order Malpighiales; family Erythroxylaceae; genus Erythroxylum; species Erythroxylum flavicans. The sequence goes on from JANZXP010000002.1 coordinate 32,196,727, forward strand.
AGCCTTCCAATGCGTCATTTTTTGGCTCCTCCATATACCAGTTTACCAAGCTAACTCCATATGCAATATCTGTCCTTGTGCATGTAAGATAATGCAAACTTCCAACTAAACTTCTATACAATTTTGTGTCAACTGCCTTGCCTTGATCATTTCGGGACAATTTCATATCACTTTCAACCGTGGTGCTTACAGGATTACAATCTTCCATTTTAAACTTCTTTAAAATCTCCTTTGTTTATGGTTTTTGAGACATAAAAATTTTAGATTTATCTTGTCTCACTTATAATTCGAGAAAATAAAAATGAAACCTAAATCAGTCGTCTCAAACTTCTTTTTCATTTCCAACTTAAACTTCTTAATTATTTCCTTATTATTTCCCATAAAAATCAAGTCATCTACTTTCAACCCCACTAATAAGATGTCATCTTTTCATACCTTCACATATAACGCATGTTCATATGGACATTGCACAAATTTGTGCTCTCTAAAATATGCATCTATTTGGGTGTTCCATGCTCTTGGCTCTTCCTTTAACCCATATAATGCCTTCTTTAACTTCAACACCTTGTTCTCCTTACCAGCTTTTACATATCTAGTGGGTTGTTCGATGTAGACCTCTTCTTCAAGCATTCCATTTAGAAATGCTGACTTCACATCCATTTGAAAAATATTCCACTTGTTTTGAGCTGCTAACGAAATTAATAGCTGAATTGTCTCCATTCTTGCAACCGAGGCCAACACCTCTTTATAATCAATCCTAAATTTTTGCTTGTATCCCTTCGCCACTAGTCTCGCCTTGTATCTCTCAATTTCACCTTGCACATTCATCTTCTTCTTGTAAATGCATTTCACCCAAATGGGCTTATGAGTCTCGGGTAATTTTGCCAATTCCTAAGTATCACTTTTCTCAATTCCTTTCATCTCCTTTTGCATTGCAACTTTCTCATCTTTTACAGCTTGCTCAAATGTGATGTCCTCTACATCTGCCAAAAGACACACCAAGTGTAATTCATTTGTTGCCTCGTATAGGTCTCGCAAGCTTCTTATTTTTGGTGTTCTTGCATCATCTTCATCATCGAATAAAGCCAAAGATGGTCCAGCTTATGTTATTGTCGATGTAGTTGTGTTTATTGGTATGAAATTTGTTGTTGATGCTACTTCTTTCACTTCTTTATGGAACTCCAATTCCACATGCTTCTTTCATTGACCTGCACATCATAACTTATAATTATTTTGTTTGTAAAGGGATCATAGAGATTATACACCTTAGACCTTTCATCATTGTCGATAAAAATCAACTTCTTGCTTTTGTCATCAAGCTTTGTGCACCTTTGATCCAGAATGTGAGCATAAGCCACACTTCTGAACACCTTCAAATGTTACTCCTCATATCCGGAACATAATAAACATTAGGAATAAACCTTTCATTTCCATCTTTACATTGAATGAGAATTCTACCTTACCCTTTGACTTTCACTTTTAAGGCATCCCTAAATGATACATGGTCGTAATCTCTTCTATTTCGGTAAACATGTGCTTGTGGCCACACATATGGTTGCTTGCACCGATGTCCAAGTACCATACTGAATCATTATTGGGGTCGGCCTCCTTGCTTGCCAACAACATTACACAATCTCCTCCATTTTCTTCCTTTTTCTCATTCTCATTTCTCTTCTCGATAAAATAACATTCTGTTGTATAATGGCCATAATTTTTACAATTATAACATTGAACATTGTACTTACTTGATCTTCCTCCTTGACCTCGACCTCGACCTCCACCATATGAGTGCTGTAGATTCTTATCTTCCTTATTCTCTTGTTATTCTTGTTCTCTACCGCGAACTTTGCCGTGACCTCTACCTCGGCCTCTGTAGCCACCACGACCTCCACTTTAGTGTCACCTTGCCTTAAAGTGCTTCCTCCAACACCTCTTGTTTCTTTTTCATTTTTCTTATAAGTAGTCCTAAAAACTTTAATAAAGTTATTTCATGTATGGAATAATGTATTTCTAAATTGAGTAGTTTGAAATTTATATTAAAAAAGAATTTTAAAATTGTTGTAAATTTTAGAATTAATTATAAAATTAAATCAATTAATTTTCTTAATATGATTAAGATTAATAATTAATTTAATTCATAAATTTAAATTTTAGAAAAGTTTATATTAAAAACTAATTAATTATATTAAAATTAATTAATTACACTCCTTCACAATTAAGAAAAATATTTTCTAAAATAATTTTAAAAAGTGTTTCTTAATTAATTGTTTATTTCAATTTGATTTAAATAAATTAAATTTATTATTCTATTTATTTAAATAATTAATATTCTATTTATTAAATTACTCATTTACCTTTCTATTTCTATTAAAATAGAATTAAATTCGTTTTGGTGGCAAATAATTAGGCATGGTCGACTGCAGAGGGTTGGATACATATAATATGGAAGTGTTTCATCTATCCTTTCATTGAAATCCTGATAGTACCAAAGATTTGAGTTATAATGTCATTTAGAAAGCCAATCCAGTGTAAACAAGGCATTGGAGTGGTCAACGATGTGCTTCTCCGTCTTCTGGAAATGCTAATACATAACACTTTGTGAGAGGCGAGTAATTGGTAAAGTTACTTTTTGTGACTAAAATGTCAAAATTTTGAGTGAGGAAAACAATCTTTTTGAAAAATACAGTAATATTTAAGATTATGGAACAAAATTCATGGTAGATAAGTAATTTGTTGCTAAACCAAAGAGCCTCAACCTTCTCGTCAAATCATATGTAAATCAATTCTCGGCTTCAATGAACGTTTCTTCGATGCATTACTTCTCAAACTTAAATCTTGGAATCAGACATTTACAACACACACACTAAAATGAGACAAGAAGACCAAAAAACTCATACAAAGGATATGAACTGCCTGACCGAAAGTCAGCATTAGACATTAAACTACAGGCAAATGGTACATTTTGCTCATGAGCTTCTGAAAGCCCAGTTAGCTTCGCTACCAACACGAGGCATGGTGCTTATCCTGGAATAAACATCGGCCTTGAAGTTAGCCCCACACATGACACCCTCGCTGTCAATTCTGGGCATAGCTTTCACTTCGTTTCTAGGATGCTCAAAGCTCATCAATCCTTGTTCACTGTGGAACATACACCCCGATGGAAATGGTGCAAATGATTTAGCACAGCTTCCCTTTATCATCTCCAAGTTGTCTGAGATCACCAACGTATCAGCTGCTACACCCCAGTATAGACCTCCACTCTCATTTGGTCCCTACAAACACGTCAAATTCAAAATATGCAAAATTACATATTACTTCAAAATCGACTGGGATTGGTTTTATCATTATCTCATAAAATTGATGAAACCAACTACAATCCATATATGAGTACGAGAACAGCAAGTTTATAAGGAGTTGAAAGATGCTTACCAGAGCAGCAAAAACACGTTCAGCTTTGGAGTCATAGACCACGAACCCGAAGTGTCCATCCAGATCCTTGAGGACCTGGTCGGCAGGGTATGGACCACGGTCACGGAGGGTTCTGTATGCTTCAATCACAAACATGGCCTCATTAGTGCCCTTTGATAGACCATATTGTTTGATGAGGCTACACAGGTTGTTCAAACTCCCCAAGAAAATACAGAATACATCGTTCATTCCACAGAACAACCTGCAATTTCACTAGTTAGATCGACAGGTCGAACAGAAATGAAGCAATAAACAAGAACAACTCCATGAATTTAATTTTGAACTATCAACAGCAACCTAGTTTATAATGCTTTCCAGACCTGCCATTCTAACTCTGGGAAATCTCACCGTTTCCTTTGTTTGAACAAGATGTAATGCCTGAACTCTTTTCGGTGTTTTTTTCCAAAGGACAGAACAGAAAGACGTACCTTTGGTATTCAGAGAAACGACTCTCTGGTCGATCATAAGCAAGCAATGCATCATCTCCAAACCTAAGAGAGACAGCATTGGATGGATTAGAACACACGAAGTCCTTCAAAATCTCCTCAGGGTTTTTCGGCTTTCTCGTTGAGCTCAGTGAAGCGGGGCTGTTCAGCTCCTGAGGAGGATTCACCAAACCCTTGCTGAATATTGCCAACATCTCTCTCCAAAATGGAACAGAAAGTTCTAAACTTTGATAAGATCTTTAACCAAAAGCAAGAAGAAAAACTCAAAACTGGGTAAACAGATTCTTGAAGCAGTGTTACTAGGATGTCACCTTTCTATTTCTTATATAGATTGCTCTGAGAGCAGATGCGGGGGTCAACGTGGCAACTTTATCCAAAGCCGTTGATCCAGCCTTGGAGGATTCGTTAATTTGAGTTGGTTTTTGCACGACTAATATAGTAATATACCATTTTAAACCTTAATCCTACATCCAACAATTTGAGTTCGTTGGCTTCATGTGAAGAGGAATGAGCGCGTGGTTTGAATTTGGGCATAAGGTTTCATCTAACCTGGGGTTACATTTTTCAAAGTTGTTCCCGATTAGGACGTTTTTGGGATGTCTATTACGTGTATGCAAATGGGTTTTGTCACAGAAACTTGGATTGGTTTCTAAAAATATCGGCGGCGAAACTAAAGTACGATGAATTGGTCTGAGATTCTTATCCATAAAAAGTTGGAAAGTAGGTAAGTATGACACTAATCTGAGTCAGCATCTTGAGTTGTTAGACTGGTCTGTTCGGTTTAGAAGCGACGGGCACGTTTATTTGGACTGTTACCTCCCAAGACCGGGGACGGGGGGATGGTTTGGACCTTATGTGCTTTCTCTTTAGAAAGATGTCCATTCTCCAAACCACGAAGATCTGGCATATGCAATTTCCTATAGCGATACGGCAGTCCCTTCGTTAACGGCAGTCTCAGTGGTCACATAATGCACAAATTTCTAATCGTAAATCAACTTATTTTTAAAAATATTTTTATTATTTAAAATATTTTATAATATTAAAAATTATATATAAAAAAGATTTTTCTAGCTTTTTTTCAATTTAGTTTTAACAAATATTTTTTATGATTAGTTTGATCAGTCTTTGATCGAGTTGTTGAAACTCTCAAAATTAATTCTGATTTTCTAACTTCTTGTAGTAATCGTGAAATCATGTTGAATTCTAAGAGAACAAAAAATTAGTTTCTTAATTTCAATTAACAAAATAAAGTAACGTTTTATGATTAATTAACTAATTTAATAAAATTGACAAGAAATTAAAATAAATCAATTGAATATAAAAGTGATAAATTCAAGAGTACTTAACTCCAATTCAAAGGAAAAATCTCATCTAATTATAACATTGATCATTAGCCAAAAAAATAATTTTCACAATTGAAGCAGTTAGTCGAAACATATTAGGATAGTCATAATAAATCTCAAAACTTTCTAAATCAATTGGTCCAAACCTAACATTCAAACCAAAATTTACCATCAATTGATTGGGTATAATAATATTCCATGTCAATTAAATAGTAGCAATAAGCTTAGTGAAAAAAACTAGACTTTAAATTAAATAATTAAGAAAGTTACAACTATTCAACTTAGTTTTCTTATTTATCATAAGTAAAATAAGTAATTTCGTAAATAACATATTTACTACTTGTATCAATCCTTCATGAAAAATATAGATCACTAAATTCATGTATAGCTACAAAATAATCAACACCAAATTAATTTGTCAGATTAATTAATATTAATTATTCATGAAGTTAAGAACCTAAAACAATAAATACTTGAATTAAAACATGAATATAAATTTAGAACAAAACATCACAAGGTTACAATTAGAGTTTTAAATCTTCTTGAATCCAAATATTTGGGCAAAATATATGAAAGATTGAGAGCAAACTAAGAAGAAACAAAAAGCGTGTGATGAAAAAGGTGAAAGACGTGTTTTCCTCTCTTAAGCCTGATCTTCTTCTATCTTACAAAGATTCTTATCTAAAACAAATCCAAATTCTTACATAATAAGGATGGAAAGAACTTTCCTAATTAAATTCTAATTCTTGGAGTGAATCTGGAATTAGGCATGATCTGGCCTATCTATTGCAATAATTTGTCTATTTTTTTTAAAATTCATGATTTTCACTAATAATACTTCAATTTGGTGCAATATTTACTTTTCATCTCCTAAAAAAAACAAACATTTTTTTTATTTAAGCACCAAAATATAGCCAAAAACAAAAGAGATAATTTCAATTAACATAACTTAATAATATTTTATCAAATTCTCCCACTCCATATTCATGCTTTTCTTTAAGCATACATCAATCATCTTTATATCAACCTCTCATCTTTTTTCATGTTATCCACAAATATCCAAAAACTAATTCACGTTAAAAGTTTAGGATAAAATAACAATCAAGAGAATAAGTGATCGTAAGACACATTTTAGAATAAAAACATAGCATCTCATCAATTCTATCAAAATGAAATGACCCAAGACTTGATATCCTCACGTGGATTTCAGTCTTTACACAGAAAGATGCATATGAGTACAAACAAATACAAGCTTAAATGTCAGCACATCCGCAGGAGGAGTTGTCGGCCAATTGAGTCGTCATAGTTATGTTTCCCGCACATTGGGGAGGATGTTCATATGGTTCATTCAACTCAAGGCCATGCAGTGGGTGGTATTTTGGGAACGCCTTGTCGTTGCAATTCCACTAACACAGTACTGTCAAGGGACGGAGGCTTTAGTTTAAGGGGAAGCGGCAGCCATGGTTTTGATAAAGCATCTCCTATAGCTGCCTCTATACTCTCCTTCGAAGGATTAAAGATTATAATTATGGAAAAAGCAGATAAAATTAATAACCCATACAACACTCGTGCAGATGGGAGTTACCGTCAATATAGTGGCGAGACTGGCGGCATTACAGTCACTGCTACCATCACCTTGGAAGGATTGAGGACGGTGTTGTAGGCGATGCTCTTTCTGCTAGGCAGTGAGTGAGATTGGTGGTGAAATGTAGACTCATTCTCCCCGCCGTCGTGTCATCGCTTGGAATGGAGTGATCATGTCGCCCATCGGTTGAAGGAGGCGGCTAGTGGAAGGAGAGAAAACTGTCGCTTGCAGTCGCCGCCGGTGGTGGCTCGTCCTTCCATCTGTTGAAGGAGGCGTCGACATGTGGCTAGAAAGAAGATGGCAGAAAATACAAGATAAATTTTGGTATCTTATGTCCATGACATTAATAAAGGTTGGAAATAAACTTATAAACAATTTATCAATTATAAAATTAATTAGTCCAATTCTAATTAGAATCATTTTCTAATTTAACGAAATTATGAAATTTGATTAAGTTATATATAGATATAACAAGAAATAGAAATAAGTTTCTAATTCAATTAACATTGAAAAAAATTATTAAATCAAAATTCTTTAAATGTTAAATTAAATTATAAACACTTTTTTAAGTAAATGAATTTAATTAATTAAAGTTGGGAGCTATATTCTAAGAGCAAGGGTTTCCTACTGTGTTAGTAAAATAATTTGTTTATGTAAGGGTATTTTTATAAGCTTTTGATGCCTAAAAGTTTGTTTTCCAAGATAACGCCAATTATTTAAAGGACTCCGAGACTTCTTCGCATAACAAGATCAATCAGTTGTGTCATCATCTTGTTAGCGCAATTATTCAATATATGCATGGTACACGAAGAAGACCTATCATAACATGTGATTACAATTAATAATTTGATGCAAGAACTATATTTAAATGGTTGGTGCGCTTACTCACAAGTTGACATAAAAGTATATGGCTTTACTTTCAACATTGCCATAACCTGAAAGTGAACTATTGAGAATGCTCTAGAATTTGGAAACACTTAAAATGAAGATGTATGATTTGCTAGTGACGATATTTACTAAGGAAATTGAAAGAAGGGAAATAATTAAAACTTTGTGTCCCATTAGTTTTCTGATAGAAATAGTTATGAGTATTTTATATCGAGCTTCGCAAACTTTGTTATACAAACTCATTAACTCTACTCCACATAGAATTCGGTACTTATAGTTAATTTATGTATTGAACAAACAACTTATGTTATATGAAATATATTGTAATGAACTGGATGTAGTTTGTTCATTTATTAATACACATGTCTGATATTTTAAAATCATATGTGATATGTACTATATGTAAGGAATTCGTGTAGAGTATGACAATTGAATCTTAATTGTAGTTTGAATAATGATTGAACACATATGTGGTTTTTCGATTTCATAGCATTTGAAATCTAATTAATCACTCTTTACATGATTTATATGGCATTGACATGCATAATTTTATTTTTGTTGTTTATAGAAACTTAGTGTTTCAATAATGGCTATTGCTTCGAAGAACATTGTTATTAAACTTAATAATGGTGAGAAACTAAATAATGATAACTATGAAATATAAAACATGAAAATCTAATATGTACTGGAGGAGCAAGAAGCTCTTAAGCCATTGAACATAACTATAAATGTTCTTGATGAAGGAAATGTAGCTTAACATAAAAAAGACTGTGATGTGTACGATTATAGAAGAAAAATAACTCATTGGCCCTCATTACATTGCTAAGCAGCATACACAATGACATCATGCGAGAGTTTCGAAAATATGAAACTATTAAGAACATGTGGCCTGCATTAGCTGTAAGATTTTAGGTTACCTCAGGGACCAAGATACGATCACTCACTATCAAGTTTGATACATATAAGAAGCGCTCAGATCATATAATACAAAAGCATTTGAGGCAAATGTCAAACAAAAATTGTTCGATGAGCAATAAATACAAGTTGTAATTGGCTTTTTGACTCAAATTTCAGAACATATGAAGATGCAACTAACTCATAATAGAGCATCAAGAACATAAAAGATGTTGCCAAGCATCTCATACTAGAAGAAGATCATTTAGAAGCCTTAAAGATTTCTTATAAGGTATTTATAGTTAGCTCTAATTCATATGGAGCTGTGAACAAGAAGCACAAGCATCATGGTAGGTATAAGTGGACAAATAACAAAAGACACCACCACTCTGCTCAGGAATCCAAGAAGGCTAAATGAAATCAACATGGAAAAGTAAGTGTCCCTTTAAAAAGAGGAATATTAAATACAATCATAAAGGGATTAGTATAAGTTACAAGATCGTAACTTGCATCATGTGAGAATTTTGAGGTTAAGGTGTCTCATTAAATACCCTTAAGACTCTTATCAGATTATTGAGAATTAAATTTAAGGTTTGTTACTTTAGAATGTTACCAACAAATTATATATGATATTATCTTATGGAACGATTTTAGGAAAGGAAAATAAATTTAATTTAATAGAATTAAGAACAAAGGAAGGTCATTATGTTTAAAGACTCACATAAAATGTATTTAAAGGTGGCCACCCTCTCTTAGTGAGTTAATTGAATACAATTGTGATATAATGAAATAAATAAGATCAAAAAGTGAATAATAAAAGATATGACCTAAGATATATCATATAATCTACTCAACGACACATTAGTCTTAGGATCGATTCATTAATTATGTTATATACTCCTACCAAATATATGACAATGAGCTCCCGTTATATGATGGTCACACAAGTTATTGGATAAGTATGAGAGTTAAAGAATTTCAATCGATTAAACTCATTCATGTGTGATTAGGAGATGATAGTTACTAAAATACTGTTGAATAGGTTTGGTACTATCCATTAGACAGTAAATGTAACTACTAAAGAAGCAGTTGTATGTTTAAATTTCCAATGTAAAAAATTTTGAGATATGTTTATTTCGCTTAAGAGAGTTTTACGTTGAAAATGAGTTTGTACAAATCCTTTAACCGGTGAATTCAACATAATATCTAAGTAAACGATATTATGTATGCTTATGCGTATCTTATAATTTGATCCTCTAATCTACGTGACTATACTATAGTTACTTTTAGTAGGTACTAAAAGTAATGTCTTCGTGAGATTTATGAGCCAAGAGTTTGTGAAACTAGATAATTTTAATAGTATCAACTTTAATCTGTAAAAGGATAACACAATGTTTGTTCTCATGGTACTAAATATTGCCTAGATCTTAATTTGGAACCTATTAATAATCTTACTAATTAGGTAAGTTTAAGAAGAGTCAAAGTAGCAAAACAAAATAAAAAGCGATGGAGGACGAGTTTGCATAATGAGTTCATATTATTAAACTCTTGTTCCATAGTCTCTATGATATTTATATGTTGAATTGTTGATCAAGTTACCTTTGGAGATTTAGAAGGAATTAAAAGAAAAGTACAATACTGAAAGACAAGGTAGGGATAAGTTTCTTATGATAAATTTTTTGAATTCAAAAAGATTAATAACATTCTTATTATGGTTAGGTTCATGACTTACAAGTTTTAGTTAACATACTTTGAGATATGAAAGTTGTAGTTCTTGAATTACTTTAAGTTAGAGGGATTAATTCTAAATTATCTTATACATGGAATGATTATAAAAAGATAGGAGAAGACTTTAAAATTGAAAAGAAACTAAGACATTTATGAATTAAAGAGAAACATGAAAACATGATGAAGTGTATCTTGCCTCCAATTCAAAAGTGAACTATGACGTTAACAATAAAGAAAAGAAACATAAAATAGGCAAAAGAAAAGTGTCTTATTTTGAGGATCTAAAAGATAAAAAGAAAAAAAATGATCTTATTACGATTGCAAGGAAAAGGGAAACCATGCCAAAGAATGTGAAACTCTTTAGAAAGTCATTCAGTTTAGGGAGGCTTCTAAGTCCAATTTAAATCTTGTAAAAGAAATTTACTTATTGGAAATGGCAACGAAAGCAATTATTTTACATATTGGTGTGATCACTAAATTGCACATGACATTAATAATCAATACGTACAAATGATGGATAAATTTTAGTGCTACTATCCATTTGTGCAATGATTTGGGACAATTTGTAGGAGTAGTTGATTTAAATGCCCTATTAGGGTGAATCTTCATTTCACTTCTAGTAAGAAACTTACATTGGTTAATGTTCTTCACATGCTAGATTTAAAGAAAAATTTAATGTCTATTAACTTGTTGTGCAAAAAAATATTTCAAAGTTATACTAGAATTTGACAAAGTTATCTTGTTTAAGGGTGACATATTTGTAGGAAAAGGATATTATACTAATGTTATGCTCAAGCCAAGTATTGAAGATAATAATAATAATAATAATAATAATAATAATAATAATGAAGAGAGTTCTTCTTCTTATATTATTTATTCATGTCATATTTTGAATGCAAGATGATTACATTTAAATTATAGATCCATAAAATTTATTCATAAGAATAATTACATTTATGTTAATGGATTTGATATGTTCAAAGAATAAGGTGTAGTATATCAATGTTGAATTCCTTATATTCAACAGATGGAATAGTAGAAAGAAAAAGTCTTACCTTAATAGAAATAGTTAATTTTTACTTCAAACTTTAAAATTACCTTTAACCTAAATTTTTTTGTATTATTGAGTGCACATCACATTCATAATAGGATTGCATTAAGAAAACAAAAGGTTTCTTTACAAAATATGGAACATATGATAATCAAATATAAATTATTTCAAAATATAGGGGTGTTTAGCATACTAAAAATAACTTAAACAAAGTACACAAAATTAGGGTCAATAGTAATAAAAAATATATTTTTAGATATGCCCAAAACTTTAAAGCCTATAGAATACTAGATTTATCGACTAATACAATAATTATAACAAGAAATATAGAATTTATCTTAAAAATAAATTGCACAATGATTCGATGGTAAATAATGCTTTTACTATTTACAATCACAACAAATGATTCATAATAACATAGTAGAAAGTGTTTTATGATAATGTCACTATAGAACCTAAAATGAGTCAACAAAAGGAACAAAAATTCTTTAAGCCTAGAATTTGTTTTATGTTAGGCTATTTCTTTCCTTGTCAAAGGAAACAAGGTTTTCTTTTATAATATGCCTATTATGTTAAGTGTCAGAAGTTATTTCACAAACTTATAATGAAGCAATGTAAAAAACCAACAAAAAATGATGATGGAATCAATATTATATAAGATTGCTTAGATTATAGTGGATTTACCTCAAGGATCAAAGATATTTGGTTACAAGTATATAACCTAAAGGAAGTAAAGTGCAAATGTTACATTATAAACTTTCAAAGTTCAATGAATAGTCAAAGGATCTAAACAAAAGAAAGGCTTAGGTTATTTTGATACGTATACACCAATGGAAAAGATGACATCGATAAGTGTTGTTAACACTAGCATCCATTTATAACAAATGAATGCTAGCATAGCATTAACTAAGTACATTTTTCCAATTTTACAAAGAAAATGTGGAATGATCATATGCCTCTATGTTGATGACAGACTAATCTTTAGAATGAACCTTACAAGGTGTTCTAGAAGCTAAGGATTATCTACAAAACTTAAGAAGAAAAGTCTTAATCATGTTGATGCAATTTTAGGGATCAAGGTGCTTAAACATGGTGAGGGTTTTTTACTAAATAAATCTCCTTATGTTGAGAAAGTTTTTGAGAAATTTAAGCATTCCAAAATATTAAAGAGCATAATACTCTTCATGATCCTAATTTTAGGCTAATATACATTATATCGGACTAGATATCCCATTTTTTGTATGTCAAAAATGTTGATATATTAGTAGCCTTGCGTAAAGAAGATTCTAAAATTTTGGTTCACCTAAAGAAAATCATAAATCTAGGATTATTTTATAGTAATTATCCTATTGCTTGATAGAAGGATTTCAAATGTAGGTTGGATCACAAATGTGACATCATAGTATGGGGATCACAATGATTTACTCATCATCTATTAAAAAAAAAAGAGTACTTTTGATACATTAGTTGTACTAAGTCCTTCTGTTAATTTGACATCCTTGTACTGTATGCCAACCCACACCTATAAAGAAAATTTGCAAAATGTGGCATCGTAATCATCACTTAGGTTGGATCAGATTGTATTTTCATATATCTATTAACAAAGTGCCTATCAAGGGTATTGGGAAATTGATTGACTTTATCTATGTATGTAATTATGAATTACCTCAAGTACATGGTGTAGCTGTGGCTAATAATAGTAAGTATGGGTCGATCCCAAGAAGACGATAAATACTAGTAGTTACCATTATCCTATTATATATTCTACGAATTTGATTTGTAATTTTAATTAAAGAAATGATAACTTAAGAAAAAATAAATAAAGCAAGCAGTAAGATTGAACATGGAGTTAAGAAATTACTTAGAAAACTATCGATATCAAAAATTAGTGTTTAGGTTTTGAATCCCCCTAATTACCCTTACTTAATTGATCTTTTATTATGCAATTATTTTATTAATTTATTGAAACGTGGAGATTCCTATGGTATGCTAATAGCTCACTCTTGAGTCTAATAACAACTAATTCTAGGATTATTCTTTAACTTGAGCCTATAAGGACTCTTCTTCAACTTGCATATAAATTCCTCTTTCCCTTTGACTTTGAAACCCTTTAAATTGCTCAATGTAAATTTTGTCTTCTAAATTACCACGTAAGAAAGTAGTCTTTACATCAAGCTACTCAAGTTTAAGATCCAAACTAGAAATTAGTCCCAATATTATACGTATCGATCTCATCTTGACTACTGTTGAGAAAATCTCATTAAAATTGATACCCTTCTATTGATTATATCCCTTAACCCCTAGCCTTACCTTGTACTTCACGAGCTTGTTACCATATTTCTTAACCTTGAACATCCACATATTCTTCAAAGCATTCTTGCCTGTACGAAGCGTTACTAATTCATAAGTCTCATTCTTCTTTAACGAGTCCATCTCCTCTTACATTGCCTTAAGCCAAGGGTCTTTGTCTTTGAGTAACTGCACTTTTTGGAAGTTCTCTAGCTCCCTCTTAGTAGTGACTAAGAGATATTTCAACCTAAGGTATGCTTTTGAAGGTCTCTTCACTCTAGTTGACTTTCGAAGTTAAACATCATTTAACACCCATGCAGGTTACTCCCCTTGCTCATGGACCTCTTTTATATTATCCGCATAATATGGTTGATGATATTCATCACCATCATATTTCCCTTAATCATTATCATCCTGTGCTAACTCATATTGACCTTCTTCAGCCGTAGGCTGATCAACGAAAATAAGAACAGAGGTAGATTTCGCAATACCAAATGAAAAAGTGTTGAAAGTAGTATTGTCTTTTTTAATGTGATCTACACCCATCTTATGCTCATAAAAGATTACGTTCCTACTTCTACCAATCTTACATTTTTTGGCGTTGTAGAGCCTGTAGCCAAACTCCTCATCACCATATCTAACAAATATGCAAGGAGTAGTCTTTGAATCCAGTTTCAGTCTTTACGCCTTTGAAATATGTCTGAAGACTTCACATTTGAACACCCTCATATGTATATAATTCATATCCTTATATTTCCACAATCTCTTGGGAATTTCAAGCTTGAATAAAACATAAGGAGTAATCACATATTTTGACTGACTCATCTCAAAAGGACTTTGATAGTTTTGACATTTAGAGCAAACACCAAATATTCACTTCATAACAACATCATTATATTATGGGGTACCATTTTCCATCTTCTCGTTTATTATTCCATGTCTCATATAGCATTCTTTAAATTTGTTGGAGGCATACTCCCCTCTATCATCAATTCAAAGACACTGCAGTGCTCTCTCTGTCTCCCTTTCCGCTATGGCCTGAGATTTCTCAAAGGTCTCATAAACTTAACCTTTTGTTTTTAGTATAAAGACCCAAGTTTTACATGTAGCATCACCAATAAAAATAACAAAATACTTATTACCTCTCACGGTCTCCACCTTTATAGGCCCACATACGTCAGAGTGTACCAACTTTAACATCATCTTCCTTCTAGTAGACCTTTTATGAAACAAAACTTGGCATTGCTTTCTAGGTATCCAACAATCATAGGGGTTAAGTGAAATCAAAGTCTTCACAAGGATAAGTGATTTTCTAGCCAATAACATGATCCTCTTCTCACTAACGTGTCCTAATCTTCAGTGCTACAAATTTGGTGAATTGTTTTCTTAAACTATATGTAATTCTCCAACACACACCTTCAAGTGTGTCTTGTATAAGGTACATCACAGTCCACTATAAGCAACTATTAATGTTTCTTTAAATAGTCATCACTTGCCATCTCCAAAAATTTGTTGGTATCCATCTAGGTCAAGAAAATTCACAAACATTAGGTTGAAAAGTAAGTCTAGAAAATATCATACACCGCTCAAGGTTAACATACACTCAATGTCAGTTTGAACTCTAATATCAACCATGATGTGGATATTGGCGAAGCTCTCATTATCCATCTACACAATTTTGAAATCATCACTTCTATAGTTAGTAAAGTACTCCCTATTTGAAACATGATGGTAGGACGCCTATATATTAATAAGCCACTTTAAATTTGAGTGACTAATGTGGGGGCACTTACTAGTCACACAAATCAACAATACTTCATCATCTATGTTTGATGTCATTACTGAATTGTTTTGTCATCCTAATCCTTCTGGTTATCTTATTTCTTCTAGTCTCTTTTCCACTTGTAGAAAAACTTCTTTATGTGACTAGGTTTGGTGCAGCAATGACACATTTTAGTCCCCTTTCCGTCTATTGACTTTGACATGTTCTTCAACCTGCTTTACATTTTAGGACCTCTACTTTTGCTGCTTCCTTTATTTTCTACCACAAAAGCCTGTACGTTGTCAACATCGATCTCCTTCCTCCTAATCTCTTTATTAAACATGCTCTCTTTAATTAATCCAAAGAAAGCACAACATTTAGATTAGAGTTACCGATCGTCATAACCAAAGTTACCCAACTATCTGCTAAGGAACTTAATAGGAACAAAGCTTGTAATTCATCATTAAGGATGATATTCATTATAGTCAACTTACTGATGATGTCTTAAAAATCACTAAGATGTTCATACACTAGTTTTCCATCCTTCAACTTTAGGTTCACAAGTCTTTTAATCGAAGAGGACTTGTTGTGAGTAATTTTCCTCTCACAAACACACTTCAACTTCTTCCATAGCTAGAAGGGATCTGTCTCTTAGGATATGTGGTTAAATACGATGATATTAATCTCCTATCTAGTAGTTCTCAAGGTCTTCAAGTTCATCTTCTCCCATTCTTTATTTGTCATCTTCTCCAACTTAGATGAGGCCTCTTTTATACTTCTTTCCATATTGACTAGATTATAGAGATCTTTGCAATATATAAGATCTTCCATCATAAGTCTCCAAATTGAGTAGTTGGTTGACGTCAACTTCATCATAGATCTATTACCACTCTCTATACCTATGACTCTGATATCACTTGTTAGATACTTCAAGAAATAATTCTTACACGATCAATGAGATCACTCAAATAATAATAAATTACTCAAATGATATATATGATGACAAGAAAAAATGAACATAGGATTTTATTAGTAAGAAATCCATTAAATCCAGTAGTAGTAAGATGTAAACGTTAAGGTTTCAAGAAAAGAACACCTTAGAAAACAACCATAGGTAAAGCTTTTATAGCTCTATAAAAAAACTCCTATCTTTAGTCTCTAGAATTAAGTACAAATTGATACACACACAAACGCACATACACGCACACACATACTAATACTACTCCTAAAAAATTCTAGAAATTAAAGTTTAATAAAACTATGATTGAACAATGTTTGGACTCTAAAATTCTTCTTTAATCATGTGTTTCTTTCTCCTGCAACTTTGATTCTCAATCTTATATCTAAATCTTAAAAGGATCAAATTTTATAATATAGCACCCCCTTACCGTTGGGTACGCACCGGGACGCCCGTAGGTCATTCCGGTACATATCCTATGATAAGGGTGAGCTACGTGCGATCACTACATTCATTCCACAT
>JANZXP010000002.1:32240351-32254252 GCA_027576715.1 Erythroxylum flavicans
CTTACTTCTGTTTTGTTGATAAAATTATATTGCATTCTAAAGCTGATCCTAGCTTTGTATCAGTGCTTATGAAAGGCCTTAAAAAGTTCAGTAGGATGTTGAGTCTAGTTATTAATTGCTCAAATAGTGATTTATTCTTATCTCACAAGGCTTCTGATCTAGAAGCAACCTTATCCACCATTTTAGGAATTTCTAAACAGCAGCTTCCTTTTATGTATCTTGGCATACCTATGATAGATGGTAGGATGGGCGTTAGGGATTTTGCTTGCATTATTAATAAAATTAATGTCAAATTTACTTCTTAAAGCTCCAGATAACTTTCTGTGGCTGGTAAAGCATATCTCATCATATCCATTTTGAATTCCATCAGTGTGTATTAGGCAGCTTATATTGCTTTTGCTGTTAAATTCATAAAAACTATTGATTGGATCCTTAATAGATTCTTGTGTCAAGTACCAAAGTGAAGATGAAGTGGAAAGATGTTTGTATTCCTAGAAAGCAAGGAGGGCTTGGAATTATCTCTCCAATCAGTCAATAACTTTCTACTTATGAAGAGACTATGGAGGTTACTCACAGATAAGCAGACTTTGTGGTGTAGGTGGATCCACACGTATTTTATATAAAATAGGAGCCTATGAGACTTTAAATCAAATTCTCTTGCTTTTACTACATTCAATTCCATTATAAGGATAAGGGAAAGAATGAGACATCACTTTATTCATGTAATTGGAAATGGGAAGAACACCTTCTTTTGGTTTGACAATTGGCTATCTATTGGGCCTCTGATTAAGCTATAAGTACCAAAACCTCTTAAATCTTTTTTGGACTTACAGAGTTCAGTAGCTTAAGCTCTCACTAAGAGGAATCATATCACATTCACTAGTACACCTACAGAGTTGAAGAATGAAATTAGTCAAACTTCTTTACTTCAAATGAAGATCGCGTAATATGGAGAAAAAATGTTAATGGAAGATTCACTAATCTGTCTTGTAGAAAGATGATTGTAGGTGACTTACCAACACTTCTTTAGATAGATTTGATTTGGTTTGATAATCATCATACTTAGGCCATTATAACTGTGTGGGTTGCTATGTTGAATAGACTACCAACTCTTGATAGAATTGCAAAATTCATATAACTTGCTAATTGGTGCATTCTTTGTAAGGGGGAAGAGGAAAATTCTGATCATTTATTTTTTAAGTGTAGCGATATGTTCAACACTTAGAAAGCTTGGTTATGTAGATGTTTAATCTCTAAAATCCCAAAGAATATAAACAAGATCAAGGAGTTGTGAATTAATATAAGATTGCAGAGCAGAATTGCAAGATGGTGTTTTTGCATTTCCTTATCATTTCTTGTTACTGCTACGTGGGATGAAAGAAATGCTCAAATTTTTCGTGATACAAATGTTCCTATTTGGCAATATGGTATCTTTCCAATGCACAGGATAAGGACACATATTGGCTTACACATACACACGAGACTGGACCTTCCCTATCTCAAATCACATTGGGTAGTATAACTTTCATTTGTAATCGTTATGTTGATTAATTTTTGCGGCTTGTGGTTAGTTGTTTTCCTTGTAGTTACAAGTTGTCATAAACTAGTACTTGCTTTTGGATTGTCTTTCATGGCTTAATTTAATTATTCATACGTTTCTCAAAAAATTATAAAATATTAAAAATTTTATTGCAAACACTTAAATGAAAATAAAATTTATTAATTGTGAATAATTATTCTTATATTATAAAATAAAGAGATAACAATATTATTTTTATGTTATATAATAAAGAGATAACAATTGTTAATTAATAAGATTAGGTGATAAATTCTCTCTGTAATTTTTTAGCAATTATATTCACCAATAGTAAGTCTTTTTTAAGTTAAGACCTTAAGGTTATATCATCCAAATATTATTATTTCATATTTTTGGTTAATTTACTTTTCTCAATCATTTGTTTGATAATTATAGTAAAATGAATTATGAAATACGTATTCAGTCATTTAGTGTTTACATGACACGTTAATAAACCTAATTTAGTATCGACGACATCAGGTGGAATCTAAATGATCTACATGTAATGGCACGTATAAACACGCCCTAATTTTTGTCCAAAAAAATCCTTAATTAAGCAAACACGTGAAATTATAGCCTTTAAATGAGCTGGTTTGAAGTTAATGTTTCAAATTGATCAAACTCAAAAAGATTGAGCTCTAATTTGGGCTTTTAGCCTTTTTAATTTGAGACCTTAAGGTTATATCATCCAAATATCATTATTTCATATTTTTTTGTTAATTTACTTTTCTCAATCATTTGTTTGATAATTATAGTAAAATGAATTATGAAATACATATTCAAGTTATTGAATATATATATAGTTTGTAGTGACTTAAAAGTGATGAAAGAGAAGAAGTTAAATAGTGTAACTAAGTCTTTAAATGTAATTAATTCTTTTTTATGTTTTACTATTTCCATATATATATATGTTTTACTATTTCCAACCAATATTTCATAAAAACTTTAACAATTGTGCCATAAGTCTTTGTTCTTGTTGTATTGTTTTTTTCTTCTTGTATTTATTAGTTGCTTATGATTAAAGTTACTTTATTTATGTTAAGTCCTAATTGAATTCTTATTAAATTTTGATTTGTAGCATCCCCTCATTTTTAGTGCCAAAATTATTCCACCATCACATATTTTATAGCATTTCTAATTTTGAGCTATAATTTAAAATAAAGGATGAAAGAACTAATCTTAAATTTGACATATCAATAAAATAGTTAGAAACCTTTTCTTTCTAAGATTAAAAGGTTTTGAGTTTGGTAACAAGCTTAGTTTCGTACCGTTTTTCAGTCAGTAAGGTATGAAAATCGTAACACTGGTGTAAGTGGTTGTTTAGATGAATTTTGATATTTAAAAAAACTAATTTAAGAAAAAATGAAATATAACCTTTTGAAAAAAATTAAACAAAGAACCCTCTAGTTAAATTTTTTATGTAATGGCAATTTGCTATATATTAAAAAAAAAAGAAAAAAACTTAGAGAAGACTCGCCACCGTCAAGAGCTGGAGATAGCTACAACCCATAATCCTTTGCTTGGTTGGTTTGGTTTGGTTTGTGAGGTAGTTGATAATTGATGATAAATAAATACGTTGAGCATTAAGGTCTCCACCAATTATTGTATCTTTTTCAAAGAAGGGTATCTTATATTTTTCTCTTCCATTTTTCCTTTTTATTTCTGTTAAACCCAAATGTATAAAACCTTAAAGTTAGTTGTGTGTTGGGTGTTAAGGCGACATTTATCATGTTTATAGTAACATGTTGTTGCAGCCTCCATATTTACAACCCATTCATTGCTTTGTAAGCTCAAATGATGACCACCAAGATTCTATTATCATAACCCCTTAAGTTGACTTTCCAAGATTTTCCCAATGAACAATCATGCCTTTGCTGAGTACCAAGGCATAATAACAATAGTAATCGTTATTTTTAAAACCTGTTTTATCATACTCCAATTCTGTACGTACCATGCTCCAACAAAGAACTACGTAATTCAATATTGTCTAACGTTAACAATGGCAATGCACATTGTTGTTGTTTAGCGGGGAAGTCCTGTTAAACCCTGAGGTGCATTTGAATCGAGGAACTAGACTTCACATAACAATTCGCATGTAATCCTGAACATTTTCTAAGATAGTTTAATTAAGACAGCTAATTATCTTTGTAATCAAAATTGAAATTATTACGATGACATCATTTTATTAAAAATAAAAATAAAGTTTTAAATGATAAAGTAATAATTACGATTTTGGATCTCAATATTGAATTTTATGCAAACTAATATTTTATACAAAATTTTAAAAAAGTTTGTCATGTAAAACATAATATATTTAATTGAAAATTTTAAATTAGTATCTCAAAAGCACTTTATCGACATAACTTGTGATTCACTAGGAAATGACGTTTAGGTTAATTTGATATTAAATAATTTTAATGAACTTTTAAAGGATTTTATGTTTTCTTTATTTTTATAACATTTTCTTATGATCTTGAATAAAATTAAGTCAATCATATATAATTATTTAGAAGAGAAAACATAAAAGAAAAAAAGAGAAGCAAATATATAACAATGAAATAAAAAAAATAAAGGAAAAAGAGAGAAGAAAACAAATAACAATGAAATAGATCACAATAACAAAGTGAACTATTTGAAAAAGATATTATTCATGTTTAAAATTAAACTTTTGATGCCTTTAACTTGTAGTACTATTTTCTTCAATACGTAAATTTTTCGTTGATACTAATAATTTATTATAAAATGGAAAATAAGAATTTGATCATCCTAGTAAAATTCTTATTTTAGCCAATTTCTTTCAATTTTTATTTAAATTCTATTTTAAACTAAAATTTATTATAATTTTAATGCCAAAATCAATCATGATGGTTTGTTTAATTCATATAATTAAGTTGTTTTTAAATTTATTTATAATTCTTTGATTATGTTAAATCTACTTCTATAGGTAATTTGGAAATCCTATATATATTATGATCTGAATCACATTGATTCATTTTTTAAATCTCTTTATATGTAATTCCATCAAGATTGAATGATATTTTTTCATATTTTGCTATACATAATTTGTTATATATTTTCTTACTTTTTTAATCTTCTTGTAGTCCATCAAAATAATTTTTTAATAGTACAAACTAAAAAGAATGATAATCTTGGATTGTACCAAGTATGAAACCAGTGGATTTTTTTTTCTCATAATCCTCCACTAATAAACATATCATCAATTTTCATATATGTGACCTTATTTTTTACTACCACTATTTTTTTAGTCTTATGTTACATTGCACTTCTAGTAATTACATTTCAAAAAGTCATAAAATGTTTTAATAAAAGCAATGATTTATCAAATGATTAATTTTTCTTTTGCAAGGTACAATACATGATATAAAGAAGCAATGTTTTAAGTAATATTTCTTTTTTTAGGAATTATTA
This sequence comes from Erythroxylum flavicans, assembly GCA_027576715.1. Lineage (NCBI taxonomy): Eukaryota > Viridiplantae > Streptophyta > Magnoliopsida > Malpighiales > Erythroxylaceae > Erythroxylum > Erythroxylum flavicans. The sequence goes on from JANZXP010000002.1 coordinate 32,245,357, forward strand.
CAGATTTCGGTTGATTTAACAATTTGGCAAGTGAGTTTATTATATTCTAGTATAAGGTTTGTCTTTCTAACCATAAGTATTCTTTTAGGAGTAGAATGATCTAATGAAGTGTGGAGATCATATTGGAATTGGGACCTTAAAGAAACTTGAGTTTAATTTCTTGGATTATACCTGCAATTTATGGCCATATTCAAACAAAAACAAATAAAAATTGGAACATTTTAAATTTTGCAATTATAATATAAATAATATTAAAAATAAAATTATTTTTTATGAATAATATAGATGACTAGAAACAATAGTTTTGACTAGAAATAAGCCTTTGGATTAAAGGAGGTTTTAGTCATGGAAAGCAACTTGTTTCTATTTAGAATTTGACTCTCCCTTCCAAGCTCAGTAACTTATTGATGTTGAGCCCTTACATTACTGTTCAAGTCCCCTCTTTTTAGAAAAATGGAGACCAAGAAATCAAATGGAGAACTTGAAATAAAAATAAACCCTTAATTGGATCGATATATATAATATTCCTTTGAAATATTGGACTACAAAAGGGCTAAGATATCTCTCTAGCTTTTCACCTCTTTATTAAGTTAAGGATACTGTAAAGACGTCAAGAATAAACTATGCAAGGTTATGTGTCCTCATCGTCATTGATCAGAAGCTACCTAATAATCCCCATTTTGAGGCTTGATGAAGTTGATAATATATTGAAGACCAAGTTTATGTCACTTATGTATGGAGAACAAAAACCTATATGAATAAAGAACATTGGAAGCCAATAGGTCACAGATTTTTGACAGGCTATTATAAGAAGCTTACTTAAATGGAAACAAAGAAAGACGTTATCCCTAAAAAGGTCTAAGAAGAAGAAGAGCTACAGGTGCAAGGTTCTACTTTGGGTGTTGGAGGGCTCAATGACCCTAATTCATATTATAACGCTTATTTTAACCTACCTATCAACTTGAAACAACCCCTTATAGAATTAAAATGACCTCAATCTTGGCTAAGGAGGTTATAAATGAAGACTTAAGGCTTTGGCACCAAAATATAGATGATACTACAATACACTAAGGAAGAATAACCATCAGCTCTAAAAAGTTAGCAATTTGTCTATACCAAGGAAGCTCACGTGACAATTAAGAAGAGAAAATTGATTTCAATAGAGTTTCTAAGAAAAATTAAGTAGGAAAAAAGAAGGCTTCAGCCTCTTTTAAATAATGTCTTTGATTATTTGGAATATTAGGGGCTCAATAGCCCCTCAAAACAAAAAGCTCTCCTTGATTACCTTAACATAATTAAGTAGAATATAGTAGGGTTGTTGGAGACAAATATGGTTGAGAATAAGTGAAAGAATATGTTTTTTTGAAGAAGGGTTGGACGATTATCACTAACCATTAAGATCACTTTTATTGGAGGATTTTGATAGCTCTTGATTCCAATAAATTCAAGATAGTAAACTCTTCCAACTCTAACCAACACATTCATATATTGTGCTTTGAAAATAGATCTTATAAGGCCTTTAACATTATTGAATGGAGCTTTATATTGAACTACCTTAAAGGTTTTGATCTCCCCAACACCTTTTTCAGTTGGACTTAGGAATGCATATCAACTATTTTATATTATATTCTTATGAATGGTGAACCAATTAAAGTAATTAAAAATACTAAAGGAGTGAGATAGGGAGATTCTCTTTTGCCTTATTTGTTCACATTGCGGATGGAAATTCTTATTAGGTTGACCAAATATGTCAATTCTCAGGAAGACATTTAAATTTCACTCCAAATGTAAAAGGATGGAGATTGTTAACTTTGCTTCTACTAACGATCTTATGCTCTTTTCTAAAGCTAGACCAAGTTCTATTAAGTCTTTGATGATAACTTTAGATACTTTCAGGAACATCTTAGAGTTATCCATTCACAAGTAGAAAAGCTTACTCATCCTATCTATAAGGGCATAATAAGTAGCAAACTGACTCTCAATAATCACTAGTCTAAAAATCGCTAATCCTCCTAATCACATACTTAGATATTCATATTACTTTAAAAAGACCATCTCATGTTAATTTTCAACCTCTAATTAAAAAGGTCCAAAGAAGAATCTCCAGTTCTTGTAATCATTCACTATCTTTTGCAAGTACCAAAGAAGAATCTCCAGTTCCTGTAATCATTCACTATCTTTTGTAAGTAGAATCTAACTTCTTAACTCGGTGATTAATATCCTCCATATTTATTAGTTCGCTTAACTATTCCTTCTTAAATGTCTCATTAAGGCATTAGATAAAATCACGATGAAGTTCTTATGACATGGTAATGGCTCAAAAAATGTACCTATTAAGGTAAAATGGTTATATTTATGTGCTCCAAAGTAAGAGGGAGTTCTTAGTATTAATTATATCTGATACACAAATAGAACCTTACTTATTAAGCAAATATGGAGGATTTTTAGGGATATAAAGTTTTTGTGGATTAAGTGGCTACATGAATATCACTTAAATAACACTAGTTTTTAGTATACACAACCTCATTATAAAACTTATGGAATTTATTAAAAAGGGAAAAGATGAGAAGCCAACTTTCATTCAAGATAGATGATGGGAAATCTGCCTACTTTTGGGACGATAAATGGTCATAATGGGGGCTCCTTTATTATTTTAATAAATTCAACTCTCCTTAAAATACTATACCTGATGATGCTCTAGTATGGTAAGGCCTAACCACTTTTAAAGGCCAATTAGAGCAAAGTCCCATGAGCAGCATCATCCAACATATTTTGGATCTCAACTTCAACTAACCATAATGACATTCTACTTTGACATGGCCATCCTCTGGTTCTTTCACCAATCCATCTTGCAAAGAATTCCTAAGAAAACATAAGGTCTAAGTTAAATGGAATTCCGCCTAGTTTGGAACATATTTGTTAACCCGAGAGCTTCCTATGCTTTATGGTTAGCATATAGAGACGAGCTAAGCAAAATGGATAGGATAAATAAGTTTGTCGATATCTTCTACTAATTGTGTTCTATGCAATGAGGTTCTTGAATCTAAGGAGCATCTATTTTTCCAATATAAATTTCCTATACTTACAGGAGGTGAAAACTTAGCCCCCTATTATTGCCCTAATTAAAAGGGAGATAAATCATTTGTAAAATAGCAATAGGAAACATAATGTATGACATTTGGTAAACAAAAGAACACTTCAAAACTTTATTAAAGTTAGTCAAAAATACTCTAGGAGCTACAGAACATTACGAGACTACAAATTATGGCCTATGAACTCCAAAATTTATGCACTGAAAATATTCTATCTAGATGATGGCTTTAATAATTATTTCAAATGGTCCCAGATTGACATCAAACCAAATAAATAACTACATTATTATAAGCTAATATCTTCAAGTAAGACTACTTCTTATGGAAAGGAACATACATGCATATATATTCCTCAAAGATCCAAGTTTAGGCTGGTACTTACAAGAGTAACACCTGAATTGGAACTGATTGAACTAAAGAGGAAGTAAAAAGAAGAATTGATGTGGATGGGTAACCTCAATCATGTTGTGCACTTGCAAAATTCCATTTGTCCAAAATATTTTTAGGAAGCGTATGCAAAGAATTCTTAAAACTTTCTGGTTAAAATTGAAGGAGAACTAAAGAGTAGAAAAAGATAAGACACTTGTCCTAGACAAGACGACATATGGAAAAGAGCATTTACAATTAAAATATTTCAAGTTTTCGATATAGTGGTTTGTTATACGTGTTTATGATTAGAGGTGCTATGTAGTGGTTCTAAGGATTTTGAGTGTAATAACCAACTCTCCAACTTTATAATGAATATACCTTTAACTTTTCAAGAAATTTGAAAAATATAAAAAGTTAATCAACATCAACAATATTTTTAAATAAAATTTTGACAAAAAAATATTAATCAACATTCACATTTTAAGTATAGTAACCAACAAGAAAATTTAATCAATAATTATTAATTAATAGTTATCGTTAGGCTTTTAAATCATTTAATTCAGCTTTTAGAAGGACGTTATCCAGTGTCTGACTGTTTGTTTTAGTGCGGGAGAGAAGCTGGAATTTTACACTTTCTTCTTTTACGATTTTTTTGCACCTGATTTTTTCTTTGTTGGAAGTTTAGAGTTTCAAGCTTCTCCATTTTACTATAATTGAGTACTTTTTATTTGGTCTTTTCTTGGTTCTTTGTTTCTCTTCTCAATTTGTTCACCCTTTAAAGTTGGTGTCTTTACAGTGATTTCTGCTAAAAAATTTACCTTTGTAAGATCAAAGTTTAAAGCTTTCTTCTTTGTCCAGATCAAAAGTTCAAAGTTTTATCATTTTGTTGTGTTTGTGAAGACTTATTGTAATATCTTTATACCTTCAGCAACTACTCTGGCTCTTAACATCATCGTGCTCTTTTGTAAATATTTTACTATTTTGAGAAAAAAGTAAAAAAATAAAAGATCATATCTTTCTCTGATCTTTTACTTTGTCAAAGCCTCAAAGTAGTGAAGATTCATTCTTTTTGCTTTGTTGAAAAAGAGGAGAAAAAAAGAGACGTTTGAGTTTCAGTTCTTTCCCTCTCTATCTCTTTAATTTATTTACTATATCTTTATCCTTTAACTGATTTTGGGTTTCGCAAGTTTAGGATTTTTTTTGTAGCTTCTCACTATAACTCTATTATTGCTCATATAGTTGCTCCCTCAGCTTTCTGGTGTTTTTGAGTTCATCTTTTGGTTTGCCACTAATTATTAATTTATCATTTGTGTAGTTATTAAGTTTTTAGTTTGTTTGACTGTCGTTTTCTTTTTACCATCCTCTAAATTTATGCAAGCACCTTCAATTTAAGATTTTTAGGTTTTATTTATTTTATTTTATTTCATTCATTTATTTATTTATCTATTTGGTGCCCTTCTTTGAATAATTATTATCTCAAATATTTTCCTTCTCTACTAGAGGTACTTGTGATTAACTTGTTATTTTTAGCAGTTTAATTTCGTGCTTTAGCATTCTGTAGTTATGTAGTTGTTATTAGTTGTTTGATTTTGGATCATTTAATTTAGATTGTCGTGTAATTTGGGGTTCCAGTGGTTCTCACATCCGTTTATTGCAACGTCCTTTTGCTTTTTAATAACAATCTTGCTTCTCATCCTTGATTATTATTAGAGTCGTTCAGGGGCATACTAGACGTGCCATTCTTTAACTTGTATTGAGATTTAGGACAGGAGTGGTGGCTTTGAGCTCTGAAGAGAATATAATGGTTAATCCTTCAATGAGTTTCTAGTTTAAAAGAAGAAAAGATGTTGACAGATTGCGAATTGGTTTTTAGAACATCATGTCCCTTAAATAATTAGAACTAGTGGAGACTTTAGATAAGTATAATATTGATACAGCGTGTGTCAGGAGACAAGGCGGATGAGGACTAATGCAAAAAAGATTAATGAGTTTAAACTTTGGTATTAAGGGGGCTCGCGACAGCAGAATAGGGTAGGTATCTTGGTTGCCAAAGAACTCATAGAACATATTGTGGGAGTAAAAAGGAATAATGATAAGATTATATCCTTAAAGATTATGATGATGGGTGTTATTGTAAATGTGATGTGTGCTTATGCACTTTAAATAAGGTTGGATGAACAACTTAAGCGCCATTTCTGGGAAAAGCTAGATAAGGTGATTCAGTAAATACCCCTAATCGAGGGAATTATTCTAAGAGGAGACTTTAATGGTCATATACGAGTAACCTCTAATGGTTACTCAAGAACTTATGGGGATTTCAGGTACAGTGAAAGGAATGTTAGCAGGACCACTTTGTTGGATTTCATGATAATGTTTGAGTTAGGGATAACTAAATCTTTTTGCAAGAAAAATGAGGAGCACTTGGTGACTTTTAAGAACAGAACAACAAAGACTCATATTGACTACTTCCTCATAAGATGGAGTGATCAATCTAGTTGCAAGGATTGTAAGGTGATTCCTAGTACTTTCGTGTCAACTCAACATAGATTGCTAGTATTGGATCTTTTTATTATAGTTTGGAGGAAAAAGAGAAGTATTAAGAAGCAGATGGTGGAATTTGAAAGGTGATATTATGAAACAATTTAGGGATAAAGTACTTTATGGAGAAGAATGCAATTTGGTATGAGACGCTAACCAGATGTGGGAGAGAGTTGCAACTCTTATAAGTAATACAACTTTAGAAACCTTAGGTGTTTCTAAAGGGACGAGAGGTAGTAAGTGATGTGAGCAGGAGCAAGAACCACCATGGAGATGGCGTGCGTGATAGGGGTGAGCTTGTCATTCCAGTTGGACCTATATCCAGAGCTACAACTGAGAGACTCAAGGAGGCTCTCTATGCCCATGTGGGCCAATTTGTGGAGAGGATAGAGTGCACCAAGCCTGTTAGAGGAGAGCTTCTGAATCATAACCCAAATTGATTCATTTATCTCAAATCCTTATATTGGACTCACTTAGGACTTGAAGACCATCGCATTAGGCTGTGCATCATCACTGAAGCCCAAAAGGAGAGGCGTGCCTAAGATTAGACTTGGGGGGGGAGGGGGGCGTTGGACCAAGCCTAGGTGTGTTTTTTTATTATTCTATTTTTGGACTTGTTTTAAGTTATATTTATTATAGGCTTCCATATATTATTTAGCCCAGGTCTTTTATTATTTAACCTAAGTATAAATACCCTTGTTAGGGTTTTAAAAAGCACTTTTTTTATCAGATTATCTTTTGTTAGCTGTCGGCCATATTGAGAGAAGAAACCCCGTTTGTTCTTTTCAACTTAGGAATTAAACTTCACTTATCAACTAAAATCATATTGTGGCGTGATTTTAATCCTAAACAACTTTCTTGGTTTGTTCTTTACCCGTTATCTAGGTTGCTCGAAACAAGTTTTTTGTGAGGCCTAGTAGGTAAATTTGAAACCCTGCGTATCATATTTAATTTTAGTTAATTCGAATCTATCCTCTTCTTCTTTCCTTGGATCCGAACTTTTCAATCTTTCAATTCCGTGGTGAAGGTTAGTAAGAGGGAGTCTTGTGGTGGAATGAAGATGTTCAAGAAAGAGTTAAGTTCAAAAAGGCTACTTACAAAGCTCTAGTGGATAGCACCACATAGGTGGAGAGAGCTAGTAACAGAGAAAGGTATAAAATGGAGAAGAAAGAGGTAGGATGATAATCTCAGAGGTTAAAAGTAGAGGATACGAGAAACTGTATCAATAATTAGTTACTAAAGATGGAGAAAAAGATATTTTCAAGTTAGCAAAAGCTAGGGAACGAAAGAAAGAGATTTTGATCAAGTTTGTTATATGAAAGATGAAGTAAGACAGGTGCTTGTAACTGAAAATGATATCAAGAGAAGATGGAAGATGTATTTTTATAGCCTTTTTAATAAAGGTGTAGAGAATAACATCTTTTTAGGTGATCTTAGCTTGTTCAAGAGGTTTTGTAATTTTACTTGCTACCAATATATTACAAGGGATCAAATTAAGAAAGTGTTGATGGAGATGAAGAGTGGTAGGGCAGTAGGGCCTCATGAAATACCCATAAAGGTGTCAATAAGCCTAGGCAAAGAGGATATTGCTTAGCTAGCTAAGCTTTTTAATTTGATCCTTAAGTCTGCCAAAATGATGGATGAGTTGAGATTTAGTATGGTAATTCCTTTATACAAGAACAAAGGGGACATCCAAAGCTGTAACAACTATACAAATTACTTAGCCACACTATAATGTTCTAGGAGAAGGCGATTAAAAAGAGAGTGAGAAATGATGCTTCTATCTTGGAAAATCAATTTGGCTTTATGTTAGGAAGGGCCTCGGTAGAAACTTTGCATCTCCTTAGAAGGTTAATGTAATATTATAAGGAAAGACAACGTAACCTACATATGGTTTCTTTTGATTTAAAGAAGGCGTATGATATATACCAAAGGAAATCATGTGGAGGTGTTTGAAAGGCAAAGGGGTTCCTATGTCGTATATACAAATCATTAGAGATGTGTATGAAGGTGTAAAAACTAGAAAAAAGGACGATGGGGGGAGATATAATGCATTTTTCTATAGATATTGGGCTACACCAAGGCTCCTTTTTGAGCCCCTTCTGTTTACAGTAGTGATTGATCAGCTCACCAAAAATACCCAAAGGAATGTGCCTTTGTATATGTTGTTTGCTAATAATATTGTTTTACTAGATGAGACAAAAGAGGGGGTCAACGTAAAGCTTAAACTTTCAAGGGATACGTTAGAGTCGAAGGGCTTTAAACTGAATAAGAATAAGACTAAGTATATGGAGTGTAACTTTTGGGGACAAGTTTATGGAGTGTAACTTTTCGGGACATTGGGTGGTTACTAATGTGGACGTAAATATTAGTTTAGAAGTTATTTCACAAAAGGAGTGTTTTAAATAGCTAGGAGATCATTCAGAGCAACAAAGAAATTGATGAAAACATAATTCACTGGATCAAATCAGGGTGGCTTAAACAGAGAGCTGCATCAGGAGTTTTATGTGACAAGAAGATACCACTCAAGCTTAAAGGTAAATTCTATCGTTTAGTGATTAGGCAGACCATGCTTTATGGGGCAGAGTGTTGGCCCATCAAACAAGTGCATTGTCATAAGCTAAAGATGACAGAGATGAGGATACTTCGTTAGATGTGCAACCTTACTAAAAGAGATAAGGTCAGGAATATAATAGTAAGGGACAAATTAAAGGTAGCTAATATTATTGACAAATTAAGAGAGACAAGGCTTAGTTAGTTTAGACATGTTAGGAGGAGTGACTCAGCCGCTCCAGTGAGAAAATGTGAGAAGATCGTACTTAGAGATAAAAACAAGACGTACAATAGAAAACTTTAGCGTATTAAGATTTAGATAAAGGATCTCTCGTAAAAAAATC
>JANZXP010000002.1:32281918-32314145 GCA_027576715.1 Erythroxylum flavicans
CAGAATTAGACTTTCCTATCTTCATATGAAATGAAGCTACACTCTTCTAGTTTCTGTCAAGCCAAGAATCAGATCAATTGGATACCCACGTACCAAGTTATGGTCAGAAATCCGAAAACACCTCAAAACACAAATTCCAGATTTGCACCTAAGCTTTCTTTCATCTTCTCCTATACAAATTTCACTCAATTTAACACACAATTTACTTCAAAATTTCAGTATCAATCTCCTACAACCTATCACTCTCCATTTAACCTAATTTTGGCAGCATTTATAGACATTCACTTTTCATTGATCTCAATTCTATCAAAACATCATAAAAGACCTAAACAAGTTTTCATTTCTTTCCCTCACTATAACACTTCAATCATTCATTAATTCCCCATCTTCTAACACACACATGCCTAAACCATTCAAGACATAGATTCATGAAATTCATGCATGACAAGACATAATTAATGCATGAAATAATCAATTGAATACATGGAAGATGGTAACTTACCAATTTCACTTTATATCTTCCAAATCTCTAACTTTCATAACTCCTCTCTTTTTCTTCTCACTCACGGCATCACTTGGAGAGGGTGAGAGTTTATGAAGGATGGTGTATGGTGACTCAAAGAAGGGGTGGTATGTGTAGAAGAGTGAAAAGGAGAAGAAGAAATAAACAAAAATCATGAAGAAACATGGTGGGAGTCACCTTCGGATGGAGAGGGAGTGGCTCACTTCCAAACACTTTTTCAAAGAACAAAAATGGAAGATACATGAAGCTTTGGTGGAAGAGTCGTGGAAGACTCTTTAAAAGGTGAGTTTTTATAGTCATTAAATATGTGACAAATGTCACATTTCTATTGGTTTGTGACTTTTTTCACAATTCAGTTCAATTTCACTCCACTTTCCAATGGCAAATTCCAAAAATTCCCAATTGCTTATGTCTGAATTTCCATTGCCATTGGACCACAAATTTTCTACTGGTTGACCCCTAACTGTCACTTAGAAATTATCCGGGTCCGGAAACAGTTCCGATAAATTCCCAGAAAATTTCCATAATTTTCTAAAAATTAGAAAATCACTATGAACCTCTCCGATTCAATTTATCACTCACAAGACATATTTGCAAAAATTCCTCATTTATTCACACTTATACCGGGACAATTGTCATGAACGCATGTACAATAAATTCTTATGTGCACATATCACTGTTCACAAATGCATGAGCATGAGATGTGTTGATTTACCACACTTGGACCCGTTCTCTGGAAACGGGATGTTACAAATACTGTCAAGGCAGATGTAACATTGATATGTTTAGTAGTAAAAGTGATGCTTCCAATGCATGGAGGGGTATAACTGAGAATGTTAAGTACCTGAAATCGGGAATCAATGCATCCATTGGGAATGGGAGATTGACCTTGTTTTGGCAGCACAATTTGGCCAAAAATAAACCTCTCATGGAGATAACTGTCCACCCTGTGCTTAAGGACAGACTCATGGAAACTGTTGAAGAGATGTGGGATGTAAACCTGGGATGGAAATATAACAAGTTTGCAGATTATTTTTCTGTTGATACACTTAAGAAGATCAACTCTCATGAAGTCATAGAGGATGAAGACGCAGCTGATATGCCATTCTGGAATGGAAGTTTGTTTGGAGAATTTAGCATTAAGTCTGCGTTGGAAATGATTCGCAAAGATGACTATGAAGGGGGTCACCACGATTGGGCCAGCATCTAGTGGTTAGATGTACCTCAGAGAATAAGGATGTTTTTCTGGCTTCTCTTGCAAGACAGGTTAATGACAAACACCAATAGGATGATTCGAGGCATGATTAATGATCCTAAATGTTATGCCTGTGGAGCAGAGGAGGAGAATTCAGAACATGTCATTAGGAGTTGCCCCCTGGCCAAGCTGGTTTGGCAGGGGATGGGTATTGATTCAGCAGAGTTAATGAATCTTGATAATTTTAGAGAATGGATTATGATGAACTTAATGGATCAAAGAATAAGGATGGGGTATCAGTGGTCTAGGATCTTTGCAGTTACATCCTGGTGGATTTGGAGATGGCGCAACGTGAGATGTTTCGATTCTGATGCTGCAGCCCCCTTGGACCAGAAGGCTTTTATTTTGGCAAGACTACATGATATCGAAAGAGCTTTTGCGGTGGATAAGAACTTGCTACTGTATACAAGTAGAAGATCAGAGGTTTAGGTGGGATGGAGACCTCCTATGATTGGGTGGGTGAGACTTAATACCGATGGAGCTGCCAAGGATAACCCGGGTGAGGCAAGGGGAGGGGGTGTAATAAGGGATGAACAAGTACACACTCTTTTAGCCATGGCGTTCTATTTTGGAAGTTGCTCATCAACTAAGGCTGAATGCCTTGCCATAATTCGCAGTTTAGAGATGGCATAGAATAAAGGGGTATAGAAAGGTGATCTTACAACGGATTCTGAAGTGGCTATGCGAAGTATTTTAAGTGAAGACATAAAGAGCGGTATCTATTACATTTTACAGAGGTGCAAGGCATTGGTACGCAAGGAGGGATGGGATGTGCGCATAGAACATTGTTACAGGGAAAGCAATAGGGTGGCTGACTAGTTAGCGAACTATGGTGTTAAGACTAAAGTGAAGTTCAAAATATTGTAGGATTTCCCGAGTGAGCTTCGGAGTTTGTTGGTGGATGACATACGAGGGATTATTTGGCCAAGGGATGTCCTTGGAGTTGCTATCCCTTGTTAACCTTTGCTTTTATGTGTCTGGTTTTGTGTTGCTTTTAGTGTTTTAGATAATTTTGTTTTATTTCTGTTCTCTGGGCTTGGCCCTCTTTATTCACCAAAAAAAACACACTTTGTATCTTTCAAAATTGTCATCAATATTTTACTTAACATTTGAAGAAGACATTCTGGTTACATGTTTTTCAAAAGATTATCCAAGTCTTATACTCAGATTGAACTTATTAAAGTTCATTCTTCTTCTATTATTATAATTCATTCATCCTTAATAAGATTATATGCAACATTTTCATATTCTTTGGCTTATTATTTTCTTTTAGAACTATTATAAAGTTTATTCCTTACAACTTTAATATTATATAAGGAATAATACGCTTATAATATGAGTATAATGAAAATTTGAGAAACGAATCTCTCTACATTTATATTATTCCCACTTGAATTAGATAGTGGTAAAGAGTTCCTACTGGTTTGTAATTCATTAATCAAAAACAAATTCATCATCTCCTAAATTGCTCCCATTTGGACCAATACCATCCTATTGGTCTTGTTTTACACGATCATTATAATTTAGTCTCTTATATAGAGATAAGTTTTTAAATATCTTTTCTTGTTTTGAAAAATCATTGTCTAAGAATGTAGTATCCTGTTAGGAAATTTCAATTACTTGTTTATTATCGTATTTACCTTTGAACAAATACTCTTCAAAACGTTTAAAAATATCTTTCAAAGATACTCTTCTTCTTCCTTTATTCCCATACTTATAAGATATAGTTAACTAACACATTATCAAGAAATTAGATTTGGTTAATTAAGTCTCTTACCTATTATATTATTTTTGGATGTTATTTCGTAGGCACCCTATTAAGTACATATTTGATCATCCATGACACTTCATTCCAATAAGGGATAAGCAAGTTTGCCTATACCATTATAGACCTAACCATAAGAAGAGTGTTGATTCTCATTTCCACAACACCAGATTGATGGTGGATTCATATGATAGTTATTAGCTATCCATTCAATTTTCATCACATGTCCTTTTAAATTGATTAAAAAAACTTCTTATACTTGATCAGTTCTTGAAGTTTTTATCAACTTTATTATATTGATTCTCAACTAAATTTATATACTTTTTAAAATAATAGAATGTTTCAAAGTTTGATAATCAAACAAATATAACTATATTGAGTATAATTAAAGATAAATATAACCCAAAAAATGATTTCTTTGCATAGTTTGTCTTAATATACCAGATGTGAGTTCTAAAGGGTGGATTAAATAAATAAACAAGTGAACTTAAGTTAGCCATTAGATATGCCTAAACTATCATTTGTACAATATTAAAAGAAAGATATACGCTCTAATAAAAGAGAGTCAATACTGTAACACATGAATCATACCATGTTTGCATCTTCGACCAATAAAGATAATATAAGTCATATTCTTAATTTGTATTGTGTGAGGATTCTTTAAGACTATGTGAACTTCAAATTTTAAGTACCCTTTTTTACTTGGGTTCTAATTCTAAAGATTGAATTAATGTTTGCTATCTTAGAATATTACTAGAAAATTATGAATGATTTGATATAATAGGACATCCTAGAAAAGCAAGTTAGTTTGATTCAAAGTATTGAGAATCGAGGAAGATAGTTTCAATTCTAAGTTTGCATCAAGATGTATTCAAAAGGGGCCACCTTCTATAGAAAAGACAGTATGAATACAAAATATTTATATAATAAGAATGAGACGATGATTGATGCAATAAATAATCTAGGGTATTGCATACTAAATCCACTCAAGGATCAATTCATTAGTTGAGAATTCTAATAGATGTATAAAAATATGTTCTCATAGTATGTTAGTCGCCCGAGATATAAGACAAGTATTAGTAATGCATAATCATTATCTTTCTAGTCAATTAACTTTATAAATTATGTGTGAGTGAGAGATAAAAGTTAAGCATATATAATAAGTTAATAAAATGAAACATTGTAATTGAAATGTCACAACTTTTAGAAAACCATATATAAGATACAATTTATTAAAAAGATAAGTGATTTTTTTATTAAAAAATTGAAATAACTATAAAAATATGTAGAAAGAGTTTCACAAGTTTTGAGATTATACGAGTCTCTTATCCTATGAATTATATCAAAAATTTGTAAGTGACTTTTGTTCGATCAGTTATATAAGTATGTATTGATCTTATTACATTTTGTGCAAATGAATTTTCTCTTACAAGAAGCATATATAAAGATGCAATGAAGCAAAGCTAGTATGTTTAGAAGAATTAATGCTCCAACATCATTCACAAATTTTTTGCACTTACCATAAGTTTTTTGCACTTACCGTAATCACTTACTCATTGCCATGTCAATCGATAGGGCTTAAACTTTTCTAGATGAGTAAAACATTTATAAAAACTAGAAAATTGTGTAATGATAGATAGATTTATTATCTATGGCACACTTGAAATAGAATGACTTTATTAAAAACAAATGCAATATACTAGGAAAAGGATATATAAAAGCTGTTGTTGGAAATTTAAAAGTGGGATAATCTTATCATGGAAAGACACATAAAATTAAAGTGCCTTATATACTAATATAGGATTCATAGTTATATATGGACTCATTTAGACTTAGTCCAATTTTTCATTAAAACCCACATAGCTAAGTTGGCAAAGTTAATAGTTCATGAAGTGACTCTAATGATTTTGCATTAATATGAGTTAAGGAAGAGTTAGTCCAATATAAATAAATTCACTTGTAAAAGGGAGATGTTAGAAATTTACAAGTGGGATAATCTCATGTTGAAAAGACACATAAAAATGAAGTACCTTATATAGTAATACATGACTCATAATATTTTTTTGAAAATAGTATGATTTACAATTTATTATTTTAAAGTTTTGATTTAAGATATGATATTGTAATTATATATAAATTTATTTGGACTTAGTCTAATTTTTTTAAAACCCTCTCAAAACCTGCAGTTGCAAAGAGATAGAACTCTCACCGTAGTGGAGTAGAATCGAAATCGTTAGAATGAGGCTCTTCTATGTCCTTCGTCTGAGGAACCAAAATTTCTATACCGATTTCCCAGTTTTAACCCTATGCCCAATAACCTCTTCCACAAACTTTGCCAAAAATAAATGAGTTTTGTGGATGACAATGCTTGGCATTGGTTTGGAACTGGGCAAACGGCACAGGTGATTCCCTTCCTTCGTCCGAAGTGCCTAAAGAATCATTGCAATATTAAAGACTTTAAGCACTGTTTGCAGGCAGTTCATTCTCATTGCATATCTTGTAGTTTGTATGTCAATTTAGAAGCGACTCAGACTTTGAGCCTCTCAATAGCACAAAGAATAGAATAGACTAGATATAATAGAAACGAAGGAAAGTTATGAAGGGAGTAATTTCTATATGGTCAAGATTATAAAAGCAACCGCGGAATAAAGAGCGTTGCTGTGGTGTAGTGGTTATCACGTCAGTCTTACACACTGAAGGTCCCCAGTTCGATCCTGGGCAGCAACAAGGAACTTATTTTGGTTAGTACGTGAAATAAGGATTCCAACAGTTTGTTGTGTAATCTTTTAATTTTGCAAGAGGACAGAGTATAGACAGTAGTTTAGTGTGCAACTGGTTAACTGCAGCGAAACTCCAAGTTCTGATCCCTCCATGGTCCATTCTCTTGCATCAAGTTGCTCCTTATTTTCATCATATTCAGAGTTTGTCTGCAGAAGTAAGCCCTGATGCATTAGAATCGAAAGGCTTTAAACTGAGCAAGACTAAGAGCAAGTACGTAGAGTGTAACTTTTTGGGACATAGAGAGGTATTCAATACGGAGGTAAAGACTAGTTCAGAAGTTATAACACACAGGCAATGGTTGTTCAATCTGTACATCTTAACCTGGCATGGGTTCCTCTCTCTTTTTTCTTTGTGAAGATTTGTACTGCAAACACTTCAGGGGGCGTCATTCGATTTTGGATCATATCATAACCAAACCGTTTGGAAAGTGAAAGTCTCCATCTTTAGTCAAAATAAAACAATGGATAAACATGGGATGATATTAGACGACCCACAAACCAAAGGCCCTGAAGCAACGTCCTCCTCAGTCCTCACAAAAAACCATTCCTAACTTGGATGAGTCACCGAGTAGAAATGTTCTTCAATTAAGATGCAACTCTACTTTCACTTTCTTCCCATCAATACTTCCCCTTCTTTGCTCCTTAAACCCTTCAAAACCCTCAAGCCTCTCTGCTCCCTCTCAGACACCCACAAACTCGCTCTCACGCACTCTCTTCAAGCCCAGACCCTCCAGACTCTCGAATGGCCCTCACTCTGCCACCACCTCTCTCCCTTCACCTCAACTTCAATGGGCCATTCGGCTACCCAGAACGCGAACATCCCCATTGGCCAGAGCTTGGAGGAGAGCCTGAAACTCCTCGACCAGACCGAGGCAGCATTGAACGTTATGGAATCTGGGCCTTTGAATCTTTCTGAGATCGAGGACATAAGGGCCATTGTCAATTCTGCGACTTCTGGGACTTTGCTCACTGTTGGTGAGCTATGTGTCGTGAGGCGGACTCTGAGTGCTGCAAGTGCCATTTTGGAGAAGTTGAAAGAAGAGAAGTACAGCACGCAATCTCTTTCTCTGTTTATTGAACATTTCGTATGTTTTTAATGCTTAGAGCTAGGCTGCTGACAAAGGGTCTAGTATGCTTGGTAGTATATATACATAATATCTCTGAATTGAGCTAGTGGATTCTAGTTTCTTTTTAAGTTTGAAGGTATTTCCAGCGGTTTCCTTTTTTATTTTTCTCAAGAACTTCTACTGAAAGATGTCAATGTTACATCCCATACCTTTTCAATGATGATTATGTGAAATCTAATCTTACATATGAATAGGTCTTTCCCTCTGCTTGAAATACTTCAAAGTTGCAATTTCCAGACAGAACTGGAGCAAAAAATAGCATTTTGCATAGACTGCAATCTTTCAATAATTCTTGATAAAGCCAGTGAAGACTTGGAGATCATTAGGTCTGAAAGGAAAGAAAACTTGGAAAATCTAGATCTTTTGTTAAAGGAAATATCAACTCGGATTTTTCAGGCGGGGGGTGTAGATAAACCACTGGTAACCAGGCGGCGTTCTAGGTTTTGTGTGGGTGTTAGAGCTTCACACAAATATTTAGTTCCAGACGGTGTGGTTCTAAATGTTAGTAGTTCTGGTGCAACGTATTTTATGGAGCCCAGTGAGGCAGTGGAATTGAACAATTTGGAAGTCATGCTTTCCAATTCTGAGAAATCTGAGGAAATAGTCATATTAAGCCTACTGACCTCTGAAATTGCAGAATCGGGGACAGAAATCAAGCATTTGTTAGATGGATTTCAACAAATTGATCTTGCTTTTGCTAGAGCTGCTTATGCTCGCTCGGTCACTGGGGTCCGTCCTATTCTAACTTTTCAAGGCCACGGAGTGTTATCCTGTGCAGGAGCAGAAGGTCCATTAACAGTAGATATAGAAGGTATACGACACCCATTGCTTCTTGGATCATCTAACAAAAGTTTGACTAATGTCCTTGGATCCAACTCTGTGGAGTTAACTGAGCCAGATAGGGTAAACGGTGTAATGGTTACTAGACATTTGTCAGACAACTTGACTGATTTTCCTGTGCCTATAAACATTAAAGTGGGATCTGGAATCAGAGTGGTTATCATCTCAGGACCTAATGCTGGAGGTAAAACTGCTTCAATGAAAACTCTTGGCATGGCTTCTATTATGTCAAAGGCAGGCCTGTTTTTACCTGCAAAGAATGTCCCAAGGCTTCCTTGGTTTGATCTTGTTCTGGCAGACATTGGGGACCACCAGGTACAAGTTACTTGTTCATGGGAAATTACTGCTCTGTTCTGTTTGTTGGCCCGTTCCATTCTGACTCCAATATTCTTTCATTGAAGTCTCTAGAACAAAGCCTCTCAACTTTCAGTGGACATATAACGTGGATTAGTAAGATCTTGGACGTGGCCTCAAAAGAATCGCTTGTTCTTATTGATGAAATCTGTAGTGGAACTGATCCTTCAGAAGGGGTGGTACTTTCAACCAGCATCTTGCAGTATCTAAAAGACCACATAAACTTAGGCATTGTGACTACTCATTATGCTGATTTAAGTCTCCTAAAAGATCAGGATGCTCAATTTGAAAATGCGGCTATGGAATTTTCTCTTGAAACTTTACAACCTACTTATCAAATCCTCTGGGGTAGTACTGGTGATTCAAATGCATTGAGCATTGCTAAACTAATGGGTTTTGATGCCAGTATTCTTGAACGTGCACAAAACTGGGTTGAGAAGTTAACTCCTGAAAAGCAACAGGAGCGAAATAGTTTGATCTATCAATCATTAATGGAGGAAAGAAACAGATTAGAAGCTCAGGCCCAGGAAGCTGCATTCCTTCATGCAGAAATTATGAAGCTTTACAATGAGGTAGAATTGATAACTTCCGACCAATCTTTACAGCTTTTAATTTGTTATCTTTCTTTTATAATACTGCTATAAGTTCATATTTTGGTTCACAATATCACTAATAAGTCATGAGCACTGGTGATTGGCGCTTCGCTGTTGCACAATTTGTAGCCCTATTGAGACTTGATTCTCTTGTGTTAGCATTGACAAATTCTTGAACGATAACCAACTTCCTATAAATCAAGTACTTTTTTACCAATTTTAACCATGAAAGCCTGGGATAATAAGTGATCCTGCTCTTGCCTGTTTGCCTAGGTTTTCAAATGTGAATTATTCATGATGACATTCTCAAAAAAAAAAAAATTTATTCATGATGCCTAAAATAGGATGGATAGGAACCAGAAAATTGGAGTATATAATTTTCTGAACAGTGAGATAGAAAATAATAAAAAATATCATACACTATTCTAGATTAATATTTATGGTATGCTACCAGTTGTTTATGTTCTACTTGTTTCTCATTTTTTCTTAACATGATCAAGATTAAATATGAGGCAGAAGATCTTGATCAACGTGTGACAGCTTTAATGGAAAAGGAGGAACAGCAGGTTAAAGAAGAGCTAAAAGCGGCAAAATCTCAGATAGATGACGTGGTTCAGGAATTTGAAAACAGACTCAAAACAGTGAGTCAAGATCAATTCAGTTCTCTTATTAGGGCATCCGAAGCTGAAATTGCTTCCATCGTCGAAGCACACCGTCCTAGGGATAATCAAACTGTCAGAAAAGTTGATACTACTCCCTATACCCCACAGCTCGGGGAACAAGTTCAAGTGAAGGGACTGGGAGGTAAGTTAGCAACTGTAGTTGGTGCACAGGCAGATGATGAGACAGTCTTAATCCAATCTGGTAAAGTGAGAGTTCGTGTGAAAAAGCACGACATCCGAGCAATTCCAATTAACAAAAGGAGAGATGCTACTGATTTAGCTGCTGGTTTAAAGAGACAGGTGTGTAGAATATCATAATACATAAATTATATAAAATACATAAATTAGATAAACATATTTTTGGGCTTTTCGTTTCATTTTCATATGTTTATGAAGTTTATTTAACCCGCTATTTTATATGAGTATGTAGCAATACTTGTTTAATCTGCTTGATGGAAGATGTTCCTCCTTTTGTCCCTCTTATGGAGCTCTGGAAATAGTGAAGTCATGGTTTTTTAACTGCACGTTTAACCAGATTTAGCTTCTCAAACAATTTCTAGATTTTCTTAGAATCAAATTCTTTTTTAGAAGATAAATGAATTAATATTTAGGAAAAGTTACAGAAAAGAGTCCTGAACCAGACAAACAAGCTGTGATAACAGGGTTTATCCCAGGGGCTTAGTTACAAAATGCATCCAGATTGCCTACCCGAAAACCAACAGCAAAAGTTGGGAAAGTCTAAGAAGATTATCCAAATGATCTCTCATATCTGCCTCTTGATCATCTTTCTATGTGTTTTAGGAAAAGCAGCCTTTGGTGATGAAAACAGATGAGGAGATTTCTTACGGTCCGAGGGTGAAGACATCAAAGAACACTGTGGATCTTCGTGGAATGCGGGTGGAAGAGGCTGCTATCCAACTCAATATGGCCTTATCCGCGAGTGAGTCACGTTCTGTTATCTTTGTTATACATGGGATGGGCAGTGGAGCTGTGAAGCAGCGTGCACTGGAGATATTGGGAAAACATCCCCATGTTGCCAAGTATGAACCAGAAAGCCCATTGAATTTTGGCTGTACAGTTGCTTATATAAAATAATGTCATTTTTCATGGCTGGTGCCTTGGTCTTGGTGGATTGCATGATTAAGGTGTTGGGTTGCACAATTAGTTATCTGAATTCTTTTTCCGAACAGATTGCCGGGGGTTATGGTTTGCATAACTGAGTGGTATGTCAATCCTTTTATGGTTCTTACATTTGATCAAGTTTCATACATGAAAATGAAACTGCGAAGCCATTGTACTTGCAGCTTCTATGCATGCTATGAAATAGTATACTCTATACGGAGTATAATATATTAATTGCTTATGGAAGTAAGATTTAAATGGGTGCGTAGCCTACATTCCACGTTTATTGCATGGTGAGATGGGACTATACATATCCATTAGCATTCACATTTACAAGCTCCTTTAACAAGTACTTACCAAGATACATTTCCCAAAGTTATGTGTTTGATGCTGTGAACTCACTGGGTATGCAAATGGGCAAATATGTAGAAACGGAATCTTGATTTATTGAAACAGTATGATTGAGCAAAATACTAATATAGTTCTCTTTAATCTGCCATGCTATTGACAATCAGAGAAGAGTTTAATACAGAAAACCAAGTTTAGCTCAATCATACTGTGGTTTATGACCATACCCAGTAGTAGTATACTTTATTTAATGCCTTTGCTGCTTTAAGTTCAATGGCTGCCAGTTGGTCGTACCCAACCAACGGTGTTTTTCCAATGAGGAGGCAAAGGAATATGGACATCAACATCTGCTGTCATCCCTGGGTCGGGTTCACGAGCCAAGTCGCTCGGGTTGTTATGAAGCTCTTGATAAGTACCGATCTCAGAAAATGAGTGCTTGGGAGCAGGAGGGACTCTGCGACCATAACATACTCCTATGATTAATGACACAGTTAAGGCTGTCAAAATCCATGATTTTAGTGTTGCCATTTTAAGGAGAGGCTGCGGCGGATGTGTGGTTGGGCTGATTTTGTTTTGTCCACTTTATATAGTGAATTCAAGGTGTTCGCCGTTGGGAGTGGGTTTCAGCGCACGCTTTGAGCGTGAATAAGAATTGGTTTCGTCCTATCCCAATGTCAATCATACTCAGCGCATGCTTTGAGCGTGAATAAGAATTGGTTACGTCCTATCCTATGTCAGTCATATCTGCCTAGCTAGTATCAAATTTGGGCTGTTCAAACGGATAAGATATTCTATTTTTTTTAATATACATTAAGTAACTTAATTTTGTCAAAATAATCCTTGAGACTTTATCCTCAAAGTCTTAGAAGAGATAAATCTGAAATTTTAAGGTTTCCTCAAATTCTTAAATTTCCATCAACCTCAAGTTTTTAATAGTTCTATATTTCACATTCTCACTAAAAGCGAGACGTCTGTAATTAATCCTACTAAAGAGCATTCTTAGGAAGCTAGAAGATCATCAACAGAAAAAATTCTCCCTCTCTCTTCCTTTTAATAATTCGAACTCAAGATTTCTTATAAAAAAGAGACTTAAGTAAAAAGTTAAAATTTATTAGGTCACTCCTTGTCCAATTTCTTTTAATCCATTTCTATCTTGTCGTAAATTTTTATTCATAAACTTCAGCATGTTTTATTTATTTATTATAAAACTTGTAGCTAACATTTGTGACACAGGTTTAAAATAAGTTAAATGGCACAAACGATCGCGTGCCGTACAAATGCATGTATGAAGTGATTTTTTTTCATAGGCTTCCACAAACCAAAGGTCGTTAAAAAAAAAACTTCAACTATCTTATTAATTCAACGAGTTCATGGTCCGCCGTAGCCAACACCGGCGTTGGGAGGTTAGTGCCGACCCAAGTCACCTGCAACAGTTTTCCTATCCGTGTCAGGCTCACGAGCCGAGTTGATTAGTTTATTGTCTGGTTCATTGTTAATGCCCCGAGGAAACGGGGCCTTGTATGCAACATCACCTATTTCAGTCGGTTTCAAAACCCTGTAGGTCATGGGGGAAACAGGGACTACGTGACCATAAGACACCCCTAGGATGAGTGACACAGTTAAGGCTGTGAAAACCCATAATCTTGATGCTGCCATTCTCATCTATGAATAGGATGGCTTTATCCTGGTAGTTTATATAGTGAAAGGCATAAGTGTTTCCATTGAACATGCTCTTGGGATTGGGTATATTATACACAGTATAATCAAAACATGCTCTTGGGATCGGGCTTTAAGAGCTCAAGATGATTAGGTTTGTTCTGTCAATGCCAATATATTGTTATTATTTAACTTAAATGACAGATTGATTGATTAATTAAGTTTAACATACGAAATTTCATATACATCTTCTTAGTCTTTATCACTTTATATTAAGATTTTGTTAATATGTTAAACAAAAATCCTTTATGGCATTAACATAACTCAAGATAGACAAAATTATCAATGGCGTATGTGTCCAATTTGAATTTTAGGTAAGATCAAAAAAAATTTTAATCAAAATGAGGTGTTTTGATACTTTTGAAACTTTCAAGTGTTGAAAATTAATGGCTTTTTATGGATTCAAGTAACCAAAGGGTTTGGTTTAATTAGTATAAATCATGATCTTTTAGAAACAAAATGAGTGATTTGGTTTGACAATAGTAAGACTATCGGGTAGTCGATGAGATAACTAATTAGTCAAAGAATTTTACTTGACTAATCAATTGTATTTTTCAAAATTTATAGAACATCTACATTATGTTAAGTAGGTGGTTTGATTAGCCAATACCCTAATCAAACGTGTTTAGCCTAGTTGATTAGCCTAGAAATTAAATATTACAAAAGCTAGTTTATATGTTTAATGACTACTAAAAGTATTTTTGGGTTTAGACAAACCAAAATTGAGTTGTAACAAGAAGTTTTGGGATACTATAGAGTTGTTAGAAGCTTGAGAGACTAAAAACTACATTTTAATTATATATGTACATTTCATAAACCATATTGAGTCCTAGCTCATTAGTGTAAACAAAAAAGGAAGATTGTAGAAATAAGGAAGAATTAAGGTAATTAATACGAGGGTTCCTTTTAAACTTGAACAAGAGTTGTAAAGAATTAATCTTCACCTATAACAAAGGAAGAAGAGTAAGAGTCATCTTATTGAACAAAGAGAGAGTAAGGGCACTAATTAAGTAAAAAGGAACAAAATGGATTAGGGCAACAATATAAGCTATTTCATATATAGAAAATAAGTCTATTTCCAATACGTATAATCACTTCATTTATATCATTAATGCTCTAAAAAGTCACAGTAATACTTGAAGTATAATTGAATTAGTGAGAAAATTACTTATTTATTTACCAAAAGGCTTAGGAGATAAAGAAGACAGCCACATATGAAACAAAATTTGAGCACCTTGTCATTAAAAGAGTTAATCGCACTATACCTCACCTATGAGATGTGGATAAAAGAATCACATGAAGATGAAGTGGATCTAAAAATAAGGAGTATATCTTTTAAAATCTTTAACGATGAGGAGACTTTCACAAGTGAAAGTGATGAGAATGACGTAAAGCTCTTCACAAAAACTCTTAGATACATGCTCGATTGAGAATGATAAATTAAAATATGATATGCATGACATGATATAATTTAAAGGTATTATAATTAATAATGACAATAAGTATGATTTATTATATAGAATAAAGAATTTAAGGATGTTTTCTAATCATCTATTTTCCAAGTTCATTTTTATGAAAAATTAAAATGCATATTTAGAGCCTACAAGAGCTCGAGTGATAGATGGAACAACTGAATTCTCTGTCCTGGGCTTAAAATAAAAGAAAGCCCACACATTAATGGAACACACATCACTATATAAACTTTCACGCATAAGTATTAGGTTACTTTTTAAATTTTTCATCAAAAATTAGTAACTTTTTCTTTCTATCTCTTCTAACTTGACCATCAGGGACTAAACATTAAACATAAGTTTAACATTTGACTTTATAGGCCTAAAGGAAGATAGAGAAAGCCTTAACTAGAGCCATAACCCACCTCAAGCTTATAAATCAAGCATGGAGTTTAGACAATATATTGATTCACACTAGGGATATCTAAATTTCACAAACTGATTCACACCAGGCACATCTAAATTTATAATATATCATTTGTTGTCTATTATGAGGGTCGTGATTAATTGATTTTAAGAAGGTTACAATTAGCAATCATAGATCCACATTCCCTTTAATAATAAAGTATGGAACCAACAGAATCCCATCCTTGACCTACACAACTTCCTTCTAACTTTGATTATGCAAGTCTTCTATTAACACCTTGCCAATTTTCTATACTAATATAACCTTATTTTATTCTGTTTATTTTTTTATTCTATTTATTTGAGCATCTTATCAAAGTTGAATTTTTTTTAGAAGTTCATTGAAAACGTTCTATTTGATCAAAAAGATTCCCCTTCTTCTTTATTTGTCAAATTAAAACATAAATTAAAAAACAT
This sequence comes from Erythroxylum flavicans, assembly GCA_027576715.1. NCBI lineage: Eukaryota > Viridiplantae > Streptophyta > Magnoliopsida > Malpighiales > Erythroxylaceae > Erythroxylum > Erythroxylum flavicans. The sequence continues at coordinate 32,297,337 of JANZXP010000002.1, forward strand.
TATGGAACATACATATCAGTATTCGTGGGTTATACCTTTTGTTACACTTCCAGTCCCTGTGTCAATAGGAGTAGGATTCCTCCTTTTTCCAGCAGCAACAAAAAAACTTCGTCATCTGTGGTTTTTTCTAAGTGTTTTAGTAACCAGTATAGTTATGAAGAGTTTACAAGAATAACTACATTCGTTAACCATAATTAATGTGTGATATGCTATATGTCTTAACTCCAAAGGTGCACGATGTAGTTATAGCTAGTACTAACAAGTATGAGTTGATCCCACGAGGACTACAAATACGAGTAATGGCCTCTTTTCTATTATCTAACTACTAAATAAAATGAAGATGTTTAGTGAAAAAAAGCATGCTTGGTGAAAAAAATGTTTAGTTCTATTTTGATATTTTTAATATTTAAATTTTAAACTTATGCATAATAGAGGCTAAATAAAGATATAAGAAAAGTAAAGCAAATAAGAAAACGAAGGAGATACTACACTTTTCAAAAGACTTTTCAGTTGTATAATTTAGGTTATCTAAAAATATTAAATAATATTTAAGAAAGCACAATAAGACTCACACAACAATGTTACGAATATCATATCAGACTTTGTATCAGATTTAGTTATGATACGGTATAGTACTAGTACTGGTCAATATCGGATACTATTTTGGATAATTTTTTAGAATTATAAAATAATTTTTAAATTTTATAAAATTGAAAATCAATTCCTTAATATATAATGTTATTTTTTTTACTTGACTTCAATCATAATCTTAAGAAATCATAATAATATAAAATTGAAATAACAAATACTTCTTTATTATTATTAATATTATTTTCACTTATTTCTTATAACTTAAAATGAATTTAAATTCAAATATCATCTTTTTTTAAAATTTACTATAATATTTTTCATATGTATATATTAAAATATATTTATCAATATAAATGTACAAAATTTAAAAATTATTAAATGTGATTGTATTAAATTAATATATTTAACTATGTAATATATAATCACTTTGTATAAGTCTAATGACATAAAAAAATATTTAATAAATTTTTATTTTTAATTTTTTTGTTAAAAAATTATATACAATTTTATCAGATTGACAGGGAAGCTCCTCCACTCGTCCTGTCACTATCATCACAAATTCTTTTCCATCTTTTATTGGGGCTTGCTTCCTCTGTGTTTAATTTTTCCAAAAACTTATCTAGCTCCTTTTCATCAATGATGGGAATATCATCATCTAGATCTTGAGCATCCTGAAAGGGAAGGGGTTTGAGTTTAACATGGTCCAACAGTGTCCAGGCCTTGATCTATGTTATCTTCATATCTAGTAGGAATATCTTGTAGCTCAAAGATATTGCGATCCTTAGTGTACTCATAAAAATCTTGCTTGTAACGAATTCTTTTTGGCAAAATTTGTAACTTTTTTGCTTGGAAATAGACATCCATCTCAATAAGTATGTCTGGAAGATTACTTTTTAATGTTTTTGTCAAAATAACACAACTTGGGAAGAACTTTATCCGAGTCCTTGATCTCTTTGTGATAAAGTCTATCTTGAAGGATTTGTTGTCAGTTACAGTAAAGCATTCCTTATAAGGATGGTATTCTTCTGTAGGAAGAATATGTGGTTTTATAACACTTATATAAGAGTATGTATCCATATAACCAATAGCTAGGATTGGTCTGTGATACTTTTCTAGAAGTAATTGGAGCTTAACATAGGGTTATGTTACTTCTAGCTTCTTGGGCTCTAGCTTGAAACAATACTGCTTCCTCATGTACATTGGTTTGTTATCTTCTTCATAAGAGAAGAGGTTTCATCATCAGTAGATTCACAATCAGGAAGTGCAAACAGTGCTTTTCATCTTCATTGGACTATTCTTCAAAAAGAGACTCAATATCCTCGTCATCTCTTATGGGCTCATAGCTTTAATAGACTACAGGATTTTCATATCCTTGTTAGTCCTTTTTGGACATCTTTTTGCATAATGACTTGATTGTCCACATAGGTAACACCGATATACCTTTTTAGTTTCAAAAGTATATCGCTGGAAGAATCTTATCCTCTTTTTCTTCCTTTTGTTGAAAGGGTAAACTTGTAACAACTTTCTTCCAAAATGTTTCTCCATCTTTGTGTTATATGCAAATTTCTCTTTGTCTTTGTATTTGATTTTAATTAACTAAGGCTTCTTGCACACTTGTTTAAGTTGAGGACCACCTTTTAGCATAACTTTGAAAACTTATGTTGTTCACACAATTTGTCAAGTGTTACCAAATTGATTGGCAGATTTCTCTAAGAGAGATTTTAGACATATCTATGTGAAGAGAATTAATTGCTCTTTATAACTCTGGCTACAACTCATTAGGAAGAGAAACAATTAATGTGTATCGAAGACTGACATCATTGAATTCATTAAGCATATAATTTTTCAAACATTCGTTCAAATTGATTTTGCAAATCTTTCTTGTTCATACAATAATACTCATGTCTGCTTTATAGATTAATGAGCTAGAAAAATCCAATAAATTCTTGATGAATCATTCCTAATAAGGAATTGGCTTCTGCCAATTGTAAGACTTGCATGCATTTATATTCACTAAGGCTTTATAACCATTCTCTTAAAATTCTTGTCATTTTGGAGACAATTTGTCAAGGTATCTTTAAGAGAAATATTTGGCCTTATCATTTTAAGATCTATCCAAGAACTTAATTCATGCAATTGATCTCTCTATTTTGTTAGTGGGATATCATCAAAAGTGATCCATGGTCCTGAAGTAGGTTTATAGATAAGAGTTACTTATGATCTTTTCAGTTATTAACTCTGCATCATCAACTTCTGGTTCAACTTCTGTGTGTGGTTGAGAAGAGTGTGGAACATCCATCATCATTTAAGATATTTGAGTGAGATCTGTAAGTTGTTCAAAGCTTTCTGTAAGAGAATCAGAATTTAGTTATCAGTGTGACTATCAAAGCTATTTGGAACTGTATGACTTTTAGAGCTACCTAGAACTGGTTGAAGGATAGCTATGAATTCTTGATTGGGCATAAGGTATTTTGTTATCTCTAGGGAAGGTCTTTCTTTTGGTATAGAAGTTGGTGGTGTTTTGATTTGTAATGGTTGAGAAGTTGATGGAATGTCTCTTACCGGTAAGTTTGGCTTGGAAGGTTTTAATGGTTTTGCAAGGGTTTGTCTGATAATAGATAGGGCATTTTGAAGACTTTTCTATAGTCAGTAGCTTTAGGATGTGATGGAGTGTTATAAGTAGGTCTTATAGTTGGAAATGTCGAGGGGTATGGTTCATATATAGCTCTTGGTTGTTCTTCAGTCATATTTGACTCAATTCTTTTGAGTTCTTCTAAAACTTTTTGTAGTTCTATTTTTTTTTCTTGGAGAATTTTGGTCCATAATAATGTTGGTCAATATATCTTCTCAAATCAAAATCATATTGGTAGCTTGATTGAGTAGTTGTTGATATAATTGCCACACTTGAAGAGATATAGCATCAACATTTAAATTTAGTCTTTATGTCTGTTGGGATAGACCATCAAGCTTTGAATTAATTATGTAAAGGACATTGTTTTATGCTACAACATTTTGTGTCTACCAATGTAATAATTCTTTTCCCAGAGAAATTGGTACATAATTACTATGTAGATTGATACCTATTGATCTTGAGTATAGCCTTGTGGATACCCTAGTTGTTTTATTAGTTTGAGTTTCCGATTGTGAAAAATCTTTCTCGTATGTTCTCATCACCATAGAAGGAAATGGTTTAGGGATCTCTTTAAGGATTGGAGAGATTATTGGCATAGAGCATTTTTATTAAATCTAGTGTTCCTTTTCAACTGCTCTCAATATTTCACAGAGATCCTTCGATAGCACTCAGGAACTTTGGCTAGAGGGTTACAGTCATATTAGGAAACCATCGGTGATATGAAAGAACAAACCACTATAAAAGCTGAAAGATAGACAAAGATGATTGTAGCTAAGACTCCAGGAATACAAATCGAGTTAAAAGCCTTTTATCTCTCAATGAGCATCAACTCTCAAAGCCTGCCTCTTAAGGATCTAAGCTAACCAATCTTCCTCATATAACTTAAAACTTAAATAGGATCATAGGTTAGATACTTTCTGCTGCATAAGATCCTTATAGAAAGACAAGTGTAGAGTATATTTGTATCTTTGTATGATAGAAGTAAACTTATTGAAGACTCAAGTTTTCAAGGGAGAGAGAGTTTTCAGAGAGAAGTTATATGGACATACATAGCTTTTATTAATTAGAAATGTTTCTTGGATACAATAAGGCTTGAATTGAAACTTAGTTATAATAGAAGAAGTCCTTTGCCTATATGGGCAAAGTAGATTGCAAATATCTATGAACAAGAACAAGGTTACTTCACACTTTAAATGGATATGAACAATATCACATCAACTATTTTAGATAAGAACAATATCATATCAACTATTCAAGATAAGAATGATGTTACATCATACTATAAATAGATAAGAACAAAGTCACATCACAAAAGACGATTAACATAAAGACAAGTAACTTTAAATAGAGGGACTCACAACAATAATGGAAGAAGTTTTAATCATCATCCTTGTCAGATATGTTTTTGCCACGATTGCAGATTTGATGGGGACATAATTATTATTTTATATAGGAAAAATTTTAAGTTTTTTCAATTTAATTCTAATTTTTTCTAAATTTATAATTATGACTAGTAATTGACCAGTATTTTAGGTACTGACTAATACCAACATAAAGAGTCGATACTAAAGACTGGTACAAAATTGTTTTGTTTGATCTTGAATTTTTGTCTAATACTAATCGAGACGAAACAATACTCTAAACGATGATACACAATATGTCTAAGTTAAAGTCTTTTTAATTAGAAGAGAGAAATAATGTTGACAAGAAAAAAAGTAATAAATTTAATAGTCAATTAGAAGATCAACAGATCAAGTTGTATGATCCAATGTTGTATTCCATTGTCAATCTCGATAATTAGACTACTTGATCATCCTCATCTTTTTATGTACTCACCTTAGTTGTAAGGATGACAATGGGCCAGAGGGCCTGACTTGAATTTTTTAAAATAAAAAATTCAAAAACGACATCGTTAGCAAAATTACATTGTTTTACCTATCAGAATCGAGCCTCAAGCTAGACCGGGCTAAGTCTGGGCAAATTCCTTGACTCGAACCAAAACCCGAATAACTAAGACTTGATCCGTTGATTTTGCACCGGCAGAGCCCACGCCGAGGCACAGTTGCTATGTCTACTTGGTTGATATTCTTTTCTTCTTCTTTTTTATTTTAACTTTTCAAAAGAAAAAAACTACTCAGACAACTTGCAAGAGAAGGCAAAGGGAGAATCGTACCCTCCTTATCCTTCGCATACAAGCTAGTAAGCAACTAGCAAAGTATGAATAGGATTTAATCAATTCAATTTAATAATTTAATATAAATCTAAATAATCACTTGCTTCGTGTTGATAAGTGGTTAGTATTAAAAATGTACCTCTTAGTCTTAGTTCTTAAATTTAAGGAATAAATTATTATATATTTTTTCAAATTAAATTAATTATTGCTTTACTTTATTTATATATTTATTATGCCCAAATAAAACGTGGGCCTTTGTTAGTGTGGTGTGGCCCCGTTTGTAAAAGTGTGTATTATATATATATATATATCGGACGATAGACAGATTGGTGGAGCTCTGGTTCTGCTTTTGCCCAAACGGCTCTGTAAATCCCCATTTTCAATAAACGCAGCTACTATTGGGCTTCGGGTTAACCAAATTAGATTCAGGTGCTTCAGGTGTGTTCTTGCAGCTTCAACTCACAATTGTTGTGCTTCATCGGTGCTTGGTTTATTGATGGCTTGAGTCGGACTTTGATTTTATCGTTGGTAATGTGGGGGTAGATATTTGATTCTGTCGACCATTTCGAGTGCACTGGGCTGGTGTACTTTATGTAGGTTGGTTGGGTTCAATCAGATGGTTATACAAGTAGTAGAAATAGTCTTCATTTAGCGTTTGCATAGCATTCCTTTGTGTGAATGTTTTTCCCTGTGTTGGTAAAAATGCGACTTGGCATTTGGTTTTCTTTGGTTCTGGATATTATATTGAGAATCCTTTGGTCGCCAATTGACTATGGTTTATATGCTGGATAAAATTGATGTTTTTGGTCTCTTGGGTTTAGTTTTTCCTGGTTCCTTTGTGATGACTCAAGGACTTTGGCCGGTAACTGTGACCACTTTGCTATTTATGAGCTCATATAATGATTGGAGACCTGTAATTCTTTCGAGAAAGTTTTGGATGCTTTTTCATTTAACATTTGACTAGTATTTGTTAAGTTACTCTACAATCTTCTCCTTTTGATGAACTAAACTAATTTTGATAATCTATTTTGCTTTGTTAAAGTATACAGGAAGATGGAATTATCTGCTTCAAATGTTTCTAAACATGAAAGTGAAGAAAAAGCGTTGAAGGCTTTGCTTGACGCATTTGGTTCTTCATTGTCTCTTGAAGCAATAGCTTCTGCTTATTGTGATGCGGGCAAAAATGCAGATTTTGCCGCTGACATTCTGAATAATGTACTGAAAAGCACATCCACTACATTGACTCATGCATCAGTTGTGGAAGAGAGCGGTGGAGAATCTGCTGAATCATCTGATAACACTGTGTTTGAGAAGTTAACTCGAACAAGAGCTTCAAGACAAAAACTGCAGCCAGCTTCTGCTGGCACGATTTCAGGTATTCTTGGCAAAAATTATATTAACTCTGTGCCAATGCCCGATGAATCTATCATGACAATGAAGCCTGTAAAACTGAATGCAAACGAGTGGCCAATATCTGAACTCTGGGGAGGAGAAACTGAAGATACTCAACCAGATAATAGAATACGCAAGGACATGGAAGATTTTTTGTTCAAGATGCTTGGAGATGGCTTTCAACTAGAAAGGGATGTGATACAAAAAGTTCTTGGTAACTGTTTCCTTCCTATCTTTAATGTTTAAGTACTTAATAAATCTTTCCTCTAAACAAAGATTCATGGACGATTAGTTTGTATGTCAACTTTGATATCAATTCTTGGTGAATTTTATGTCTTACTAATCTCCTCTTGCCTAGTTGATTAAAATCTATATCTCTACTTTCCAAGCATATATATATGCCTCTTGTGACATTTTGCTTTTGTAGCTCTTAAGATTTTCTGGAGATCTGATAATTCACTTAATTGTAGTGCTGTGTGTTTCATTCTGAACCTATCAAGGTACCACCAATACTGATACATCACATTGCATCTGTGCCCTGCCCAAGTTGTTGCAGCAACATATGCCCAATATGATTCATATCAGAATTCTTGATCAATTCGATAATCTTCTCATTCTCCCTGCCAGCTTTGATCTGTATGTTTAGGTGGATTGAATTGTTTCCGATTCCTTTTGCTAGTTTAACAAACCAAAAGTAGTTTGAACTCCTCAAAGGAACCTATGTGATATATTAGCATTGCTTTCTGGGGAGAGACACTTCATATTGACTAATATCTGCTAAACCTTTTGTATGATTTCACTTTCCACTAAAGGTTGATTGAACTGCTAAAATAGAAATCATCATATTGGTATCCAGCAGTTGCACTCAGGGTTATAATGGTATCCAGTGCTTGAGCTTAATCTAGTTTGTCCAGCTAAAATGTATTATCACTCTCTGGATTCACCCGGTCATAAAGCACATACAGAGGAGAGAGAGAGAGAGAGAGAGAGAGAGACTATATTTGCATCAGTCACTAGGGAAGAAAAGTTTGGTTCTTTAAAATAGCCCAAGCATGCATGAAAATCATCAGTCATTCATTTGTTCTGCCAGAGATAGAAGTTGCTAATTTTTATGTCAATCATAGGGAGCTACTGCGCTGTTACATTTGCAAAATTTGTCCGCCTTTTGTTTTTTGCCTCAGCTTCTCTGTGTATCACTTTATATTCTTATTTATTATAAGCATTTTCATCTTTGATTTACCCAAATAAATTGCATGGTTTCGTAGGTAATGAAGCTGCATAGGTTGCTTCACATAGTAGTTAGTAGTAGCATCACGACAAGAGATGAATGGTTGTATAGCTACCCGTTAAATTTCTTAAACGATACGGCAAATCTGGTACTTTAAGATTGATGAAGTCTGGTTAGAGTAGATTAATCTGAAAAAAGAATTGATCAGCTCTTGGGAGATTGATTAGTAGTAGAATTTTCCTTTTTCTGTATAACATTATTCCCATTCTTCATTGGTTTCTATTTGCTTGATTTATCATAGTCCATATAAAAGATAATGTCTTTGATTTACTTATTAGTATATAGTAGTATATACTTGATTTCTTGTTGAGGCACTAATTAGGTGTTAAATTGACTGTATAGGTAAATGTGGGTACGATATGAGTCAGGTATGAATCATGTTTTTTTTGCTTAAATTTTCTTTTCTCCTTTTCTCTGCTCATTTGAAATTGTTAAAGTGAAAATCAAGCAAGTAATTTTTTATGACATCTATTTTTCATCATAATACTCTGATAGTGTTGGTTGACATTTAATTTTGAGTAATCATATAAAACAATCACAAACTTTCAAAAAGTTCAATTATAGCACAACGTTTAAGCTTTATCAATGAAATATGTGAACTTTTCTTTTTTGTTCGTAGCCTACTATTTGTCTTCATCCCAGAATGCCCTTAAATCATCTGACCAACATCTAATACATTAAGTTGTAATCTAGTATAACATGTTGGAAGAATACGAGATTTAGAAATGCCCAAATTAAGCATTTGGCTTTTCAACATCTTTAACTATTGATTTTCTTCCCGACATAACTGGATTCAGAAGAATGAAATGACTAATATAGACTTCTATGAACTCTGCACTCCAAATTTAACATGTTAAGATAGCTTATGCATGAAATGATTTGTTTAGTTAAGAGTAATCTTGGGTGGAGGCTGACAGTAGGCTACCATTGAGAAAATATTAATTTGTGTGTATTTGGTTACAAATTTAAGGTCAGGCTATAGTAGAAGATTGCTGATATTGAATGGATTCTCACATAATTATTGTTTGTAGATTTTGTATTGATATTTATATGTGGGATTTTAAATGGTCGATTCCTAAGTATTAGGTATCTTCACAGTACAGAAGGTTCTAGAGAAACAAGGGTGTAGATTTTAGGTGGTCTTCAGGATGTGAAACTTTGGCCTGACAATAAAAGTTCAAAATTCTATTTTATTTGTGTTCTTCAACCAAAAGTCCTTTTTATGGCTGGAAGTACCTTTTCAGTTATTGTGCTTTATTATCTCTGATGGACATTGGAACAAAGTAATTTAAGCTTATTCAATTTCCAAGAGACTGCATGATTTGGTTTTTGGTGCCCTGCATTTGGTTGCACTTTGACTTCATCCTTCCTTCTTCACCTTTCAGAGCATGGAGAAGCTTCTGGATCTGTCGGCTGTGAATTTGGATGACAAAAGCAAGCATCTTGGAACTTCTATTGACAAGGTTAACATGTTTTAAAAAAATTATACATTCAATGGCTTCTGAGTCTGTCCTTCTGTGTATATGTGTGCGTGTGTATTTATATAGCAAAGACATGTCACATAATTTTGAAACAGAAATGCTAAGCTTCTCAATCAGTATCTGATTCTTCAGTTACACCTTTTTCTTGCAGTTTCGAGATGCTTTTCCCAATTCTGAAGGATCTTCCTGCCAAAATACATTGAAATTTATTGATTCCTCTGGAGGGTATGTTACGTGGAAATTTATAAATGAGATCAAAATTTACTATTTTAAGTATGACAGCTTCTGTTTTGTTGGGTAGTAAAATTATTGTTAACCATTTTTTTTCTCATTAGGAGGGGCAGTTCTGCTTATCCTTATCGTTTTTTAATCACAACAAATTCTTATACTCTTCCTTGGTGCAAATAGTATCTCAAATACAAATGGGGCAAAATTAACTGGGCGAGAGCAGCAGAGAAATGACCTCCAGATGGAAGTTTTGGCTTCATTTTTTCAAGCTCCTGAGAAACCTAGGGAAGGCTTACCTAAAGAAAGAGTGACGTCTACAAGGACTGCAAGGAGGCCTTTGGCACTTGGAAAACTAGTTGAGGAACCTCCAAGGGATCCTATCTTAGAACTGAAGGCTAATTTGGTTAATACACACCAGCACAGTAACAGAGGTGTGTTCTTGTCCATATCCTGCGATAGTTAATATGGAAATTATAGCAGTTATTAAAGCTGGAACGAATCCACAGGTTACTGGTTTTATTTCAGTTGTTATGAATCTTTGCCAGATCCTTGATGTTTAAACTATCTCAGTGTGACTCCACTACTCTCCCATTGCTTGTGGCTGAGAAACAAATGTTTGTGCCTATCTAATTTTCACACACACTGCTTCTCTTACCTTTCCTTTATGTGCACCTCTGCTAAAAGAAAATAGGTGGACATATATTGCACTACTGCAAGTACACATCGAATTATGCACACAAAAAATTCAAGTTCCTAACAGTAAGTTCTTATGATTCCCAACAACCTACTAAGGTTTACCATTGGCATTATGTCATTTGTAAGTTTCTTCCAACATTAGGGTTTAAAAACGAGTTTTTTGTGAAACTACATGCAAGATTCATTTGGGGAATAATCTCCTTTACATGATCTAAGAGTGTTTTATCTCCTTCCATTCGTAGCGCAAAAATCCCATTTGGTAGTTTTGGCTATATGCTAGGATTTGAACTGATAATTGTAGAGGCTCAATGTGATGCATTTTGATACTCAAGAACTGCTTCTGTCATTACTGCTATTTAATATAATGTTGCCATCATAATGAGGTTATTAAAGTGTCACTTGCTGTGCATATGGTTCTATGACTTAGAATGTTGTCATACTACTAAGGCCTTGAATGTTGTCTACTATCTAGAGATTAGTATCATTCTCTCATTCATTACTCCTTTGGATTAGTTTGCTTAACTTCATTGCCCCTTCTTTCTGTCTTAACTCTTCATGTTTGGCATTTTCTTGTTCCTTGCAGATGAAGATCATGAGGATGGTTATCAGCTTCTTCGTAAAGCAGTTTTGGAGTACCGGGCAACAATGAAGGAATACTACAAAGCTGTAGGTTGCTTTCCATTTTCCATGACATGTCTCTGATAGATTCTCAATTTCTAACATTTTCTGAGACAAAAAGGATCATGGAGTAGCCCAATACATTGAGGCTTAGCGTAGGATCAAGTTTGTGGGAAATGATTCGAAATGCTTCTGGTTTTTCTTTTGCAATATCCTTTGTAACTAAGTTGAGTTTTCTCAGTGTTTGTAGAGGCCTAGGGCATGAATGGCAATGGGCCAATCCATAGACCGGCCCGCCAATTTTTTTAAAATAATTTTATTAAAATTAAAAACGTAAAATAATGTCTTTTTTTTTAATTGAGTTCAAGTCTGGGCTGCCTAGGCTAAGGCCTCCCCGAGGCCCAACTTTTTTATTTAGAAGAATTAGACCTCAGGCTAGTCTGGGCCTGGACCAAATCTTGAGTCTAGGCTCATGGCCCAGCCCATTGCCATCCACTAGTGCACTTTGTTCTTAATGCTGTTTTTACCTAATGTAATTTTTGGTATTACACTGTTGACTGTCATTTAATCCTACAATGAGAATGTTAGAATCTTAGCTTTCTATTTTCAGGCTGTGGATGCATTTGCAAAAGGAGATTATGATAAAGCAAACAAACTTATGGACCAGGTAAGTTTCCTGACTGCCAGCGTATGGCATTGTGAATCAGTAATCCAAATTCTCCGTTTTCTTTCTTCCTTTTGAAATTAGACACTTAAAATATACTGCTTAGAGGCCCCCAAGATTAAAACAAGGCTTTGCTATGGCCTGATGAAGCTGTCAGGATACCAAGTCTAGTTGTTGCATTTGCCAATAATGGAACTTACAGAAATTCCATTATATTGAATGAGTCTGGAGTACTAAAGTTGTCTCACTCCAAACGATTGCATATGTAACATTTCTGTTTGCAAATGCTGTTGATATCACAGGGTCACTTCTTTCATGAAAAGGCTCAACAGGCAGATGAAGAGTCTTCACAAAAAGTATTTGAAATCAAGTAAGGGATTTTCTTTCTATCCATTTTCATCCGTACTTTATGGTAGTCTCGATTGGCTCTATCTTCTCTTTAATTCCTACATTGTGTTCACGTTTGCAGTAACTCAAACACACAGGATGAAATATCACTTGACCTGCATGAGCATGGTCCTAGGGAGGCCATTCGTCTTTTGAAGTGCCATATTTCCCGCCTTGCCGGAATCCCATGTAACTCATAAATCACTCTCTTTCTTTTCTAGTTTTTCCTTCAAATGTATATAAAGGAGGGACAGTCTGAACCTTTCCCTTTGTCTAAATGCTTCGTCAGCGTTCAAGTACCTCAAGGTCATCGTCGAGACGGATGAGCGGGATACATCTAAGGGCGCGCGTAGAAGACTGGTAATATATATACTTCTGGCCTTATTGATTGTATACGGCTTAAAAAAGGAGTTTTAGGATCATATTGAAAGAGACATCTACCAAATATAGATCCCTTGTAGAAGGGAAGGATTGTTATATGCTCTGAAATGGATTTGATGCCTCGTGTTATATCTTGGGCCTTCTTTAAAACAGATCCACATCTAAAAGTTATAAGGAAAAATTAAAAAGAAAACCATAGAAAGCTGCAAGACAAAATGAACTAATTTAATGAATCATGACTTCAAACCTGTCTTGGTGAGATCCTTAACCTTACTACTGCATGGAAGGTAGACGGCTATTTTTTTCAATCTATATTTTTTGCTGTGCTATTCAGATGCAGTAATAAAATGCAACTTTCTAAATAGGACTTCCTTGTGTAGCTGTTGCTTATTCTTTTTATCTCTTATCTTTTTGGTGTGTGTAGATCTTGAAGCTTTTGGAGAAAGATTCCATTAAATGGACTGAAGGAGAAAATGCTGGAACTGTACTAATTCATGTGGATAATATCAACCCAAAATCTTTGAGTTTCGTGAAATGATAGCTGAACATGGAATCGAAATGGTTTTGGAAAAGAAGACCATGCATTTGCGAACACTCGCCAAAAGACTATATTTTTCTAAAAGGTTGAATATTAAAAAGACAATTTGGTAAGGAATGCGATTCACCTGGAAGGTCCGAAGAGGCTTTTAGTTTGTGTTTTGTTTTGTCCAATTTGGTAAGGAATGCGATTCACCTGAAGGTCGGAAGAGGCTTTTAGTTTGTGTTTTGTTTTGTCATAGAGTCGGGAAACAAAAAGTTACACATGTCGGTGACCATGGCCCTCTACTTTTTGTCAATCGTAGTAGAGACAATGGGCCTTGCCTTGTACGTCTGTTTGTGAGTAAAGTGAGCGCTTGGAAGAATGAACTGAAGCTAAATACAACTTTGTTCAAAGGGTAAATCTGTCATAGAAAAGAATATTGGCTAACCTGATTTTATTGGTTAAGAATTTCGCTTATATTTTATTGTAGATAATAAATAAAATGAAAATTAATTATATTTTAATATCTCAAGTAATATTTATTATAAAAAAACAAAAATAATAAGTTTATCATATAAATATTTTACTTTTAAACTTCATTCATCTACTAAAACAGATCAAATTTATTTTAAAACTTTTTATTTAAGAATATATATTCGAATTTTTATGTGTATTTAAAAGCATTATAAATTTAATGATATTTAAAATATAATATTTTATAAATTTGATTATGTTAAAAAATAAAAAAAACTAAAACTAAAATTTGTGATTATAGTAAATAAATGAAAATAAAAAGAAACTAAACTAAAATCATAAATTTTTTAATCAAAATTGAAAATAAAAGAGGAAAAGAGAGAGCTAAAAGAAAACAAATGGGAGAGGCAGCAAGTACTTAATTTTATATAAATCCATTTTCAGCTTCTAACCATAGGGGATTAACCAAAGTCCCACTCCCACCAATCCCTTTGATGAGATTTAATCGGAGCGAACTGAGTTGCTTAATAATAGCGTATTCGGTAGGTGGGGTTTGAATGGAAATTTCAAGATAACCATACAATAGCAGGTTGCAATTCAATGAAACAAACAAGTTGAATCAGCATGTTTGTTTCAGAATAATCCTTTCTCGTCTTCACTTTTTCCTCATTGCAAGAATTTTCTTCGTTTCATCATCTTCATCAATCTTATCAGTTCTCATCTGTTCCAGAAGTTGATGCACTTCTTTGCCACCTCGTATATAGGCCTTCAATAAGGCATGATAGATTTCTCTGGTCATTGGTATTACACCCTTCAATGAAGTAACAACAGCTTCTGCGTCTTCAGCACTACCTTCATCACCAAGCCAACTTAAAGCACCTGTAATCACCGCAGGGTTTGGTGACCATCTTTTACCTTTCACATGCACAGACAAGGCAGTGTTCATACAATTGAAAGCTTTCATCACCTCACGTCTATCAAGGTAACCTGCAGCAAGTGTGCCCCATATGTTTGGGTCCGTAGCTTTTCCTTTCTCCATCAAGTCTCTAAGCAGTGCTTCTGCTTTGGCATACAATCCTTTCCTAGAATACCCAATAATGACAGCATTTGGTATTCGAAAATCATAGCAATTTCCAGATGATTCCCACTCTTTCATTACGTTCTCAGCATCTTCAAAAGCACCAAGCTTCATAAGAGATTCCACTATGTTTATGAAATCACGGTTTATGCTCCTCTTACAATCAGATTTCTCTAGATTCCAGAGCCTCAAAACCTCTGACTTGATTCCCAAAGTTGCATATAGTGTTATTAGATGGTGATAGCCAGTTCCATCTTTCTTACAAAGCCTCTCTTCCGATTTTCTTAGAGCCTCAATTGCCTTATCAGCACGGTTAGCTTTAATATAGAAATTGGCAACCACGGCGTAGGTATTCCAATCCATGACAATGTGAGGTTGACGCTCCATTTCATTCAAAATTTGTTGCATTCCCTCAATATCGGATCGAGCACCATAGGAATTGATGCATATTCTATAGCTGAAGTTGTCAGGAGAGACACTGTTCTCCTTCATCTCCTTCAACACATGAGGGACCTTCTCATGTTGATCTAGATACGTATAGAGGCACATTATGTTATTGTAAGTGAGGGGTGAAGAGGCAAAACCCAACTCTTTCATTTTCTGTAAGTGTGCAATGGACTTATCAGTTTGACGCTGTCGAACGTAACAATTCAGAAGAGCACCGTATGTCTTATCAGTTTTATCTTTGTCCCTCAAGCTATTGAAATAGCTCTCGGCAGAAGCATACCCACGCACTCTACCGATGAGATCCAATTGAACAGCATGTTCAGAATGTGAGAATATGCATAAGCCCTTGTTATTCATCCACTCGGACACCTATACCCATTGCAAGAACAATTGAATGAAATAAAAGAACCTTCAAAAACAAAAACATCACCAGTTTCAGATATGTCTTCCAATCACGATTACTGGAAAAAAAAAAAACTAATCCTTTCAATCCCAGTACTCCAAAAAGAAAAAGGAACTAAAATGGAAGTTTGAAGTTATCCCTTGAGAGTCTTGTTTTTTCTCTCATATAAAATGCACTCAAACCTTTGAGCCCCATCCATTAACAAATGACAAACTATTCTAAGTTCCTCAAAACCCCCCACATGATTGCTTAGCAACAAAACAGAATACAATTCCAAAGCCACCAATGAAGCAAGAAAAGGGCATCAAACCTCAAGAGCTTGAGTGAAGCGGTTCCGCCGACGGAGATCACGAATAATCCGTTGAAGCTCCGCGAATCGAATCTTTTGACCGCTATCGCGCCAGTTGTCCAGTTCAGGTACCACACTAGTCTTGGGGTCACCTAAAGGACTGATCTTTGAGTACAAAGTAACCTTTTTGGTTCTATAAGTGTAGTAAAATCTGCTAAAGAATGCATTTCGATAATGGGTTAGGGTTTTAGATAGTATGTTCATGGAGATGAGGCTCTCGAGGTCAGAGTAAGGGGATTTTGGGAAATAGGATTTAACAGAAATGGCTTTATGTTCATGGAGAAGAGGCTCTCGAGGTCAGAGTAAGGGGGTTTTGGGAAATAGGGTTTAACAGAAATGGCTTTTGGGGTGCAAGCGGATCGATTAGGCTTAACGTTTTGGGATTGGGCTGTCTCTAATCTTAGGCCTGTTTGGTTGGATAACATTAATAGAATGGAACGAAACGAAACGAAACGAAATATAACGGAAGGGAACAATTTATAATAGAATGAAATATAATAAAGTAAAAAGTTGTTTAAGAAGAATGAAAGGGTTTATAATGTAACATAGTGAAACATTATTTAGAAGATGGATGGAATGGAATGTAATATATAGTATATAACTATTATACTCTTAAAATTAAAGTGGTTATTGCAAGATGTTTAATGTTATGATTTTAAAACAGAAATCATGTTCAATTAAAAAATTATGCACAATCCAACCAAACCAAACCAAACCAAACCAAGCATACCCAAATTCACGCCTACGCAGAGTATGGGGAGGGTAAGATGTACGCAGTCATGCTCATATCTCCGATAGAGATACACGCCCTTGCGTGCCTTATACGTCTAATATCGTAACAAATAAATTTTTTATATATTTTTTATTTTAAAATAATAAAAATATAAATAAAAATTTTATTATTTATTATTAATGATATACAATTTATTATTAATTATATAAAATTATTATTATTAATTATTTAATAAAATTTATTCTATTATATGTGATTTATATTTAAAAATTAT
>JANZXP010000002.1:32334244-32345007 GCA_027576715.1 Erythroxylum flavicans
ACTGATAAACCAAAATACAATTGGTTAGAAAAAGTGCCATTATCTCCAGAAATTGAGTCATGTAATCATACATGGCAGTATAATCAAGAAATAGAAAATGTTGATTATATTAATTGCAAATTTTGCAAAACAAAGACAAATGACAGAATGAGAATACATTGTCCAAAGTGTAGATTTACAGTATGTGCATTTTGTGCACAAATACATTTGGATTTACGTATTCAAAAGAAACCAAGCACATATATACCTATCTTATCTGATAAAGATAGGGTTATAAAAGAAACTGCTGAGTACATTACTCAGATATTAACAGAAAATGAGAAATTAGCTCAACAAAATAAGAAATTAGATGAAATTGCTCAGAGATTCTTGTCTGAACAATTAAGTCAACAAGAAAAATTTGATGAAGAAAAACTAAAAAGAGAATTAAGAGCTTCAAATAGAGCTCTTACTATTTATGATAAAACAGAAAAATCAAAGTGTCAGCAAAGCGTGGTGGTATCCCCCTATCAATTTTTTGTGAAATTTGTTCAAGAGGTACCTCATGCAAGAATTCCAGAAAGAAAAACAAATGGTGCAGCAAGATATGATTTGAACAGTATAGACTGTATTATCATTCCACCATTTGACAGAAAACCAGTATCTACTGGTATAAGAATGGAAATTATGAGGCCTGGAATTTATGGCAGAATAGCAGGAAAATCATCACTTGCTAAAGAAGGAATTGATATAGCAGCTGGCGTAATTGATAATGATTACAGAGACATAATTTATGTACTGCTAGTAAATCCAGGAAGAAAAGAATACTTTGTGGATGTTGGTGATCCTATTGCTCAAATAATATTTGAGCAATACTTCATACCACAAATACAGAAAGTAGAAAAACTGTCTGACACATAAAGAATGACTTGTGTGTTCATGAAAGAAAAAGAAAAAGAAGCAGTATTGACTGTTTGCCCTGATGAAGCTAAATTAGGGTTTCCCAGAAAAATAAATAATTAGCTTTATAATCTCACAGTGGGATTCAAAATTGCTGGTTGTAAAGAATTTGAGGTACAAGCTGTATTAGATACAGGTGCAACAAAATGCTGTATCAAATTGGAGGCAGTACCAAAAGAAGCCATAGAAAAATCTAAATGGCCAGTATCTGTTTATGGCATCAATTCTATCACAACAGCTGAGTATAAACTCAGAGATGGATTGATGGTCATAGGGGATAACAGTTACAGAATACCTTTCACATTCTGTATACCAATGGATTCTCATGAAGGTATACAAATGTTGATAGGATGTAATTTCATAAGGGCTCAACATGGAGGAGTCAGATTGGAAGGAACAACTGTGTCCTTCTACAAGAATTTGTCTACAATACAGACAAGCACAGAAATCTTGGCAAAATTTGCCATACCAGAATTAGAGTTGGAATCAGATGAATATTATACCATTAAAGAGATGGTATATTACAATATTGGTAAAAGTATTCCACAATACTCAAAAGAAATTCATGAAGCATTAAAAGAATTAGAAGAATTGGAATTCATTGGAAAGAATCCACAGAAACATTGGTTAAAAAACCAAGTGGTCTGTAAGTTGGATATTATCAATCCTGATATAACTATTCAGGATAAACCACTTAAACATGTGACTCCATTAATGGAAGCACAATTCAAGAAACATATAGAAGCTTTATTAACTCTTGGAGTTATAAGACCTTCTACATCCAGACATAGGACTATGGTTATGATAGTCTATTCTGGAACCACTATAGATCCCATTACAGGGGAATCTAAACATGGAAAAGAAAGAATGGTCTTTGACTACAGAAAATTAAATCAGAATACACATAAGGATCAATATTGCTTACCAGGAATAAATACAATCCTTAAGAAAGTTGGAAATAGCAAAATCTATAGCAAATTTGATTTAAAGAGTGGGTTTCATCAGATTGCTATGGATCCAGAATCAATTTCATGGACAGCATTCATAGTTCCAGATGGGCTCTATGAATGGCTTGTCATGCCATTTGGGCTTAAGAATGCTCCAGCAGTATTCCAAAGAAAAATGGATCATTGTTTTAAGGGCCATGAGAACTATATTGCGGCCTACATTGATGACATTTGAGTATTTTCAGAAACAGAAATTGATCACAAGAAACACTTACAAATATTCTTCAATATTTGTAAACAAAATGGATTAGTTCTGTCTAAAGAAAAGATGGTTGTGGGAGTTCCTGAAATTGAATTTTTGGGAGCTATCATTGGTAACAGAAAACTGAAGTTGCAACCTCACATCATCAAGAAATTATCTGAATTTCCTGATGAGCAACTTAAAGAAAAGAAGGGTCTAAGATCTTGGCTAGGAATCTTAAACTATGCCAGGAACTATATTCCTAAACTAGGAATATTGTTAGGACCTTTATATAATAAAACAGCACCAAATGCTGATAAAAGAATGTCCAATATGGACTGGGAATTAGTCAGAAAAATTAAGAAAATGGTTAACAACCTACCAGAAATGGAATTACCTCCTACAGGATCCTATATTATCCTAGAAACTGATGGATGCATGGAAGGATGGGGAGGAATTGCTAAGTGGAAAAGAAATAAATATGATCCAGTAAATACAGAAAAGATTTTTGCTTACTGTAGTGGAAAATTTACAACCATTAAATCCACTATAGATGCAGAAATTACAGCTTGCATTAATACTTTGAATGCAATGAAAATCCATTACTTGGATCAGAAAGAAATAACTTTAAGAACAGATTGTCAAGCTATAATTAGCTTTTATAACAAACAATCACAGACAAAACCATCAAGAATTAGATGGATTAATTTTACTGACTTCATCGTTGGGACTGGAGTCAATATTGTTTTTGAACATATTGATGGTAAGAAAAATATCTTAGCTGATAAATTATCTTGAATTGTTAATTTGTTGGCAGGAACAGAAGAATGGAACCAGGAAGAAGACCAAGAAAACAACCTCGGGAAGATCAATCAGAACCAAAAGGAAATAATCCAGAATCTGCCCCAAGCCTTAGAAGAAATCAAGACACTACCAATACAAGACCAACAGAAAGCTCAGAAACTTCTCAACGGAATCCTACGGGTTTCATTCGATTAATTGATTTAATGCAACAGAGATTGAAAGAAGCAGAAGATTAAAGAAAAGATCTTCTGCAGTCTTGCAAGAAGAAAGAAAGAAAAGAAGATTCTGCAGATTTGGCAAAACTCAGTTGCCAATCCTCGAGAAAGATGACCCAACTGGGTATCGTCCTTTGGAAAATCTTCCAATAGACGAACAACAGAAATGTTTATTAGATGCAATCTGGAGAGCATCTAATAGTAAACAGAAGCATGACGCCTGTTGTGCAACCCAATATTATTTCAGTAAAATCATGGAGCCACCGCAAGGAAAAAGTTTTTCATATTATGCACTAACCAATGGACCTGATAAAGGAATTTATTGTTATTATTCAGCTCTTTGCAGGACCATTAGCACCATGATGAAACCAAAATTTAAAGGATTTTATTCCTTTAATGAAGCGCTCAACTACATCTGGAATTATGTTTCAGACCCTCATGAAGAAATTTTTATTGAAGATGAACCTAGAGCTGGTCCATTAGTTGAGCAATATGATCAAGAAATTCGAAGACTATCACAGGAAGTGGGTGAGTTAATCGAGACCATCCATGAGTTAAAGAAAGAACGCATGGAAGTTGAAGTTATTCATGACACTGATAAAAGGGAATTAGCATCAATGATTCCAAAACAGATAAGTCAAGAACCCTTGAGTCAGCATGAAGAAATTGTTTATGGTGGAGATACTATAGCAGGATCCAGCCAAAAAGAAGAAGGTCATGAAGATAGGCGTAATCCCAGATATCTAAAAAGAAAATAACTCTTTTAGATATGTGGCAGACAAAGAAAAGATAGAAGTTCTTCTATCATTCACAGAAAATGGACATCTGTAAAAATTATGTTTATTTGTTTATCAGAATATGTAAAGTGGAATTAATAATTCCACTAGTGTGTAGTATTTAGTATGGTGGCAAACACTACTAAGTGTGTGGCAGACAAAAGCTAAAGGAATATGTCAATGGGAATTGAATTATTTGTCTATAGGGCCCAATGTGCACCCGGAATAATTATTCCACTACTGATTATTCTTAAGCTAAAAGTCTATATAAACTCTCAGGAGAAGACATTCAGAGTATCCAAAAACCCTCTGAAAGTTCTCTCTCTAAGTTTGTATTCCTCTATAAACATTTCCGCTGTAGCAATAAAATCAGTGTGTTTTCCATATCTTATTTTTGCAATATTCCCTTATCGTTCTACGATAATCTTGCAAGATCCAAAATTACCATGCGCTCGATTCGCACCTGGTATCAATACATATAAAATCAGCAACAACTTCAGAAGGAGTGACATCTGGATATAAACCTCCACAAGAGTACACTATGGGTCCTCCTCAATATCCACCTGCTGCAAGATCCAAAATTACCACACGTTCGATTCGCACCTGGTATCAGAGCTAGATTTATTACAAGGTATGGATCGTAACTAAGTTACTTATCTTCTGTATGAGAAAGTGTTTGAATTCTTTGTTGTAATAAGCAAGAAATTGGATAAAAATTGAGCAAAACTCTGAGTTAGTCATAAGATTGTGTTATTATCTGGAGGTAGGCTTTGAGGAAAGGATAATAGAATAAGTACCCGTTAAATCTGAGAAGAGATAGAAGGGGAAAAAGAGACCGAGTCCTTAGAGGTAACACCAGATGATAATAGGATTGCATGACTAGTAAAGGGTTACCAGATAGTTTTCAATCATTAATCAATGAATATTTTGAGCATCGAAAAAGATTGGAATACTTAGATCTGAGTTTGCCTGAGCATAATCTGATAAATATAGAAGGCATAAAACTTGCTTGTTATAAGAAAGGATTTGAGCATCAGTATCATACGGGGGATAAGCAATTGAATGTTTTGTGTGATCTGCAGTTATCTTGTTTGCATAATATTGCTGTTGTGTTTGATCGTGTTAATTTATTGTCAAAAGTTTGATTAAAATATTTTCAATTTTTCAAAGATCATGTAGAAAAACAAGAAAAACAGTTAGAACTTTTAGAAATTATTAACAGAAAACTTAGAAACTTATCACTGATAGAAGAAGTGATAAGCAGTTTGTCAAATCAACCGAAGAAATATGAGAAAGAAATTATTCAAATCTTAAAAGATTTGGAAAGAAAACAACAAAAGGTGGAAGAGTTGATTGAAACTCTACACAAGAAACTTCTTTGATATCCTGGCTCTCGGCTTCACAAGACGAAGAATATAAAGAAGCTTTGAATGCAACTGAATTACTAGGAGTTCCAGCTGAAGGATTCAAAAAGATTGAAGAAGGAATATCAATATCAAAAGCTGCTCCAGTGATTGTAAAACAGAATAATATTTTGATTTACTTGTTAATCAAAATATCACAGAAATTAGAAAAATTAGAAGCTTCATTAGCTAAAAAGAAAGAAGTTGTATCTGAGGACAACAAAATTAAAGAAATCCTTGAACAACTAAATCAAGGAATAAACAGAATAAAGATATCAGAAAAAGGTGAATCTTTACCACCTGTAATTACAAGAAAAGTTTACTATTACAAAAATCCTCAAGAAATATTTGATTCAGAAAAGGCTAAGCTTACAAGGTCAAAGTCAAAATGAGCAGAGAATTTGTTTTGACAGAACCAAGACAAAGCACAGAAGTAAATAGAGGATTAATTCCTGTAAGAAATTCAGAAAATAATCAGTTGATTCCTACAACTGAAGATCAAATTCGTGATTACAGAAGATGGCAACAAGCTATTTCTAATGCGGCACAAAGACTTCCTTTAGGAAGAAGAAGAAATAAAAATAGGCTTAGAGCCTTAGAAATGGATTTAAATCCAGAAGAACAATTAAGACTATCAAACAGACAAAGAGCTAATATAGTACCAGCTGAGGTACTATATACAACAAATTGGTCTGAACCTAGTCATAAAGTATATCAACACTATTCAGAAGAAAGAAAATTGATCATTAATCCTGATGATCAAGAAGAAATGAAGTTAATAACAGAAGAGTCTTATAGAAGACTTCAACAGCAAGGATTACAACACATCCATCTAGGGATGGTGATGATAAGAATACATGCCCTACACAGAAAACAGGCTGGTGTTAAAGCACTAGTAGTAATCAGAGACACTAGGTGGGGAGATGTAAGGGGAATCCTTGGTCAGATGGAAATTGACCTGGCCAATGGAACAGAATTAGTATATTTTTTGCCTGATCAAATGATGTCAATTCAAGATTTCTATAATCATATAGAAATCGTCATTAAAACAATGGGTTATAAGTCATGGATTGGAGGAGAATCTAATCTGCTGATAACAAAGTCCATAGTCACAAGACTTACTAATACAAGTTATGCAGCGTTTAGATATAATGTGACTGATTTGGTGGAATATCTAACTAGTCATGGAGTTAAAGCAATTCCAGGAAAGGCGTATTCAACACAGCATATGGAAGGAGAAAGATGGAATATAAAACCTCCTTCTGGATCAATAGCTAGAGTTCCTCACAATGCCAGTGTATGGGAAAATAATGATGGATCAACAAGTATTAGATTCACTGGATACAGAAATAGAGGTCCAGCCCAGCCCATTAATGTAGATAATCAGGATTTAGAAAATTTGGAAGAAGCAATAGAAACAGCAAATGTTCTTCTACATAAAGAATTTGAAGAAATAAGTCATCAAGAAATAAGACAAATAAATAGAATGTTACCTGAACATTTTATAGAACAAGAAAAGAAAAAGGGGATAATTTGGGATTATCTTGGTGAAGATTGCAAATACATGGTGAAATATACAATTCCTAAAAAGGAAGAACCAGTAATTGTGACTGGTTGGGATTGTGATGAAGAAGAAAATAAAGATGAAGATGAGGAAGAAGAATTACCATGGTATTTACAAAATACCTCAGAAATTAAAGAAAATAAGAAAGAGTATGCTTTAATGGCTGAAGAAATGGATTATCCAAGATTAAGAGCAGAAATTGATTTATCAACAACTCCAAATTTACAGAAAATATTGAAACCAGAAACAATACATATAAAATCAGCAACAACTTCAGAAGGAGTGACATCTGGATATAGACCTCCACAAGAGTACACTATGGGTCCTCCTCAATATCCACCTGCTACAGGTGAAAGAAAAATAGAAATCCCAGAAATAAGAGAAAAATGGAGAAACATGAAAGGAAAATCTGTTGATTATTGGAATCAATGGACATTACCTCCAGCTCAAGTACAAACAGGTGTTATACTGGTATTACCAGATGACATCACAAAGTATGAGGATGTGATCACAAGATAGGAGTCAATAAACATTAATGTGATCAACAGAATGAATTGGACGGATAATCAAGCTAAGGTTATCTATGTTGAAAATCTGTTGGGAGAAATAGAAAAGAGAACATTTCAACAACGGAGAATGGCTTACAGAGAAGAATATGAAGCATTGGTTACTATAGCCGATGACATACAGAACGTATTTTCTCAAATACGAAGAATTATAACCTTGGAAGATCCTTACCAAGGAACAACAATAGCTCAAGATAGAGCATATGCTGATTTAGAAAGGCTTAATTGCCAAGAAATAAGAAACATCATTCAGTTTATGAATGAATATAAATATCTAGCAGCAGCATCAGGACGTATGTTTATAAGTCCTGAATTATCAAAAAAAATTTTCAGAAAATTACCTCCATTAATTGGAAAGAAAGTTGAAGAAGAATTTTTAAAGAAACATCCAGGAAATCAAATTGGTGTATTACCTAGAATACACTTTACTCAACAATACCTGGCAGAAATATGTAAAGAAGCAGCTATACAGAGAGGACTGAAAGACTTAACCTTCTGTTCAAAAATACCTATACCAGGGTATTATCAAGAAGGAAGAAAATATGGTATAAGAAAAGCAAAAAGTTATAAAGGAAAACCTCATAAAACTCATGTGAGAGTTTTCAAAAGAAGAAAACTACCAACACATAAATGTAAGTGTTACATTTGTGGAGAAGAAGGACATTATTCTAGGGACTGTCCTAAACAGAAAGGTAATATTGCTAGAGCAGCAATAGTGGATGGATTATCTTATCAAATTTTTTATTGTTATTACTATTAATTTTCTACTTATTATTAATTTTATTATTTTTATCAATTAGATTTTTTTTATTTTTATCATTAATTTTATTGTTATTATACATAATTTGTTATTATTATTATTATTATTATTATTATTATTATTATTGTTATTATTATTATTATTATTAAAATTTAATTGTATTATTTTAATTAATTATATTTATTTATATTATTTTTTTCTTATTCTTATTAATTTTATTATTCTTAATATTGTTAATTATTATTGTTAATTTTCTACTTATTCTTAATTTTATTATTTTTATCAATTAGATTTTTTTATTTTTATTTTTATCAATAATTTTATTATTATTATACATTATTTATTATTATTATTAACAACTTTATTATTATTATTATTATTATTATTATTATTATTATTATTAAAATTTTAATTGTATTATTTTAATTAATAATATTTATTTATATTATTATTCTTCTTATTCTTATTCTTATTATATTTATTATTGTTATTATTATAAATTATTATTATTAATTTTCTAATTACTATTAGTCTTATTAATAATAATAATATTATTAATTATATTATTGTTATTATTATCAATTTTACTATTGTTATTATTATTAATTTTCTTATTTTAATTAATTGTATTTATTTATATAATTAATCTTCTTATTATTATTAATTTTCTACTTATCATTTTTATTATTAAATTCGTTATTATCATTAATTTTGTACTTATCATATTCCAACATTTTGCGTGGATAATTTTTCAAACTCTACAAAATCAAAAGGAAGCAACGAAAGTAAACTCATATACAACATGAAACAAACTACAATTACAGTATACAATTAATAAAAGGTGCTCACTCAAGCTTGAAAAAGCTTGGATCTCTTCGCTAGAAGCTTCATCTTTTCTACTAACATCTTCAGCAGCAGGCCTTTGTTAATTACTATTTACGAACTCACTTGATGTGGATGGGCAAAGGTCTTCATCTTTCTCTTCTGGATCATTTGTGATGTTAATAGGATACGCAGATGTGACTTCAGAATCAATATGTTCCACATCTGCAGTGGTTTTCGCAATTGCTTTAACTTCAATATTTAAATTACGAGGACATTTACCATTTGAATTTTGCACTTTTTGTGGACACATTTCTTCAAAATCATTGTTCCCAACATGGTCTACCAATTTTGTTAACTCCAAGCAGCTTTTAAAAACTTCTCTCTTAGTAGGGGATTCCTCTTCTAAAGGAGTGCAAATCTGCACCGCCCCCTTAAATCTATAAATTTCCATAGTTTCTCGACCAAGACAAGCATGTTCCCCGTCGTTTTCACAAACCTCCAAATGATTTGCAAAAGCATTAATGTCACCACTTACACTGAAATTATTGTCAGATGCAGCACTAGATATAGATGCATTCAACTTGTTAACATAATCAGAAGACTGGGCATCATCAACTGGAGTAGATTCATCAGCTGCATCTTTTTGGCTCATATTCAACTCTGATGTGTTTAACTGGCCATTCTCAACATTCTGCTCTGATTCTGAAATAGGGGCTATTAAGACATGCCCATCCACGCTCACCAAGATCACTTCTGAATCTAAACCATGAGGTTCTGCAAGAGGATCACTATCTAAATTTTCATATCTACCATAACCATATTCTTATATCTCAACTGAACCCTCTATGGAAGATTGCTCGTCTTGGAAGTCATAATATCTGTGTTCTACATCAGATTCTGTCCTCTCAAGTTAACTTACACGTGATGAGTCACACTCCTCTCGCAATTGAGCAAAATCAGAAACACTATGCTTTAGTTGACTAATGTGCACTATGTTCTTCAATGGCGGAGTCAGGAATGTCCTGAAGCCGGGGCTGAATGGACAGCGATGGACTGGCGGTGAAGACTTTCGACAAATTCAAAATTAATTCAAAAAATAATTTCACAAAGCACATTCATAAATGAAGTTGACTAAAATATTCAAATTACAATGTCTTTACACATTTTTAGAGACATTAGAGCTAATGGATGATAATTGTTTTCCGCGAGTCGCCATGGCTTGAAACAGTTGTAAAATAGTCTCTTTATCAATTTTTTGAAGATTTCTCTCTCATTGTATACCACCATTATGTCATTCATCCATTTGTCTCCCATCCTATTTCGCAAATCATTTTTTATAAGTTTCATTGCAGAAAACACTGTTTCGACAGATGCTGTCAAAATTGGAAGGATCAATGTCAATTCAATTAAACAATACACCAGCGGAAAAGCTTTATCTCTTCCAGAAGCAACCAAAATCTTTGCTAGATTTCCAAGATTTTCAATATTGAAGAACTCGGCCTTGTCAATTATATCATTAATATAAGTTCTAAGTTAATAGGGAAGAGTCAGTCGTTCACTCCAATAGAAGTCATCCGGGTAAAGTTCTGAGAGACGGACCAATTTATCAAGATTGAAATTAGAGAAGGAGTTCTTTGGACTAAGATAATTCATGCAAGTAAGCAATTCTGTATTTGCTTCTGGAAACCGATGCTCCATCTCTTGAATAATTAAATCAAGAACC
>JANZXP010000002.1:32345107-32356172 GCA_027576715.1 Erythroxylum flavicans
GAACTCATGAATACCATCAGTGAAATGCGAAAAGAACAGTTAGAAGCTGAGGTTAATCATGAGGAAGAAATGAAAGACTTAGCAGAAACACAAGTGCATAGTCAAAGAAATGAGGGAATATATCAGGCTTATCAAAAGAAGTCTGATGAATCAAGTGAAGAAAGAAGACATCCTCGTCATTTTCGATCAATAGAAGAATGGGCAGCTGGTACCAGATCAACAAGACGACAAGGATGGGGAAAATGGCCAACTAAGAGATCATAGTGTGGCAGACAGCATCTGACACTATGTCACAAGAAAGGAAATGTCTCCTTAATTATATGGACAACTGTCCAAAACTTTATTACTTTTATTTTGAAACGTCCACTTGGCATTCTTCTGTTTAAAGAGAGTACTATTGTCTCAATAATTATCCCACTCAGAAGAAATAATTTAGGCAACTTGCATCAATTTTCTACGAGGGCCCAGAGTGCACCCGGATTGATGAGTTAACCTCAATTATTATTTCTAAACTTTTGTAAAATCAGGCCTACATATATATGGTCTATCATGTAACTTAGAGGGTACCTCAGTAGCAATTCAAAGCACTAAAGCTCTCTCTCTCGACTTTGTAAA
The DNA here is from genome assembly GCA_027576715.1 of Erythroxylum flavicans. Classification (NCBI taxonomy): domain Eukaryota; kingdom Viridiplantae; phylum Streptophyta; class Magnoliopsida; order Malpighiales; family Erythroxylaceae; genus Erythroxylum; species Erythroxylum flavicans. The sequence continues at coordinate 32,345,723 of JANZXP010000002.1, forward strand.
AATTCTTTGATAAATAAAAGTTTGGTTTGGTTTGCTTGTTACTCATTGAGATAATCCGCCCTCATTAATAGTGTCTCTCAAGATCTTACTGGGCAAGGCAAAGCAAGATAACAGAAGATCATTCATTTCAACTTGCATATCGTTCAAACATTGCGCATATAAGATAACTCTTGAATTGGTATTTCTTGGACTTAAACCTTTCATTTGTTTGATAGTTCTATACCTGTTAGTCTTTTGTCTTGGATTGGGAGATAACAAGAGAAGAAGTACTCGTGGAGCCGAGGAAGGCGTGTGAAGAGAAAAATTTACGTTATCTTTACAATTAGGACAAAAACTAAAAGGGAATTAGAGGCATATGAGTGAGAGGTTTAGACAATCAATTGAAAATTACTATCAACATAGAAAACCATTGGATTATTTAGATCTAGCGTCTGAGAAAATTTTTGAAACAAAATCCATTGAAGGAATAAAGTTTGCATGTTATAAGAAAGGTTCTAAGCATGTTTATCATTCTAAAGACAGGCAGTTAAATTTCTTGTGTGATTTGCATCTGAATACCTTGCATAATGTATATGTTGTATTTGATAGACTAAATGTACTTTCTAATGTTTGTTTAAAACACTTTTATTTATTGCATGAAAATTTTGAAAAGATAGTAGAAGCAGAAACTATCGAAAAGAAATTAAGAAAAATTCCAACAAAAAGTGAAGTTGCAAAATTGATTTGTAGTTCAGCTAATCAATCAAGAGGAACAGAACAAGAAACATTCCAACAATTCAAACAGTTGGAAAAGAAATTAGATAAGCTTGAAGTGGTAATAAGTCAGCTGCATAGCCAGTGGACTTAATGTCCTATTTGTCTGTTCTAAAGGACGAAGAGTATCAAGAGGCACTTGCAGCAACAGAATTGTTAGGACCACCAGCAGAAGGATTCAAGAAAAGTGAAGAAGTTTTACAATCTTCAAAAGCGATATTAACAGCAGTAAAACAGAACAATAGTGTGATTTACCTACTGGTAAAAACACTAAAGAAATTAGAAATTTTAGAAACCAGAATTGAGGAGAGACTTTTAAAAACTACAAAAGAGAATCTGTAATTCCAAGAGACTCTTGAAAAACTAATTCAGGAAGTCAACAGAATAAAGATATCAGATAATACAACGCCTCCTGCTATAGTAAGAAAATCTTATTATTTCAAAAATCCTCAGGAGATTTTTGATAAAGAAAAATCTAAATTAGTTAGATCTCAATCAAAATGAATAGATCAAGACCAAGCACGAGTACAAGACCCACTGTTTCCTTTGAAGAGCCAAGATCTGCGGAAGAAAGAAATATGAGATTATTACCCATAAGAAATACTGAAAGAAATATTATAATTCCTACATTACAAGAGGATCAAATTAGGAATTACAGAAGATACAATCAAGCAGTAAAGAATGCTATAAACCGAGTAAAAGGTAATAGCAACAAAAAGAAAATTTTGGAAATGAATATAGATCCAAATTATCAGTTGAGTATATCCAATCAAAGAAGAGCATCTATGGTCCCAGCTGAAGTTTTGTATACCTCTAATTGGAATGAGCCCAATTATAAGGTATATCAACATTATTCTGAAGAAAGGAAGCTGATAGTAGGAGAAAAGGACCAAGAAGAAATGAAGATGATTACAAAAGAATCATATCAGAAATTAAAAATGGAGGGATTAGACCATATACATCTTGGTATGGTTATGATCAGAATTTTTGCTCTACACAGAAAGAAAGCAGGAGTCAAAATATTGATAGTTATAAGAGATACCAGATGGGATAGTGATGAAAGGGGACTCCTTGGACAAATGGAAATTGACCTCTCAAATGGAACAGAATTGGTTTATTTTCTACCAGATCAAATTATGACCATCACAGATTTCTACAATCATATGGAAATTGTGATAAAGACAAAAGGTTATGAATCATGGGTTGAAGGTGAAGCTAATCTTTTGATAACAAGAGGTGTGGTGGCAAGATTAACAAATACCAGTACAACAGCATTTCGATATAGAAATGAACATCTCTTAGATTTTCTATCAACACAAGGAGTTAAAGCATTGGTTGGAAAAGAATATTCATCAGAACCATATGATGGAGAAAAATGGGTGATAAAACCATCAAAAGAAACAATTTGTAGGATTCCACAAAAGGCTCAGATTTGGGAAAATAGAGATAAATCAATGAGTTTAAGGTTCTCTGAGTATCAAAAGAGGACAGTAAATAAATATGAAGATTCAGAAGTAGATGAAGAAGAAATAGAGCGTGCCTTGGTAATAACACACAAAGTTATTAAACAAGAAGAAAGGCATATTAACAGAATGTTGCCTGATCACTTTATACAAAGTGAAAAAGAAAAAGGAATAATATGGGATTATCTTGGAGAAGATTGCAAGTATATGGTAAAATATACAATCCCAGAAGAAATAGATGATCCAGTAATATGTACTGGATGGGGAGATGAATTTGAAGAAGAAAATCAAGATACCGTTCTGGTATTTGAAGAAGAAAATATGAAACAAGATGAACAAAATACATTGTTCATGGCAGAAATAGAAAATGTGGAGATGGAGTATCCAAAGTTAAAAACAGAGGATCTAGTAGAAGCTCCATATTTACAAGAAATAATAAAATCAGCATCAACATCTCAAGTTGAGTCAGGATATAGACCACCTACGGATTATACAATGGGTCCTCCTAATTATCCTCCAGCAACAGGTGAACAAAGGATGAATGTTCCAGAAATAGGAGAAAGATGGAATAAATTCAAAGGAAAAAGGATGAATACCTCAAATGAATGGGTATTACCATCTGCACAAGCACAAACTGGAGCAATATTAGTATTACCAGAGGATATTTCGCAATATGAGGATGTTATCACAAGGTGGGAATCAATCAATACCAACTTCATTAATAGAATGAGTTGGGTGGATAATCAAGCCAAAGTCACCTATATAGAAAATCTATTAGGTGAAGTGATGAAAAGAATGTTTCAACAATGGAGATTGGTTATCCACAAGAATATGAAATGCTAGTGACAGCAGCTGATGATACACAAATTGTGTTTTCACAAATAAGAAGAATGATAACCCTTGAAGATCCATATCAAGGTTCTACAGCATTTCAAGACAGAGCCTATGCAGATTTAGAAAGACTAAACTGCAAAGAAATAAAGTATATTGGGCAATTTCTACAAGAATATCTGACATTAGCATCAATGTCAGGAAGATCTTTCTTAAGCCCAGAATTATCAGAAAAATTCTTCAGAAAATTACCTGAAATGTATGGTAAAAAGATAGAAGAAGAATTTAAAAAGAAACATCCAGGAAATACTATAGGGATTATACCAAGAATACACTTTACTTGGTTATATCTCAAAGAAATGTGTCAAGAAGCGACAATGCAAAGAGGATTAAAGGATTTGAATTCTCTTTGTACTCAAATACCTATTCCAGGGTATTATAAAGAAAATAAGAAATATGGTTTGAGAAAAGCAAAATCCTATAAAGGAAAACCACATGATACACATATACGTGTATTCAAAAGAAAGAAGCCTCCAACTCATAAATGCAGATGCTATACTTGTGGAGAAATTGGACATTATTCAAGAGATTGTAAGAATCCCAGAGGCAACATTGCAAGAGTGGCAATGATAAAAGAATTAAATCTACCTTAAGATTGGGATGTAGTATCTGTTGATATGAATGAACCTAATAGTGATGGAATATTATCAGTTTCAGAAGGAGAGGAACTGGATCATACTGCAGTGTTAAAAGCTTTAACACTGGAATCAGAAGAATTTGTCTTTGTTTTAAAAGACGAAGAAACTGTGAAGAAACATCATTGGTTAGAAAATGTCAACCTATCAGAAGAAATGAATGAGTGTAAGCATAGGTGGCAACATAATCAACCAATCAACTTGGTTGGAAAAGAAAAATGTGTCTTTTGTAATAATTATTGAGGCCACAGTATCATTCTTTTAACAAAAGAACGCCAAGTGGACGTTCAAAAATAAAAGTAATAAAGTAATGGACAGTTGTCCATATAATTGAGGAGACATCTCCTTTCTTGTGATGTGGTGTCAGATGCTGTCTACCACATTATGAATCCTTAGTCGGCCACTTTCCCCATCCTTGTCGTCTTGTTGATCTGGTGCCAGCTGCCCATTCTTTTACTGATCGAAAATGATGAGGATGTCGTTTGTCTTCACTTGATGATTCATCAGACTTTTGATAAGCCTGATATATTCCCTCATTTCTTTGACTATGCATTTGTATTTCAGCTAAGTCTTTCATTTCTTCTTCATGATTCACCTCAGCTTCCAATTGTTCTTTTCGCATTTCACTGATAGTGTTCATGAGTTCTTCCACTTCTTGTTGAAGCCGGATAATTTCTTGATTATAAACTTCAGTCAATGGACTGTCCCTGGATTCTTTTTTAATAAAGATTTCTTCATTGAGATCAACATATTGCATAATATATTCCAGAGCATCATTAAAAGCATAAAAACCTTTGAATTTAGGTTTTGCTAATAATGCTATCTTTTTCATCAATGTGGAATAATAGCAATATATACCTCGATCTGGACCATTAATCAGGGCATAATAGGAATAGCTTTTACCTATTGGTGGTTCCATTATTTTGCTGAAGTAGTACTGCAAAGCACAGCATGCATTCTGCTTCTGTCTGCTATTATTAGCTTTCCAAATTAATGAAACTTCTTAAAAATTGTTCATGCAAAATTTCCATGATAAATGCTTCATCCATTTGTAATATGTTATATCTTAAAGTTAAGTAATGATGAGACAATGTCAAAGTAGGAGTAATATCAAAATGATATAGAGTAAAGGAAAGTTGATATAGATGAAAATGTTTTCTTTTGATAGAGAAAAATAAGTTAAAAATATATTATAAGTGTAAAGAGCAAGGAAAAGAAATGGTAATAATAACTATAATAGTTGTTTGTATTAGAGTTGTAACTACTTTTTAGAGCTTAATTAACAATATAATACTTTTCTCTCTCTTCTCTCCTCTTCTCTTCTTCATTATCTATTGATCTTTAAATAACTTAATTCCTAAATTCTAAGAACCCTAATTCAATTCTTGAATATTAGTCTGCTAACCTTATAGTTAACAGGCACGTGGTAACCATTTATATATCAATGTTGTCCCTCTTCCTTGTTTAGAGCTTAATTTTTTCATTGTTATTTTCTCTAAATGGTCACTATGTTGGAACTCACACCATAGTTTGGTTCTTGCTGTGATAATAAAGATTCCATAACGTCCTCTTTTACATCAAAACTTACATATGATATCTTGGGCATAACTAGCAGACTTGATTAGTCTAGTGATGTCTTTAGTTGCATTATAAATTGCCTTATATGGATGTGTTTTATCCATCTTATTGTATTTTGAATACATGTTAGTAAGAGCAGTAACTAAAAGTTATTCCCTTTCAATCCATTTTTTTTACGTATTATGAATCCACTCTTTTGACCAAAGTAATAAGTACTATACTATTCCAGTCAGTATCGGTTGATATATGTCAGATTGGTCAAAAAATGATATTCATCATCTAGTTTTTAAATCTAGTTAAGATACTAGCTAGTATTGAGACTAAACTGAAATTTACGAAAGTTTTAACAACCAAGATTAAAAAAAATTCTAACCTTAATTGTTCCAAGTGTCGACTCTACCATTGCTACTATTCTCTCAAAGAAAGTGGAAAAAAAAACATCAACTCTCTCCCTTCCTCATTGTCATCACTTGTTCCCTAGACATATTTGTCATTATTGCTTGACGCCAGGCTAGATTCACTGCTCTTTGCATTTTGTCTTCTCCATCATTGTCAACTATTTGTGGTTCATCCATCTTTATCTATTTGAAGAGAATAGCTTTTTCACTCCACAATAAATACATGTGTAGAAGGAAATTATCAAAATATTCTATTATTAATATTTCTATTTTTGTGTTCGTTGTTGTTAGGATAAGCTTTCATGGTTTATAAACTTTATGTCATTATTGTTATTGTTTAAGAAATCTATAAATAAGGTTTTATCATATTTATATATCTTCATTTGAGTTGGAAATTGTTAAAGGACTCTCCTCTATTGTTTTTGACCACTTTTTTGTGAAAGTTTTTAAAAATATGCTAAATGACATAGGGAAAATGATTAGTGTGAGAGATAACTTAGTTAGGTGTATGATGTGAAAGTTTGGATACATACTTTATTTTAATGGTTGGGATTATTCATTATTCCCTAGTTAGATAACCAAATAGTTCTAATTAGATATTTTCTAAAACTACAAGCTAGGATAGGAGAATTAGACATTTTAATTAAAATTACTTTAAACTTTAATCTTTAATAGAGTTTCTCTTTTTATTGTTGTTAATGAACTGATTTGATTATAATTTAGTAAGTCCACTAGTAACCTAATTTAAGTGAGTTTTAATTTTGGAAATACTCAAAACAAAAATTTTGAGTGATGTTAAGTAGAAATCTAATTAAAAAACCAACAAGTATAACCATTGAAGTTAGAACTAACAATTTCATATGTTTAAGAAATTGAAAGACCAAAAGGAAGAAGGATGAAATATGGTTAACAATTTTACAGTTGTGACAGATGCTTTATACCTTAAAGGTAAATATGAACTAAATTAGAAAGTTTTAACTATAAGAATGAAATGAAACATATTATTTTGGCATAATTAAAAAATTGACACCCTAAAAGATAATAATTAAAAAGTTGACATCCTAAAAGATAATATTATTTTACTATCATCTGCTAAACTTTATTTTAATTTGAAATTATCGTTTTATTTTACATATGTTTACATTTATTTTTATAGATAAATAGAGGAAACTTCAAATACTCTTAACAATTCAACCTCTTTAAAAATGATTTAACTTGGACTTATACAAGATTAGATCCTGGTATGAAGAATGATACCATATGTTCGAATTGTGACAAAATTTTGAAAAGTGGCGAAATCACCAGACTAAAGAGACATTTATTTGGGATCAAATATGTTATGTAACCTTATAATAAAGTTAATCGTGATCTAAAATGACAAATGAAAACTTTGCTTGAAGAGTATTAGAATGAAAAAGAAAGAAGAAAAAGATTGAATTGTGAAATTGGAAGTGAAAGTTCATTTTTCATTAGTGAGAATGATACTAACAATATTGAAGTTGGTATTCCTACCCAAAAATAAGATATTATTGTAATTGGTAGAAGGAAAAGAAGATAACAAATGTCCTTTTTTGCTCCTCGAACAACTATTGGATCTTAATATTTAATTCGTAGTGCATTATAATTAAAAGAAGTAACTCATAATGTAAAGATGGTAATGGGTAGATGGTGGTATGATGTAAATGTATCATTCAATGTTGCTTAGTCTTACTATTACTAACCAATGATGGATGTCATTGCCTATAATGGTCCAAGATATAAAGCTCTATCAATTGATGACTATATAGGTAATCTTCTGGACAATTATATTATTAAATTAAAGAGATTTGAGTGAAAGAGGGACTTATAAAACTTATGGGTGTTCAATAATATATGATGGCTGAACAAAACTTACCTTGGCTCTCTGCTAGAGTATAGATAAGTGATTGTTGATAGCTTGCATATATTTGTAAAGTAATTGCTTTTCTTTGGATAATAGAAGAGGATCATTAGGAGAGAGACCAATTTGGCATTGAATATATGTAAATTCATTCTTGGCAAAGTTCAAAGTAATTCTAGTTCTAGAGCTCTTTAAAGAGTTAAACAACTTGAGTTCTTTTTTTAATAGACATGAGTTTTTGAACACAAATGAACTATTTGGCACCCACAAAAAGGCATTCAGAATCTTTTCTATAAACATCCAAGAAGCCAGTTTCATGCCAAGTTTATTACATATATAGTTTGTGTGTTAGATCAAATGAAAACTTAAGCTTAGCATAAGTGGCAAGAATACAAAGTTAGATAACTAAAACTATCATTTTATTCCATATTAGTTAAATCAATATAATGAGAATCATAAAGTTACAAGTATACGTGTATTCTTTTGATTATGAACCATATGAAAATTGTCAAACTTATTAGGTTGAAACATAACCAAATTAACTTTTGTTGAAAGGATGACAACATTGAATTGTTAAATTTTATGTATGTGATGTGTTGAATATAATAACAATTCATAAAAGGATGAACACATGTATTTTATTATATTTATTAATGACTTTATATGATAGGGTCATGTATATTAAATGAAATATAGAGAAAAATAGAGTAAGAGATACTGTGTGATGTAAATTTTATTTCTTCTATCGTTATACCTAGTGCAACAACTTATCTTCAATAGTTATAATTAAGTTAATTAACCAGATTCTATATTAGATATGGCATGATAAGACTTTATAAGAGTTGAAATTAATGAATTTAGAATGTGATGCTCAATTAAAAGCATATACTATCCAACAAGTTTACAACTAAATCAAATAATATAAAGGTATGAGATATCCAGAAAGGTTAGTTATCATATTACAAATCTTATTGAATAAAATGTTTGTTTTAATTAAGACATATAGGAGAATGGTTCTTAAGATAAGTAGTGGGAGTAAAATAAAGTTTGAAAAAGTTCAAAACTCATACTAATATATCCAATTATAGTTAGTGCCTTTGTTGATAAATTTGATGTATAGTGTTTTTTCGGAAATTATTTTTTTTGAGAAATAAATTTGATGTATAGTTGAAAGGTTATAAGATGTTGAAATATTTATTTTTATGATAAATTCAAAGATTTTATTTTAGAGATGACTGTGAATTTATCAAGTCTACAAAAACATCAATGCGAGTATATTTTTACTCTTCAGTAAAAGTATATAATGACACAATACTTTTTGAGAATAATAATTAAGATTTTTTAATTGTTAAAGATATGATAATCTAAGAACAATTTTTATTATATATGAAAATGCAATAACTTAATTATGAGAATTAGATCTATAGAGATAGATATAAAAGTTTTATACCTATTCTAGTCAAAGTATATATCTAATGAACTAAAGGTGTTTAATATTTGAGATATTTGATACCTATGAAGCAAAAAAGATATTCGTTGTTCTATATGTGAGTTGATATTTAAGTTCAAAATTATATGAATATTCACTTTATAAATAAATCTTAGTTAAGGTATATTTTTATTTAAAACAATATTATTTTAAGATTGGAAAGGTTTCAATATAGCATTAATTGCTAATCAAACCATGATACAAATTTCGTTTAGTGGAAATTATTATTTGGATCAAAAGGTTCTTTAATGAACTTAGTATAGTTCTTTACATTGGTCCAAATAATAATGTAATGTAGAACATTAGAGGCATTAGGTATGTGAGAAGAGCTAAGATCTCATCAAATATCCAAGTATGTGCTTAAGTAATTTCTCTTAATTATGATAAAAGTTGTAAGATTTAAGCAAGTACTTACAAAAGTAAATCTTATAGAATTTTCTCATTAAACCATTGTCCCAATAGTAGCATGATTTCCATATGGTGATACTATATAAGATACTTAAGCGATTTGCTTAGTGCAAGTGAGAGATTGTTGGAGTATGTTTTACAAGCAATCAGTTAGTTATAGATTTTATGACACAATTAATTAAAGATTATTTATCTTTATATTTTTATCACTTATATTTAATGCTTAATGCTAAAGATAAAAACCTTGAAATAATTTTGTGCAATTAAAATTATGATAAGATCATATTTATTATTCTTAAATTGTTTTTCGTTGTAGTTTCATTAAGATGAGATGTTAATGGAATAGTAAAACTAGCATATATTCTGTTTCTTTCAAATGAAAAAAAGTAAATGATCTTATAAATTAAAGTATAGAGATACTTAAATAAATATGTGAATTCTTGTTAAAGAATAAAGGGGCGGTTAGTTCGTACAGGGGAATGATAATAGGAATAAGAATGAATATAGTGAGGAATGAGAATGAATATTATCATTATAATTATAATAGTTAGTTAAGAGGAAGGAATGATTACTATTACCATTACCATTGATAGCGGTTGGTTTGTAAAAAATATTGAGAAACAAAAAATTATTATATTTTAACTAATTAATTAATTAATAATATTTTAATTAATTATATTGTAATTTATTATATTTTAAATAATTATTAATAATATTTTAATTAATTAATTATAATTAATTACAATATTTTAATTAACAAATAATTACATTTTAATTAGTTATATTTTAATTAATTATATTTTAATTAATTAATTATAATTAATTACAATATTTTAATTAATGAATGATTTATATTTTGATTATTATATTGTAATTAAGTAATTATATTTTAATTAATTATAATGTAATTAATTAATTAATAATATTATTTTAATTAATTATATTGTAATTAATTA
>JANZXP010000002.1:32362335-32374063 GCA_027576715.1 Erythroxylum flavicans
AGAGTGTATACCTTCTTTTGAGGTGAGTTGGGGAAACCATATTTCTCAAATAGAATTGGAACATCCTAAGACGTGCTGAAGGAATTGTATGTGAATTTTGAACCTAGGCAATGTAGAGTAAAATTAAACTTCAAATGGATGCTAATATGCCTATGTATTTAAGAAACAATATTATTTTGAATAACATTTTACACTTGGAGTGTAAAAGATGACGTCTATTGCATGAAATAATGTTTTAAAATTTACATATGTATGATCGAGCCATATTTGCCATTTACATGTGTCCTTTTTGGCTTAGAGCCATCACAAGGTTTCATTTCATCAGTTGGACCGATGCCTTACTTGATTTCATACTTAAAATTGAATATGATTTGTTTTGTGATTGGTGAAGTAACGATTGGCTAATCGTGTGCTGGGCACAACTGATTTAGCGACCTCGTACCCTTGACGCTGGTACATAAAAGTCGAATCTTCGTATCGACACCTTTCTATAGGACTTGCGGGTGATTCTACACCTAGGTTCTAGACACCAACGAGGTCATCACCTAAGGTCATAACGCTCTTGTCGATTGTAGTCCAAACTCACCACAGATGAAAGTTGAGCCAACACCTAGGATCAGTGGGTGTGCGTGCTAGTTTGGCCGACTAGTGATGTCACACATGATTGTTTTGGCTTACCCTGATATTTGTTTTTCTGACGAGATTTGATTAATACATGTGATGTTTTTATGCTTTTGTATATTAGAACTGAAACCTATGTTCACTGGATGAGTGATTAATAGGCTAGGCCTATATGGTTCCTAACCAATATACGTTGAGTTATAGGCTAGGCTTATGTGGTTCTATGTGTTATATGTTCACCTTATGGGATATCTAAATCGTCTTGGTGTGTATCGAGTTCTATTCGCTATATATGTTTTTCCTGCTCACTGAGTACATAGTGTACTCACCCCCCTCCATTTTCCAACCATGTAGGTTAATTTAGTGAGCTTGAAGCTCTGTGAGGATTGTGCTGTCTTTTAAAGTTTTCGGGACATTACTGCTCGTGGGTAGCCTCTATTTTGTATTTTTGTTGCATAGTGGCTCGTGAACTGCTTTCTTTGGGTTGGTTATATGAATATGCTTTCTAATATTATAAATTTGACTCTAGATTGTTTTAAAATTGTATAAGACCTTATGTATGATCTTTGATACTGTTATTGGGATTGCTTTAAGTAGACTTTAAAGTCTTGAAGTTGTGGTAACATTTTTGGTGTGAATATAAAAGTGTTTAAAATTGTTTGTAAGTTTTGGGATTTTTAAAATACAGCCGTTGTGCTGCCCAAAATTTTTTAAAAATAAATATATCCATAACGAGGAGAAGATGTTCAATTAGCCTTGCATAGTCGGAATAAGGACACCATTAATGTCCTTAGCTAGAGTATGTGACGGTTGTCATGGGCCCGATGTGGTACCGGGTCGTGACAACAATAATGTATATAACTTACTTAAAAAGAAACTATGCTAGTCCTTCTTCTTTAAAAGCATCAACACAAGAAATCCCTTACAATTTTACTTTTATTTTGATACATGCTAAAAAATGTCATGTCAAATTATAACAGTAAAAAAGTTCAAAGGAAAAAGCTTTAAAGGTATCAAACTTATTATGTTTAAGCTAGTATTGATATTACTTCAGGCTTAAATAGTAGCTTGACCTACGCAATATACATTATCCTTTATTGGAAAAGAATAACAACAAATCTTTATTTTGATCCAGAGGAATAACAACAAATCTTTATTCTGATCCAGATGAATTAGGATATGATGAGGATTACCACAAATATTGTTAATATCTTAAATCTCAAATTTGAATTATGCTGAAGTTCTTTATACATTATTTACATAAAAGGAAATATTACGAAAATAGGTAAACACATCAATGCGTTATCATTCTTATTCAAATATTTCATACATTCTTTGCTTTACTAACTTGAGTTTGCAAATAATAACATCGGAAGAAGCTCTAATACAAATTTTATTAGACCTGATAAATTAAAGAGAGTACTAAAAGCACGCAGACCTTACTATCTGAAACAAAATAGTTTGCAAAATTTCTATCGACATCATTTGATATGAGGCAACATCATTTAACCTGTGATCAGTTGCTCCATTATCTAACAACTAAGATTTTTGTATGTTGAAAATGAGAAACATATAATTTGATTCCATTACAGAAGTAACAATTACAATACTCATAATTGTTATTAAATATTGCACTATAGTTAGAGGTTAAATCAAATCCAAAATCTTATCACATTGCCCCTTAGTGAAAGTTATTACTTTAGATGTGTTTTAATGCATTATTAAGATAAAACACTGTATAATGTTTTTTAACTTTTTTTAAAAAAATATGTGTTTGATCAAATTGTTAACCTTGAATTTGATTAGCACTATTAATATGATATCCACCTAACTTATTCTTTTTGTTGTAATTAGGTGGAAATCTGTGAAGTTTGTAACACCTATCCACAGTGGGGTTTGTTAAACCACAATGCCTATATAGCAAATTACTTTTTAAAATTTTGTATTTATTGAATCAATCTTATTTGCAATGGTATATTTTCCGTAGAAGTTTCGACTCCATTATACCAAAATATAGAAAAATGTCTTTTATACTACAATATCATCATAAACATTTGATTCACAATAGGTAAATGATCTAAAAGTAATATATGAGATTTGATTGCACTTTTATCACTTGGACCTTAAGAAAACAAATTGCATAATCATCTTATTTCCAAGATCGAATAATATTCAACAAAAGATAAGAGCAACTTGGCTTGCAAGTACACTTAAGCTTGAAATTATAAAGTTCTTGACAAAACAAACAAACAATTAGAGAATTAACATACCAATAATGTTGAAAATATAATGGTTATATATATGTCTACTTAATTACTATATCCATGAAAAGGTTGTAGAGCGACAGTCAAAGGGCTTTACAACAATCTCTTTATGAATCTTTACTACCAAACAAGAGCCTATAAGGAACTACACACACTAAAGCCTTGAAAATTGAAATGATAGACGAGGACAACAATTTCACCACATTACCTTCATTATCTGGCTAATTGCATATGCAGTGCCTTTGATAGCAATGGAATAAATAATAATGTACCTTAACTGGATTGGTTTTTAGAGTTGATGGCTATTTTGAAAGATGGATTAGCAGATAAGACAAAATATTTAATAGAGAAGTATAATAAGGAGATTATCCTATGAATACTTGATCATTGATTGATGCATAATAGAAAAAGATTATACCTTAGAAACCTTGCAGTAGGAAAAGGAAGTGAACCACCAGCAAACACATGTTGTGTTCTAACATGCCAGTGTCTAGAGGAAAATCAAATCATGAAACCAAAAGAAGCCATCAAAAGAGCTAGCTTAGAATGGAAGTATGAAATCCTAGCTATTCTAGTATTTGGAAGGCATGTCTTAACAATTGCTAGCCAAGGGGGTAAAAAGTTAGCAAGTAATACACTTAGTGACACCAAGGTGATGTCTGCCTTCTTTTTTGAATAGAATTAAAAGCAAAACAATTATCAAAAGAAAACTTTATGTTTTTTATCCAGAAAAGATGTGTTTCTTATGTGCTTGTGGGTCAGTCAAGGGCACTAATGCAAGTCAAGTGTACTGTTCCTACAATTAGGCAGGTCTAGACAATTAAACCCATAATTTAGTCAGTTATACTAGAATGTAATTTTCTACTCCTAAGGTTTTTAGGAGTAGATCACCCTTAAATTGGTTGTACTGTCCTCATATCATACTACTCCCTTGACATAACTGAATCCACAAGTTATAAAGTCTTCTAAGATAATACAAAGTTGTTCGCTAACTATTTACTCTGTGATCACTTAAGAAATTGGTGTACTTTGGTCCTTTTTCTGTATTAATAGAATTTATACTATGCATATAATAATCTGTAAGTCAAGTAATTTGAGTAAATTATTTGACAAGTCAATAATTTAAAATTAAATAATAAACTTTACTAAAAATTTTAATATACTTATATTTCTAACTAATTATCTTCTTTAAATTTTTTGGACTAATAAGGTTATATTTCAGTACTTTATAAACGACGTAGTTTAGTTAAACAATTTAATAAAACTTAATTAGTTAGTTTAATTAATTTTGACGTATATAAGTGTTAAAGATATCTGTCTTATGTGACAAGTCACGTCAGCAACGTTAACGGAGATATTAATATTGAGCTAGAATTGAAAAAATTAAAAATTTGAACATTTAATTGTCACTTTTTAAATTTTGTGCTATAATTACAAAATTGAATAAAGTTTGAGATTTTTCTTTTGTAATTAACCCATTTTTATATTCTTTGTCCAAATATTTATTTTTACTTTAAAAGAAAAAAGGCAACATTAAAATATGATTCAATATTCAAAATAGATGCTTAAAATTGTGAAAACTAAATTAAGTTCCCAGTTTTTACCAAGGATCGTAGATAAGTGTTTGAACATCATCTACTGACTCAATAAGAAGAAATATTTGCTTACGAAGATTTTAATTTGAGTGGAATCTGAAGACTTCTTCCTCTTCTTCTTCTTCTTCTTATTATTATTATATGGACAAATACTGTTAGTTTGACGACAAAGACTCATGCTGGAGTGCTTGTCCTGGTGTTCTCTACCGTTCCCCACTTATCTACTTTTTAAGAGGATTGCTCACATCTTCCATTAACACATGAGTGCCAAAAGACAAAAGACTATCAGGATTATACATATATGAGCGTATGCGTGTGTTTTGTGCAAGGAAACTTTTGCTTGCATTCATTATTTCTCCTATCACTGAAATGGGGTGACAATTTGGGTCCACTTATTTTGTGAGAAACAGCTGTTGTCTTCCCAAATCCAATCTCGAGGAAAGGAACGGTTCCTTTCCTTTCCCAGGCTAATTATATCTAGCAAGGAAACCACCAGGGCCCATGGAGGAACTTAAAACTTCCACTATTGGACCAACTTCCACTATTGGAAGTTGGTCCTGAAAACCACTTGCTGCTACTAAGTTTTACACGTCAAAGCTTCAACTTGTTGTAGCTATCACCTCATTTGTGCCTCTAATGAAAGTTGCAATCTTTCACTCACAAAAAGCTTAGACATAAAGCAACATATCCTTGTAAAACATTCACAATTGTGAAGAACTCAAAGGCATGCATGTGAAGTTATCGCTAACTTCAGAGCAGAGTTAACCAATAAAGTTTGCTTCAATATCTAGCCAGACTACACAAAGATCATGGAAGTTCTGCTTATGGAACTTTCATTAAATGATTTATTAGATAATCGAAAAAATAGAGTTTTGATTGCTTTCTGGTTATGCTACAGCTTTTCTTCCCAAGAAAAATCACCAGCATCACCCCTTGTAATACATTATCTGTACTAAAAACCATGTTTAATAATCTTACATTTGATGGCCTATACAAACTATACAAACCGCAGTACTAAGAATATAATACAAGACTATGTTATAGTTTTAGAATACAAAGAGGCATAGAAGAAAGCAACAGCAAAGGAAAATTGAGATTCTGTTAAGTGACTTGTCTGCCTGCATTTCCTGCCTCCTCAGCCGTGGGTTACCGCTACCAACAAGGTAGTACGAGTTGGGGTAAGCATATAAGCTCTGAGAATTCCCGAAAACCCTGGCAGAATCCATCCTCCCAAACATTCCTACAAATGGGTGGTGTAAGCGTGTCAGTGCAGTTCTTCTGTCACCAAGTAACGGAGATGAAGGTTCTTCAACACTGTAGTGATTCTGGTAAGGATTACGATAAGGAAGCCGCTGACCATTTTGGGGCATGCTACATACCACAGCTTCAGTGCCACAAGCTGGTGGGCGAGGGGGTATGACCATGCCCCTGCAGGTTGTCTTACCTTGAACCTCAGCTTCAGCTGGTGCCTGACCACGCCCATAGAGGGGAACCATGGTAGTATGTGATATATCAGCCTTGCAAACTGGGCATTGTGGGTGTTCATCTGAGGCTAGAGAGGCACTCTGAACATGGAGCCACTTGTAGATGCAGGGCCAGCAGTAGAGATGGCCACAAAAGGTGACCACTGGCTCATGAGCAAAGTCAAGACAGATGTTACAGTCAAAGCAACCGTGAAGACCGTCAGAGTGAGACGTTGCACTGGTAACTGATTTCAATTCCTGGTCAAAATAATGCTCCAGATCCATTAAAGCTTGTTTTGCCACCAGACTAATGATCTGAGACACGTGATAGGAGCAAGAACAGATTAATATAACAATTTTGCCTCACTATTTCAGGATATTAACAACTGAAAGCTACCAGTTGCTGGAAAAATGAAAACAGAACATGTCAAGACACCAATTCATCAATTATGCAGAAAAGAATGCCAGACAGAACACTATGTCAACAGATAAAAGGCACATAGAAAAAGGCAAGCCCCATCTTATACTTCAACATGACGAACCAAAGGTCAAACATTCCACATGCTAATAATAAGAAAACAAGAAAACCAAAATTCTGGACTCATTCTCTATTTGATGTTCTCGTAAACTAACCTAATCTAAACTCAAAACTCTTGACATTTCTGTAAAGGGTACTTTCAACCAATTTTTAACATAGCAAACATTGAGGTACTTCAAAATTATCATCATATTTAAGCATCCTATACTGAATCATACAACAATTGCACGTATAGTATATAAAGCAGTGAAGAAATTAGAGGGAAAAGATGAGAAATTCCAAACAACAACAATAGTATAAAAGACATTGGTTTGTTGGCCTAACCACAGAACAATAGACTCATCCTCCTGCATACAATGATCCTAGTTAGGCATTGGTTTGTCAATTTCGTTAGTTCCGGAGATGGTGTGACAAAGTTCAATAACTATTGCATAATCAACAATCAACTTATTAAACAAAATATGCGAACTCTGGAGCTTCTTGTCTACATTGTTGAATGCTCAATTATTTAAACTAAGAGGAGCATTTCCTCTCAAAAAATCATAAAAATGATCAGACTACTAAATCAGAATGCATTGTGATAAATGCATAAATAACAACTAAAGTAACATCCTACATGGAAAAAAATCATAAATATAAAACAGATTTGCATTCTGAATTTACTAACATTGTAATGAATTTGAATGCTGACAAATCAGCATTTCAGTATTAGGCAATATAAGTTATAAAAAGCAATTAGATTGATAATGAACAAAGTTAGGTGGCTAGGTGCATCTAATTACTTCAGTTCAGAATCATATTGTGGCAATCAATAACCAATCTGCTCACTCCCCCACCCTTCTCAACTACCCACCTTTGACCAATTTATTCCACCTACCCTTTCAACCTCAAATAGAGGAGCTACCTAACAGATCACAACTTACTGAGCCAGCACAAATCACCACATTTTAATGCAAACATAATAGAACCGCCCCATCCCAGCACCAATCAGCTCGTAGAAAGAAATCAATATGTTGAAC
The DNA here is from genome assembly GCA_027576715.1 of Erythroxylum flavicans. Lineage (NCBI taxonomy): Eukaryota > Viridiplantae > Streptophyta > Magnoliopsida > Malpighiales > Erythroxylaceae > Erythroxylum > Erythroxylum flavicans. The sequence goes on from JANZXP010000002.1 coordinate 32,369,836, forward strand.
ATAATAATCTATTAATCCTAGTGGTCCACAAGTCCAGACAAAAGATGAAAACATACGGCTGTTTTGTTGTTTCCGTTGTGCATCTAAAGGAAAGATACCATTTCTAATTTTTATTTGCAAGTGGTTGTAACATTACATAAATGACAGAAACAAGAATACTATGCAAAAGATGGAGATAGGAGAAAATAACAGAATAATCATAATGAAGCCTGATAATTTGAAGATGCCACAAATGTTAATCAACAGCAAAAGATTGGTCTCCTGGAAGATACAAGCATCCATCAGTTCTCAGTTCCCTCGAGATAAGATTCGAAACATCCCACCACCTTCGATCAGTATTTTCGGTCCTCTGCGGATCAAAACTGCGTTGGGAAAAGACTTCTGGCTCTTAGGTCTATACAAAGTTGAATTCTCAGGAATACCCAATGAACGCGATGTTCATAAACCATAGACTATTAAAAACAGAAATCCAAGGACTCTCAGCTAAATTTTCTACTTGTAACTAAAAAGTCCTAAGAACATAGACAATAAAAGAGCTAGGACGCAAATAATCATCCACTTAAGAATCTATCATCTGATCCTTTGTCTCTATAATCACAACTCCAATCCATGACTAACCGAAACAAACCAAACAGCAACTACAATATTCCGGCTCATTACGTTCAACACGATCGAGAAGGTGAGTTTTCTGTCATTTTCCTACCCTTCCCTCATATTTCCCTAGAAATCAAACATATGATGCATAAACAACAAAACACGGGAAACCAGTAGTTAAACAAAAGATCATATATTTATGAATCCGAAGACGAAAATAAACAAATACAAGACATCAATGGAGCACAACCTAAACTAAGAATGATAACCCAGAAAGACAATGGCTTCAAGGAAGCTACTCCAGTGGAGATTGGTTTTGGCAGAGAAAAGGGAGATAGAGATTACAGAGCAAGGGGGCTGTGAACCGTTGAAGATATTGGTATAACTTCGCTATTAAAAGGCGGAGGATAGTGAGGCTTTCTTTTATAGAAATTAAGATGTGTTGTTTTCCTCTATTTTCTATATTTATTGTATTTACTTATTTTATTTTAAAGAATATTTAATCCGTCATAATTGTTTAATGACTAGATCGAGAGTTAAACTGATAAAATAAGCGATTTAAGATTTAAAAGGTTCAATTGATGTTAAACAGTTATAAAATTGATTAAAGATTAAATAAAATAAAATAAAATATAATTAAAAGAGATTGTTCTTAGATATCAAAAAATTTAAAATTTGAAAGAAGAAAATACTAAAAATAATTAATTGATTTGTTTTAATTTATAAAAATTTATTAATTTATTAAAATTGACTAATTAATTAATAAACTGATCAGTTATTAACAACAAGAATTGTTGTAAATCAAACTGAAAAGTTAAACGTAAATAAAAAAATTTGTCGATTTAAAATTTTTACAAATGAGCCGATTAAATTTTTAGCTATTTTTTCCAGAAAAGTAAAATTTATAGCTCTTTATTGCATATATAAACGTGTGTTTCTTTTAGAAATTGCATACATAAATGAGTTGCCACTTAATTCTTCAAATACTTGGGGTTTATTGTAATCTAAAAGGTAAAACATTTGATTCGGATAGATAAAGGCTATTAATGATTTGGTATTTTGGTGTAGTTTTAATGGCCAATAACTTAATTTTGCATCAAGTGTAATAAACTGATGATGCCTTTTAACCATTATAGTGAATACCATGGTGGTCTGACGATGGTGGCCCCTATCGTATCTACCATAATCACAACCATAATCACCTCTACCTCCTTAGTTAAACTATTATTACTTGAACATGAAGGAGTGACTTAAGACGTTAGCTTAGCCTCATACTTGGAAATTGGAAAATGGAAGTTCAGATTGAGTTATCAACTTTTGAGTGCGGCCACCAAGAAGCGTTCTTAGGATTAGGAACAACAATGGTGGTGACCACCTTTTGTTGTTGAGCGATAATTGATAATAACAGGTCCTCAGCATCACCATCACCTAATAAGTCGAAAGCATTATATATATATATATATATATATATATAGATTATAGATTACATCATCGCAATGCTTATTTGATGCCTTTCGTTTTAAGCAACTGTGTAAGGTTCTACTAAATAATTCACTTCATTGTAAGCAAATGAACAACAGTAAATTTAGGATAATGTATCCACAAGATGTGATGCCTTTCGTTGTATTTTACTTGTACTTGGTTGAGTATATGTATATGTTTTGATAGATAATTGTATGTAAAATTTAGTATGAAAAGTTGTAGACAAATATGTGAGTGCTTTATACAAATATTTTGCAATTTTTAGGGAAGATTTCTAGTAAGTTTTAGTGAGATAAAATCTTGACTCATGGAATACTTTATACATCCATTTTACATACCTGCGGTTATAATACTTAAAAGGTGCTTACGAAAAATGATATAAAAGTATGCTACTTATCAATAATTAATAGAAAATGTTTTAGGGTTAATTATCATAAAAAGTTAAAACTTTCGTCAATTTTTTAATTATATCCCGAACTTTAAAAAGTAGTAATAAAATGTTCAAATTTTTAATTTTTTTCAATTCTAGCTCAAACTTCAAAAAGTAGCAATAAAATGTCCAAACTTTTAAATTTTTTCAATTCTAGCCCAATATTAGTGTTTTTGTTAAGTTTGTTGATGTGACTTGTCATGTGTTTAAAAATTTTAACTATTAATAAATGTAAGCCAAAATACAAATGAAAATTAATGAAACAAAGTCGTTTTTTAAAAATCACCTAAATCAGATTATGCAACCCTGATGACCTTACGCTTTGATTTCAATTTTTTTCTTTATTTTCAGTTTGTTCTTTCGACGCTCTCACTTTTCGATTTTCAGATTACGCAGCCCTGATGTTCTCACACTAAAGACATCAGGAGAACAAACAAAAAACAAAGAGCTTATCAGTGCGGTAAGCTATAATGCGAGAATAGTTTGGGGTGTCAGAAGAACAAATAGAAAACAAATGACTAAGGGTTGAGGGCTAAGAGAGGAATATAGATAACGTTGAGCTAGATATGAAAAAAATTGAAAGTTTGAATATTTTATTGTCACTTTTTGAAATTTGAGTTAGAATTGAAAAAAATTTGAATTTTTAAAATTTTATTGCTACTTTTTCAAGTTAGGGTTATAATTGAAAAATTGATGAAAGTTTGAAGTTTTTTTTAATTAACCCAATATATTATTAATAAAGTGTGAAGTATTGATTTGTTGAGTAGGTTGACAATTTTGAATCTCTTTGGATTGTTGCCTCCCTTTTTGTCAAAGTTTAGCCTGTCTCTTTCAAACATAGGCTTCATCCTTCTTGTTTTTTTCTTCGTAGTCTTGTGTTGGACGTATCTCACAATTTGGTTTCATCACACATGGATGGATCCACATCCAACATGAATTGTCCTCGGTGATGGTGATGGTTGATATACACAGGTTGGTCATCAGATTTCACATAATGAATTGGAGGTTTGCTTTTTCCTGCTTTGTGTGATAGGACTGGTTGCAACATTAAAATTGGTTTAGATGTGTCAGATGATTCAAGCTGGTCATTATTGGGCCTGATATAGATGGGTTTAAAAGATTTATCTCTTAATGTCCAAGTAATGTTACGAATATTGTACTAAATTTAGTATCAAATTGAGTTTTGATATAGTACTATATTGGTATCGGTCAATATCAAATATCGTTTCGGATATTTTTTTAAATTTATAAAATAGTTCATGAATTTTTTTTGAATTGCAAAATAGTCCATTGTCATATTGCACAGTTGTACTGTATATTTTTAAATATGTCTCCAAAAATTATAATAATAAATAATAATCACAATTAATACGAAACAACAATAATTTTCAGATATTTCACATATAAATAATAATTACAATGTTTATGAAAAAAGACAATCATCATCATACAAATATAAAACTAAAAACAATACAAAGTATTTAAAATATTACAATTTCAATTTTCATTATATAATAAATAATAATTATGTCAAAACATCCAATAAAAAGAATAATAAATAACCTTGCTCTCAAATTATTATAATTTACAACAAGAGTTCTTGATAAGGAAACAACTCAGTAGATATGAAACATGAAACAAAAACAAAAACATATATTATTTAATTTACTATCAATTAAATATATTATATATTTAATTAATTAAAATTAATTATTAATAAAA